>VXBU01015034.1:166876-484472 GCA_013400315.1 Bombycilla garrulus | reverse complement strand
TTTTTTTTTTTCCTATAACATTTATGCAATTACCACTGCTAGTGGGATTCTCCCCTCCCTCCCCCCATGAAATCAGAAAAAATTAAATCCAAGGAAGCTAAATAAGGTTTACAATTTTTTTCCTAGCCCTTTTTAAAAAAATTATTTTCTCAGAGAAATGGGAAAGATCTTTATTTGCTTTCAAGACATCCACAATTTAAAATTTAATAACAGTATGTAATTTTCCTGACAATAACAGCACTTACTGTATTTATAGGAAATTCTTGAAACTGGGTGATTTTGCAAGCTCAAAGACAATAGCAAAGACAGTGCAGTAGTTCTTTGTCAGAAGATATGCATCTCTGGATTTGGACTTTCACCATTTCTTGCATGGCAGGTCCGTCTGCTCATTAATAAAGACATTCTTAGAACTGCAAGTCCTGATTACAAATGGTATTTGTTTTGAGTTTTGTTGTTCATGGGCAGAAAAGGGGGCTTTTGAATTGGTCTTCATTTCTTTTAAAAAACACATTTGAATGATATATTTTATTGGAAAAGCTATTGCAAAATGAAATCTGGCAATTGTTTAAGCTTTTGAATATATGCATTGGTACTAATGTTTTTCATGTTAATAATATATTTTCTCTGAAACTGGTGAAACTGAAAATGGTTGGGGGCTCATTTAGCATATTGAGCTTTCATATTATGAAACTGACTTGATGTTAAAAATTGCATCTACTGAATGACAGATCTTTATGAAAGCCATGCTTCCCCTTGAAAAGATTTCATTTGAAACCTTAATGAATCAGTAAGGGACTTGTTGTACTGTTTTTTGCCAAATATAGTCTCTGAGGGTCCTTTTCTGTTAAGTAAAAGGCAGGCTATGAATTCTGTTTAAGGATACAAAAACCAAATTGGGATGTATTGTAAGAATTTACAGTGGAAAATATCAGCTACTATAATGGCTGATTAGTAGTAATTTATTGCCCATACAGAAAATATATCATAGTTGGATTTCAATGTTCTCACAGTAATTGTTGCTATAGCAAATTGAGTCTTCTGTAAACAATAGTCAACGCTTTCCAAAATAGAGTCTTTCAAGGGAAATAAGGGTACCAGGCATTTCAAGATAATTTTATTCACAAAATTTGATTTATTTAAAAATAAAAGGAGTAATTTCAATGTTTTCAGATAATTTTTGTTTTCCATGTTGAAAGTGCTTTCATATAGAAAATTGCCAAAACTGAGTAAAAAAAGAGATTTAGATTATTAAAGGTTGAGCAGCAGTACAGAAAAATAATTTTAGAATTAAGAAACTCCTCTGAAAATTACATATTTAACTTATAAACATAATATTATCTTTCTTTCTTGTTTTGTGAGTGTAGATAAAAATCAGTTACTAACAACACTGGTCCAATTGTGCACATACTTCCCTATATCTCTTACAAAAAGCTTCTTTAGTTTATCTCTTCTGCTCAGATATTAATGTTAAACTTATGTGACCGGAGATTTTGTAGATCAGAAATTATGCAAGACTCATGTAAAATGCAGAAAAAAGGAATAATCTGTAAGCAAAAAAACATTGTTTGATTATATTTTCCCCTACATATTAAAAAAAAAAAAAAAANAGGAATAATCTGTAAGCAAAAAAACATTGTTTGATTATATTTTCCCCTACATATTAAAAAAAAAAAAAGTCTTAGTTTGTGATAGGAACAGATTTTTCCTTGTTACAGTGCTTCCTCTTCCCAGAGAGTAAGAAGAAATCCAATAGTGACCTGTTTTTCTCAGTTCCTTTGTTTTACTGGGAGGGTGGACATTTTCCCCCCCTCAGCAGATTCTATGGCAGATGACCTTACATACAGAAGCAGTCCATGCTTTTGTTTACAATTATCTCCCATGATTTGCTAAACCAAATAAATTTTAGTCTTAAAACCAGCTTAGTTTCTTAGATAGACTACAGCAGAAAGGATGTGCCATGATATATACTGTGATTTGTAATTAATGAAGGCAAATATTGTCTTCAAAATATAAGAAACCAAAAACTAAATCACACCTCTCTCAGATTTTCCATACTGATATGCAAGAGACCTGCAAAAGCGAGCACAGAAATTATGTGCCTTCGGCAATGTTTGCTTTCAATAAATTTTAGAAAACTAGGAAACTCTTGTTACTCTGAGATGATGAGAGGACTTGTGACAAAGGCTGGGAATTGGTAGGATGGGTTTCATGCTGTGACAAATTATGAGAACACCCTGTGGTCAAAGCAGTTCATAAATAAACAGAAAGTTCAGCACAAAATTAGTACTGGCCAGAATGGTTTTATGCAAAATTGATCTTTGTTAATCAAACTTGCTTCTACTCTTTGACGACTATAAACATGGTGGATAAACAAATCGATGTGATGCAGGTAGGCATTTAAAAGGCTTTTGACTTTGTACAGCCTGCTGTTCTAATTTTAAAAACTCCTATCACGATAAAATGTCAATAAAACACATGTTCAATAGATTAAGATCTGTCTGGCTGACAGGTAATGCAGGAAGCTGTCAATGAAAAGCTGTCTTGGAGTGTAGGTGTTTCTCATGGTCTTCTGCAGACACCAGGCTCAGCATGGTGTAATGTCTCAGTGTTTGTAAAGTTCACATGAGATCACTGCTGAAATATTAACTGAATGGTAAATTATCATGAGGACAACAGTCTTATGTAGAGACTGGGCCACTTGTCCAATGCCTAATCTTGATTTATTTTTCTCTGTAGGGAGCCTTTGGTTTCAAATGTGGTCTGTGTCATAGATTCTCATTCACAAGATATCAGAGTAATTCAACGACGCGTTGTGGCCTCAAAATCTATGAATTTATGAAGTGGTAGCATCTCTGTGCTAAAAGTCACAATGGAATAAGGTTAAGGGATTGGTGGGAAGATTTAGTGAATATCTAATCAGTAGGTTAGGGAGATCTCTCAGATTACATGTGGAGATGCCTGGAAGAGGTTTTCAAGTGCATCATAAAGTTTATTTCTGAGATGAAGGTGACAGATCTGCTACCCTTGCTGGGACATTGCAGCTCTTCATGAACATTGGGACAAAATATAAATTCTGATGGGAGACATCAATTGCCAGTTATATAATACCTCTTGCTGGTGGTATTTTTGGGTTCTGCTCCAATAATTTATTCATAATTTTGTAGAACAATGTGTTGATGGGACTCCTTCTGTATCAGCAGCATCTGATGGAAGTCCTTTTTGCAAGTAAGGCTTCTAGTGTTCTGCAGTATTATATTGAAAAGTATAAGTTCTATGATTCATTTATTTTGAGATAGATGGATCTAGATTATCACCTTAAATGAGGGTCTTACTGAATCAAAATAAAAAAGTACAAAACATATTAAGTGTAATTTCCTAGAAGGAGGAAGCACATGCCCCTTAGAGTTTTGGTACAGCCAAAACTGTCCTTGCAAACAGGTGCACAGAGAAATTCAGCCCTTAAATATTTCTGAACCTCAATGCTATTTAGTTTCAAAATAACCTTTGGAAAAAAAAAAAAAAAGAAAGAAAATGAAAGAATCAATTGTTTCTGAGAATCTATTGAGAAAATAGTGTTCCACTGCTTGTGAGATAGAGTTTTTCTTTGATTACAGAGAACAAGGAAGATTATTTTTGTTGTTGTTTTATTTATATCATCTGAAATAATTTCCATGCCTAAAAGGGAGGCCAGTATTTTTTCTCTGCTGATACACTTTCTCTATTGCATTTTAAGTGAAGGCAAAGGGCTTAGAAGTCTGAAAAAGATATTCTTTTGCTTTAATATGTTAACCTATATCGATATTTCAGATTTATATTTATTTTCTTACTCTATTTTTCTCTTCCAGTGGCAGCTACAACACTCCATCATGCTCTTCCCTTGAAACAAAACTGATGAAATCTGTGAAGATGTTCAGCACATACAAGTGTTTCTTACTGAGTTTAGCAAAATGTAAGATTAAAAAGCATTCAGAAAGACAAGCATATTTTGAGAAGTCATAAAAGAGAGACAATTGAGAATATCTTTGTTCAAAAGTAAAAATTTATATTGATTCTCAGGAGCCAGCCCTTTGGTCTTAATTTTCTAACATACTGGAGCAAGCTGAAAGGGATATAGTTTCAGAGAGGCTGTATATAAAACTAGACACTACACAAATAATTTGGATTTTTCCTTTTAGCAGGAATAAATGTTTATAGCTGTAATGCTATGTGTCTATGTACAGTCAACCTGATGGGATTTTTTCAGCATTTCATTGGATGTCTGGTTTCCAGCATTATTTTTACTGTTGCTTTCTTGGTATTTGTCTTATAACAACAACATAAAGGATGTAATTAATGGCTGTGTATGTATTGGAATACTTCCAGAGCCTTGTTCCATGCATGGACTGTACATTTCATCCAAAGTCCCTGGTATCTAAAAGGCAGCTGTACCTATTAATAGATAGTGTACTTTCTGAGAGGAACTTTATTGAAGAAATTACCTTTTTTTTTTCACATTTTTGGACTTATTATTAATGAATCAAATAAGATTCATGAAGATAAATCATGAGATAAGTTCCAGAAACAGAAGAGTAATCACATCTAATTCCTATCAGTCATACATGGTTTGCAAATGGCATTGTAAAGAATTGTGTTGCACTAACATAGTCAACAATAAACACTCACAATAATTTCTGTAACTTGTCTCCTATCGTGGCTTTTAAATATGTACATTCTCATTTAAATTTTTGGTTCAAAATCATCATGCAAAAATGGCAGAACTCCAATTTCCTTTCAGTCCATCCATTTTCCATCATGTTTACCTCCCAGGAAATATTTTAATATATTCCTCTCACAGCATTAAAAGATCAACAATCATTGGTTGCTCAAGCGCTGGTTCTCTGGATCTGTTTGTATGGCCTTGGTGATATTTCCTCCAGATAATCAGTGTATATACCAAAAATTTTGTAATTAAATTTTGTGCGTATATAACAAATCTGGGCTTCCCTCTTCATGTCATCCAGGGGCTGCTGTTCAACTATGTCATGCTCCTTCTACAAATGCACTAAGAAAAGCCCTCAGTGCCAAATAGACAGGAGATAAGCAGACAGGGAAATAAGATTCACAAAACTATTCTTAGTTTTCATTCAAGACAGCTGTGCTGAGGGACAATAATGGTTTTTGGATTCCAGGTTCAGTCTAACTAAAGAATTCCTGTCCACTGAAGCTCTGGGCTGGGACACCCAGCACCAAGTCCCTGACTTCAGAAGGGGCATCGACATGCAGACTTGTGCATTATGAGATACCATAACTGGCACTTGTTATCTCCCCATCAAACAGGGGAAAAGTCTGTGGGATGTTGTGCTTTGTCTCTGGAGTCACTCCAACGTCCTGGCAGTATTGAAAGGAGCAGGTCCCTTTTCCAGCCTAGGAGCCCTGCTGTTCTCCTTATGTCAGTTGAATTCTGGTAATGGGAATGAAAGAAAACCAATCCAGGAATATAAACTAATGGTTTGGATTTTTTTTTTTTTTTTAAAAACCAGGTGGATGTGTCAGACTCAGTTGTGTGTAGCCATAGCGATTGCCACAGTGAGCTGCATGAAGGAAACACTTATTTCATGAGTGAGAGACCAAAACTTCATTATTTTCACTCTATAGTGTCTAGCATTTATTTAATAAAATACAGATCTTGCCAGAGCAATTTGCGTCATGGTGCCTTCGGAGTGTGTTCTTGCAGGTCACATTTGGACATGGAAGAAAGTCCCTCCTCTGTCCCAGGGTCTGGCTGCAGACCTTGGCCTTTGTGGGCTCTGTAGGAAAGTCACATCCTTCCTCCTTGCCTTCTGTCAACACCTAGGTGCATCCACTCCCACAAAAGAAAACCAGCTTGCAAGCTGACGGAGGTCCTTGGTGTTTTGGCTAGGCCCACAATAGGGATGAAAACTAAATGAATGGTCCACAGCATGTACTGACCTACAAGCTGGGGGTGAAAGGAGGTGTAACAGGATTCAAATACACAAAAGGCTTCTGACAAGACAAAAGGAACATAGATTTAAAAAATAATTACTTTTTAAATTTGCAGTAGGTAATTCAGGGAGTAATGGGTTTAAAATTCAGAAAGGAATATATAGGGCACAGATTAAAACTCTTTCCTTGCTGTAAAGACAGAGGAATAAATTGGCAGTATGTAAAGACCTCCAGTGATGAAGGTGCCAAAGCCTAGACAATGTTTCTCAAGAATAACATAAATGTAGTAGATTTTCTTTAGGAAATGAGACTGCACAAGATGACCTCCTGAGGTACCTTCCAGACCTTCACCTCTATAAACTTTATTTGAGCTGACCTGAAGACCACAGGCAGAATGTTTTAAAGGAAGCCCATTTCCCAAGTTGTCTGGGGATCACATGCCCTCTTATTTCCTAAACCAGTTCTGGGCTCATCTCTACAAGATTCTGTGTTGTCTGGGCACTGACCGCCTGAGGCAAACCCATTTTCTGTAGGAATCCCTGGCATCGGCCATTGGATTGAGTCCTCCTGGTTTTACCTATGTGAAAGGGAAAAGCAATTATTTGTGGTTCTAATACTATACTCTGGTGTCCAGAGAGGATTTAGATTTAAAGAATATCACTTACAGATGGGAGCAAATATCTCATCCTTAAGGCTCCCCCAAAGCTTCATTAGCAAGTTTGGACTGGAGTGATTCAGCAGAAACATAAATTAAAATGTTAAGCTCAGCAGATGTGCCGCAGGATGGGACAAAGCATATGTTTATATCCTATGAAATAAAATGTGAAAGAAAATAAAGATTACAACAAGCCTGTAAGAAACACAAAGAATTTGTTGCTGCAATATTGTTTGTCTTGTGAAGGAAACCATGGCGTGTATTTCTTAGTAATGTCAGCTGATGGAGCTGAGACCATAAAATGTTCCTTGCCACTAGCAGAACATTTCTATTGCCAGTTATTGATCGGATTACTAGTTATTGTGAAAAACATATATTATAAATTGCATTCCTTTTTTTTTTTTCTTTTCGCTTATGTGAAAAGTTGCTGTGCAGTGAGCAGAGGAAGCTACTGCCACAGAAATTCTCTGGAGAAACAGAAGGGCACATTTCCTCTCCACAGCCTACGTTTAGAATGCCAAATAACAGGCAGGCAGGCAGGCAGACAAGAAGGCTTGTCAAGTGCCTTGCTTCTTCAAAAATCCTTGTTTGTATATGGTGGCTGCCCAGTTCCCACTGATGGCCTGCAAGTCCCAGGCTGGCTGAAACAGCGTGCTATTCCATAAGGGTATCTCAGTACTGCAGATGATGAGCTTATACAGAGGCACACAGAACTGCAAATGCTTCTGAATAGTGTTCAAAAGCACAGGTTACACTCAAGTGATAGGAAGGCAGGCAAAATAGTTTGGCATTTAAGCTATGATTAAATGCACACATAGGAAAATCAAATCACAGATGGCAAAATACCCGCAGGTAGATCAACTAAGTCTGGACAAAGTCTTTGCAGTTATGGCTGCCACAGATCAAAAAGTTCCAGACAAAAGAAGTATCTGTTGTGTTTCTGATGTAATTTAAATTTAAACTGTGGTCTTCAGTTACATTGGATTTGATTTCTACATTTTTCCTTCTGATCAGGATAAGTGATTATTTTTTTTCCTGAACTGTAAGAATAACAATAAAATTCCATCTCTCCACGTCATCTTTTTTGAGGTGTGTCTAACCCTCCAGCTTCCCCATTGTAAGGCCTGTCCCTTCCACCCAGCTCTCTGTCTATTGCTTTCTAAGTACAATAATATTAGGAATAGGAATATTAATAATTCATGTTCTTGTCTTGCTTTCATTTTTCCTCTTCCCAGGCTCAGCCACAGCTAAGGTTCAGGCCCTGAACAAAACGCTGGCTATCACTGCACACCAATTGCTTTGATGTGCTCTTTGGCTTCTCCTCAGAAATGACCTCTCTGAAAGGGCTAGTGGAGCATCCTTCACTCCACAGCCAGGTGCTGCATCATGGAGCTGTTTTGCCTTTGCTGCCTTCCCTGCCCACTCTTGCTGGCTCATCTGGCTCTGGGTGACATGGATTCCCCTCTTGGCACAGGGACTGACCCGGGCAGAGGCAGGCAGGGGTGCAATGCCTTCTGCTGCCTTCCTCCTCTCGAGTGCTGCTCAGCGCTGGAGCACTCCTTCTCCTCCCTGATCCAACGTGTATCTACACATCTGGCTGCCACTTTCCAGGCCTTTTGACTACACGAGATTTTTTAATGCACTTTATTAGTTTTCTTTCTCCATGGGAACTCAGTGTTTTTTTGTTTGATTCCCACCACCTATCCACCCAGCTACCCTCTCCTGGGCCCTCCCACAGTTACCAGTTTCCCTTTGTGTCCCATCATCAGTACAGTTACACATTTCTTTTGCCATCCCCTGGATTTCTCTGCCTTTTGGAACCCTTGAAATATCTCTCTCATCACAGAAATGTCCAGCTAGAGATGGCTTCTTACTAGAAATCAGTCAATTCTTGTTACTCCCTTTTCCACTGAGTTTTCTCTTAGAGGCTCATTGCTGCAGCTCTTGTCTTTCAGCAGACTCCTGCCTTTGTAAAAAAAGCAAAATGTGATGTTAATATTTTTGTTTTATTTACATCAGAACACCTTAAAGACTACAGGCTTCCAGTACTGACTATCAAAATATGCTTTCAGTCTGAATGGCTTTTATTGTTTCTTCTTTTCCTCAAAAAGTATCAAAAGCAGATAATACTGTTTATCAGATAATAATATAAGATGGTTTTAGAAATAATCCAACATGTTTTTCCAAGCTGTTCCTTTCGTGTGCTAAGTTCTTCTGAGAATGAAATTATTTTCACCCACTTTCTAATTGCTTAATGATTTGTATGAAATGCAGGCTTATTAGTTATAGCCATTCCACATTTCTCAGAGACAGATAAAAATATTTTGAATGAAAATGCTTCTGAATAAGTTATTTGAAAGACTGCTTGCCACTACTAACCCTATTACACAAAAATGAATATGTCATTTTATTTGTCAATAACTTGTGAGTTTAAAATAGGCCTTTTACTGACTGGCTTTGTAGCTGAGCATTAAGAATTTCTTCATAAAAAAGAGAAAATAATTTGATTTTGTTTTAGTAGCAAAATGCAATTTTTTATCAAGTTGCTTTCATGGTTCTCATGCCTTTGAATAATAAAAGAAAGGCATAGGTATAGAAAGTAAAGTTATTTGGAAACAGATGTTCCTGGTCAATGATCGGTCAGGAAGAGGAAGCATAGTCAAAAATCAAATACACCTAAAATAATTATGCTTTACAGCATTATATTGTGTTTCTTATAAAATATTTTCGGTGACTCAGAGAGGAGGATGCTAAAAGTTATAGCGACTGGAGATCTGTGCCAGTAATTATCAATCTTGGATCCTGAAGGCCTGGCCTTGTAGATGCCTTTCCCCTGTGCCAGGAATATTGTTCTGAAAATAAATGTTAGCCAAAATTTTTTTTGCTAAGATTTTGATTAATATCTCTAATTTCTTCCAAGTAGCCTACAGACAGATAAACCATTAGAAAAAAAAGATATTTTTTTTAATTGCCACTTCCTTCCAAGATGCACAGATAAGAGAGGTCAAAATACACTGTTTCATGTCTGGAGCACAACCAGAACTGGTTAAAGTTTCAGTATCACATTTATTCTGTGTGCAGCCAACCCCACCTTTTACCCCAGAGCTTTTCCTGCTGCTTGGTTCTCCCTTTCCAGCCTCTCATTAACCAGCACCACTGCATTGCACTTGACCTGCTGCTTTTCAGGGGCGAGATAGCAGCTCTGCAGTCATCCAAGATTACTGATAATCTCTTCCAGCCACTCATTTAACTCTGATAATACCTCAAATGTCCAGTTTATGTGCTACTTTAAAGACACCTGCTCCTACGCAACAGATTTACGCTCACCCCCACGGTGTGACCACTGCTCTGCTCCACCATTACCCTGCAGTTCAGATGGTCTGGATGGCACCTTTCTCTTGGTTTACTTCCATCTATGCAAGGTTGAGGGTTCTTCTGCAGCCAAGGGTAAGCAAAACTGCAGATCTTATGGTGAGGGTCACCCTGGATATTTAATTTTGTTCGTCCTCTTTGAAAACCAGTAGCAGAAATTGTAAGGAGAACAAGTAGGGAGAACATTACTAACCTGTACATTGTTCACATGGTCTTTTTCAGGCACCTACTGTTAGGAAGGTGATGCTGGAATAAATTGTTCCTTGGTCCAGGTAGAGGATTTTTGCCTTAGAAAAGATATAATGACTTCCTGATTTCTTTTTCCTGAGACAGGAAGACTTGAACTATGCTGAAAGAACATAGAATGGTGCATTTTCTCCTTTCTCCAGAGTTTTGCCCACTACCTGTGTGATAGTAAGCTCAATTTTTTGAGAACTCATAAAGCATTTTGATGGTGCTTTTATCAGCCTTCGTCTTAGAGCAACGCACTCTAAGTGCAGACTAACTTACAGCTACAGTTCTGCTTTGTTTAATGCTCAACAGTCTCAAAATCAGGCACTCTTTGAGCACAGAGACGATTCATTCTTGTGGCATTTCCTGGTTAACCAGTGCTGTGCCTTGAATCCCCACAGCTAGGTCTGCACAGCTTTTCACCTCCAGTAGCTTTTTACTTCTGCACTCCTGGGATTTCAGATTATTCTCCACTGCTGTGGAAATGTGTGCAAAGTCAGGTAATGGTCAATGGATTTTATCATTTTTGTAGTTCAATGTTACATAGCCTTTAAAAATGAAAACTGTAAAAAAAATAAGGAAGTTATTTGGATTAATCACTTATATTTAATATAAAAGCTGTTCTTGAGATGATTACACAATGATAGAAACATGCAAGGGAGATCAGAACCTGGTCCCTCCAGTTTTCCCCTCCTGATCTCCTGCCATAAGAATGTAATTTCCTACCTTTTTTGGTCCATCACAGTGCCCTTTAAACCTATTTCCCTTTTTTTCCAGATTGTGGAAAAAAAAAGATTAAATTCACAGAATCCTGCTTGTATCAGTTATAATATCAAATAAAAAAATAATCTCCCTGATTCTAAATGCTTACAGAACACCCTTTCTTTTAGACACATAGCAGGGCTGAAAGTTAAGCCATATCTGAGGGGAAAATGGCAAGTTTTTTACCCCGCAATGTATCTGCTTAAGCCCTCTTTCCATTAGGGCACCTGGATCTATAACTTCATGTTATAAAATAAGTGTTATTCATTTATGAGTGAACATACTGTACTGTTCCTTCTTGTGGGACTTACCACTGCTAGTAGGGGACTCTTTTCTTTTACTGGAAGCAGTCAGGAAAATCTCAGCAGGCCTTTGTACAATTATCGCGGCCCCAGGTTTCCATCTAGTGCACTTCCAGCTTTGCTGTTGCTAGCCAGTGGGAATTTAGCAAACTACTTGGAAGGAGATCTGGTCACTGAGGCATCAAAATCCACCTTCTTCTAGCATACCAGAAGGTACGGCTGCAGCCTGAAAGCTGCACTGTGCCTTTTCACACAGAGATCTCACCAGGGAGAGAGTCCCAGGGTTGGGACACAGTACCCAAAAATAAACACCTTTCAGTGCTTTCATTATGGGGACTTGTAGTCTTTGCTCCTTTTGTCTTAGCTTTGGAAATTGGATGAGATATCTTGCCTGTTTGGCCATGTAGAGGAGAAAGTGATAATTTCCATGGATGTCCTAAGTTTATTAACTTTCCCTGTCTGCCATGAGCAAAGGCAGAAAGCGAGGTCTCACAACATCTCTTACAAGCAGATCAAACCTATAGACCTCTGTGTCAGAAATATTTGAAAGCATGATTAAATAAAGTCACCTAAGCCAGGCACATTAAAAAAAAAAAGCAAAAAAAAAAGCACTGTATTACTTCAAGTTGCTGTAAATAGTAATTTACTTTGGTTATTTCCTTTAATTACAGTGCTCCATCTTTACACAAGGTTGTATTTAGGAACAAAGGGACCAGTGTCACTGAAAGGTGTATGCTATAATAGAGACATTTATATTAAGCTTCAGGAGAAGCCTACAGTGTATCCAGCAATTCTGTGGCTCTTGTGACCACCAACCCTTCTCTGGTTTTCTTAATGTGTTTTTTCCTTTTATATATGTGCTCATTAGGCTCTTTCTGATTCTGCTATGAAGTCCTCCCAACACTTCAGCTATTACCCTGCACTGTTATTACCTTTCTGACAGATAGTATCAGGATAATACAGAATTAAAACAGACTCTCCTCTATTATATAAAATGTACAGATTTTAAGGGAAACAATGTAACCTCAAACTTTTCACCTAACAAGAGTTATAAATGAGCAAATTGCTCCAAATGTTTTTAGAAAAAAACAGGAAACCAAGTTATCTGGCAAACCTATTTATACACAGTAGGTAACCCTGGGTTGCAGGCAGGACTAATAAACAAAGAATGACAACCTATTTCTTTTAATGACAAGCTGACATATTTATTTTTATTATTTCATAAAAGTATTCACCAGACTCATCTTTCACACTAAAGCCCCATTCTCCTTTCCTCCAGACAGAGCATGTAGCCTTACTGCACTTAGGTTGAGTAAAAAAATAAAAATTAAACACAGCACTTTTGGAATAAAAAAAAAGAGATATTTTACCGCCTGTGGTTTACTGCACTGGAACATAAAATTTAAGATTTTTCCTGTCTGAATAAAGTTTTATATGCTCACTTTTTGTAAAGTTAAATTACAGCTACCAAAAGTGATTTTTATATGCTTTAAGTTGAATTTCTACTTCTCCATGAGCTGGAACACAATTTTCTATAAAATATGACTGATTGTTCTACCTAAATAAGATGCTTTAAAACTTCCAGGGCATTAAATCACACAGTTTAGAAATAATAGAGCCCCTTAAAATATATGAAAACTACTATAATGAACTTCAAATATAAAATAAGTTACCATAAAATGGGCTTACTTTTCTGTGCTTAGTGTGACATTTTCCAATAATAGCATTTTCTACAACAAAAGTGACAATTCGCTTTTGCTCAAAAAAATAACCTCCATAGTTTTGCTAAATTGACTTTTTTTTGTGTGTGTATGTAACAGGAACATGGATATATAAAATAATTTACATTTTATTGAACTAGACTTTAGATCAAGATGCACTTTCCAACCGTGAACATGTAGACACTGTGTATGCAAACTTCACATTGGAAATCAATGAATATCTCTTTTGCATGTCACTTAATTGAAGGTCTATTAATTAAGTCTTTCAAATAAAATTATGTTAAACCATGGAAGTGTCTAGACCACAACGATTTTTCTTCTTACTGTTCCTTTTTATTTATACTTTGCATAGGTGTTGAACACATTCTGAAAATGTAGGAACATAGAAATATAATGGTAAAAGAAAATAGAAGGACAGTACAGTGGGATATGAGTGGTGGTTTTATATGTTCATGCATATAGGTTTCTTTCTGCTCTTTACAACAGATATTTGGTCAGGAAAATATGTTACTAGGAGAGAAAGTCCTATTCTTATTCATATAATTACCTTGTAATAACTGGAGGACAAAATAAGGACTTCTAACCTTATAAGGTTGTTCTTAGTTTAATAAAAAAAAAATCTATACTGTTAAAAAACCCAAACCTAACCTAAACCAATCTAATTAAAATGCAAAGAAATAGGAAAAAATATTTTTAAATGCTCCAAACCTCATATTTTAGTTTCACTGTACAACATAACCCATTCAGTAAAGAGATCCTTCGGTTTCAAGTAAATGCTGCTCACATTGACGACACAGCCAAGTGACTAAACATTCTATAATTCTCGTGATTTTATAATTTTAGCATTGTATATAAACCCTTCTGAGAGTGGATAACAATTCTGTTAACACAAAAGGAAAGGCAACCTACCCGCTTAAAAATTATGTCACCAGCATCCTCTTTATTAAATGCTTGGAAACATCTTATGTCATGTCCATATTTCTTGCTTGAAATTGTGCTGGGTTTGAATGTGACCTAATATAAAGCTACTGTCACATTCTCTTGTGGGAATTCAAACTTTGTAGAAAATACAGTTTTTTCACCCCTCAACGCTTTCACTAAAAAAAAACCCCATCATACTATTTTAGGTGTCCTCCATCCTGCCAGCTCCCTGCACATTGTTTTATGATACCTGCATTTTATGGAAGAAAAAAAATCAACCCAAAATGCCAACACAGTTTTTACATTACCAGGGATATACTTGAAAAGGGCTGTTATTGAGTTCCCAACCTATTCCTGTTCATTCATGAATGAATAATGTTAGAATTAACATGAGCTATAGTGCATTATTTATTATTGCTCTGGATTTGATGCTTAGCAGAGGTGTTAAAAGTCTGATGCCTTTTAAATATAATTCATTTCCTTTTGTTATGTATTTTGCTGGCTAAAAAAGTATTTTGCTTCACTTTTATTTTGCTATTGCTGTTTTCAGGTAATACTTAAGATTAGAGAAATATTAAAATTATTCCAAGTTATTAGTTAAATAAATAGAGCAATTAGTTAGAAACATGCAATTATTTAGTGTCAGTCAATAGATACTGAAGTAAACTTGAAATCTAGACATTTGGCTAATATCCACATGTCTATCCTGAAAATGAAAACAAAATTATGCTCTTACACTTTTTTACTGTGATTTTTATTTCTGAAATTTCAAGAATTAGCAAGAAAGTATCCAGGCTGGAAATCTGACACCATCGAAGTAATGGGAAATTAATTCACAGTAGCATAACTGTGTGGTGGTTGTTTGTTCTTGTTTAAACAAGATTCTTATTTATGTTGTTAAAGGCTCAAGATTAATATTTTATGATTCATAATACATGGTGTTGAAGGTTGGTGAACTAGGCAGTGAAACAGTAATTTCCTGAGAAGTATTTTCAGCACAAGTAAAATTGTACAAATGCTGTGCAAAAGAGGCTGCTGTCATGGACCTGAACAGGAGATGGATCCACACAGAAATTAAGAGTACCAGTTAGAAGCTGGGAAAACACTCTGTCTGACTGCAAAAATCTAGCTATTGTGTATCAAGAGCAAATTGAACAGAAAAATATTCTTACAAGGCACTGTGAGAATGCTTCTCACCTATGGGTATATCTGATTATCAGACTTACAGTTATGAGGGTTTTGGCAAGACTTGAAAATTCCTGCCATGACTTCTGTCTACTCAAAACAAGCTGTTGGCTAGTGTTCTTGGCAAGCTTAGCATTTGCTGCAAGGCTTCTGAAAAAAAAATAAATGTAGTCCTTAATCATTTAAGTGCACAATTGCTTCCCCAAGGCTTCTGTCTGCAATTTAAGTTGATGCATCTCTTCTGTAGAGATGCCATGTGACACATCCCACAACAACCTTAATTTGAATTTGCAAACCATATTTTCAACGTTTAAAAATACCTCTGAAGTTCCCTATGCATCTCTGTAGCTATCCAGATTATAACTTTCCAGACTCTAAAGCATAGCCTGGAATATGGGTCATTATGCCTAAAAGAAAACTGAAAGCAACCAGACCTGCAGTGGGCAAGAGCTGGGCAGAGCTAGAAGGAACTTCCCACTTTGAATATTTATGAGATCCTTGATGATTGGACAGAACAACATTAAGTACCACAACACCACCCTAGTTTTTCCTCTCAGACACTGAGTTATCAGGTACTTTGGCTCACATCAGGTTTTGTATTATTATTATTATTATTATTATTATTATTATTATTATTATTGTTATTATTANNNNATCATCATCATCATCAGACAGTCTAAACATAAACAGAAGTTGTAAAATGCAGCCCTTTGTGCCCATGCAAAGGCTGGTCTGGTCAAGCTGAGTGCTTGATCAGCCTACCTGGACTCGGCAGCTGGCTCCTCCTGCAAGCACGCTGCAGTATCCCATCTCACTGCAGTGGATCTTGCACTGCCCCAAGCGATTGTTTGTGAATCTCAGCTGGAATTTCTCAGCTTGAAATCTGTGTTTCAGGCTCTGAATACCCTCTTCTTTCTGCCATCATGCCAATACAAGAAGGCAGTGCATAAATTAACAGTTATTAAATGCACTGATGAGGAAAAGCAAGAGTAATCTGAACCTCTTTTCTGTGGAAGCAGGCACAAGAAGGAAAAGCACATTTTATAGTCATTAAATGCCTGCTAACTTCAGACATGTGAGCTGAGCAGGAAGGATTTGGAAAGCAAAGAATGCCAACAGCCACAATTTACATCTGGACAGTTTCAACCCCTTTTTTTTATAATGGACAAAGACTTAAACCCACAGTAGCTTTATTTAACTCTTGTTTATTCTAGGGGTAATTATGAATGTAAGTAGGGACCAGACAATAAAATGTATTTCTTCAGGAAACTTGGTCTGTGTGGTTTGAGTAGGATTGTGTTGCAACTTGTTCCCCTAAGGCTTCAAATACCTCTCACTCAAAACTATAAGGTAAAGTATGAAACTGTAATGAATAAATAAAGCAATTTAAACTACCTAATTAATTTAAATCCTGGAAAATTATTATTAAAATTGCATCCCTTGAAATAATAAGATTATTTACAGGTTCTTTCTACTCCTTATTAAAACTGTAAACTGCTTTAATAGGAAAGAAATTTTGGAAAATGTACTTTCCATACAGCATTTTAATTGAGTTGTTGTACTGAAATGATTGTACACAACTGGAAAAAACCTTTTTTCTTTTAATCCATCTAATTAGTTTTGCATGTGTGTATAATTTATTTTTCTGAAATTCTGGAAATGAAAAATGTTTACAGAGGACCAAAAACTCCACCCAGACATTCCCAGCAATACAAAACATGCCCTGATTAAAAAAAAAAATCTCTTAGTCAACACCCATTAACAAAAATAAACAAATAACCAACCAACCAAACCAGAGGCTAAGCAGCAGAGCAGTGAAGTCAGCATCATAAAGCATATTTGTGCGTCCTGCATCTTGTCATGATTGATGTGTTGCACTCATGTGGCACTTGAAAAACATTGTTTTTCTGGTATTTAGTATGATGACAAATTAACAAATTGAATAAATGGATTACAAAGCAGTTACATTGTCATTTATGCCTTTTTCCTATCCAGTCTGGACTACTACAAAGTGATCTGAGGCTAGTTACAAAAAGATATACAAGCTTTACAAGGTGCAGCATACAGCAGGGTGATTAATGCAGAAAGATTAATGAACATAATTTTTAATCAGTAGGTTTTGTCTTATGTTAGTTGCTCATTTTGCTATTAATAAGTGCAGAAATCATGACCCATATTTCATAAATCCTCTAAGGGGTGGCACCGGGCTGCCACAGATAGCATTCCTGAAGCATCTTTGAAACAGCCTCTGATAAACAGGGGTAAAGAAGATCACCATCCAGGACCAAACCTCTGAGAAACGAGGGAAATTAACCTGGGTGATGATCCTGGTTCACTCTATCACAGCAGTGGTGCTTCTGGGTACTCCATACCCTACTGATTTGGCACTGTAAATCTCAGTGGGCTATTGCTGAAGTGGCCTCAGGTCTGAAATGACTTGAAATGGGTTGTTTCTTAAGATTTCTATGGTAGGAAATGACAGGAGTATTTTTCCATGTGTGCATCCCTGGAGAGACATGATTGCTAAGTAGTGATGCTGCATTTGTAGACAGTGACAAAAAGTGCTTTTTTCTTGAAGAGACCTCATGGGATCATGATGTTTCTGCTGGGCTACAGAGGTTTCTGCAGCATGACTACGCCCCTCACTTCATGCAGGTGCCATCAGGGCACAGTGCTAAGCTGCTGCAGCTGCCGCTACACTGTATTCCTGCTGTCTCTTTCTTATTCTGTAATAAATTTCTTAAACTTCTTGGTTCATCCACTCCTCACCACAGACAGCAGAGATCATTATCCCAAATATATTCCATGAATGCTTCCCTTTGTTCTGTTCTGGACAGGTAAACAGAATGAAAATTTGTTGCAAAAGTGTTTTGGGTTAATTATTTTTTAATGTTAAGTCTGATTATTTAGATGATGCATGGTAATTTTTAATGTGTAGTAAAAGTGTACTGCAAGGTGAAGAAAACATTTGGTCTTACACATGCAGCCTAGCAAGTTAACACGTGTCAGCTGAGCTGTGCTAACTGCCCAATTTTGTGTTCTTTGCCTGTGGCAGCTCCATAATGGTTCAATTTAGCTGGCCCTCAGAGAAAGCACCTGCAGAGATTTGTTGTACCACAGACTGTCTCACCCCTTACAGGCATGAAAAAGCTGTGAGTTTCTCAGTTTGCCCACCACTGTTTTCTTCATGCTTATACTTTGGATTACAACACTTGTAATGTGGGGGATGTACCAAAAGCCAGAGGCACTCCCCAGATGTGAAGCACCGAACACCTGTAGGATGAGCTCCTTCTGGTCCTGCTCAACTCTGGGAAAAGATAATTGCCTCCCCTTGCCTTTATGACTGCTGGAGCACGCATTCCCAGTCGTGAATAAGTTTCACATTTGTGGCTGCCGAGGTGATGGAGTGCAGAACAAAGAGCTGAGTTGTTGTGGGGTTGTCCTCTTTTCAGCTAGGGTGGAGTTCATGTCTTCTCAGTAGCTGTTACAGCACTGTGTTTTGGATTTGGAATGAGAATGGCGTTGATAACACACTGATGTTTTGGTTTTTTTGCTCTGTCATGTTTATCCTAAGTCAAGGATTTTTTTCCTTATCTCATGCTCTGCTAGTAAGGCGGTACACTTAAAAAAACCAAACCCACATAAACGAGGGAGGGAACACCGCTGGGAGAGTGACTTGTACTGACTAAAGGGATATTCCACACCATAGCACGTTATGCCCAGTATATAAACTAGGGGGGCTACCTGGAAGGGTGGCCAAAGGTTTGGGAAGGGGAGTCTAGTGTTGGTCAGCAGGGGGTGAGCAATTGCATTGTGCATAACTTTTTGTTATTATTACTATTATTATTATTATAATAATCATCATCATTATTAAAATTATGATTGTATTTTACTTTATTTTCAATTATTAGACTATTCTTAACACACAAGTTTTGCTTCGATTTTCCTCCCCATTCCGCAGAGGTGGGGGGAAAAGGGGGAGGTTGAGCGAGAGGCTTCGTGGTGCTTAAACTTCAGCTGGGCTTAGAAACACGGCAAGGGGGATTAGTGAGAGTTACAGGGGAATGAAATGTGGCACTGCACATTTGCCACCCATTCTCGGAATACTAAGAAGCACTGCTTCTGAAGGTGTTTTGCCACAGAAATGCACCACACCCATTCTGGGGTGCAAAAGGGGGAACATAGAAGAGAGGATGAAGAAACAGACAAGGGAGTGACAGCAATTAAAGAGTTGCAGCAGACACTGGTGCCTTAGGGTGCATGGGTGGCACGAATAGATCTGAGGAAAGAGAGCTAAAGGTCGTGTGGTAAGCTGTTTCTAAGAGCTGTGATTTTAAGGTTAAACTACCAGCTAAAAATTTATTATGTTGAATGAAACTCAATGGCCAATCTACTCCAAGGCACTTGTATGCATTAAAATTCAACAAGAAAAAGAAACAGAGTGTAGTGTGATAAAATAATACTAACAGTAAGAGTCTGGTACTTCTCAATCACATTACATGTAAAGTCTGTGCCTGAAAGCAAGTTCTGATAGTCACAAAATAAAAAATAGTAAAGGATATAGGTGACCTTCTCTTCTTGTTACAAGAAAATATTTGGTAGAAAATACAAAATAGACATTGACAAATAGAACCAGCTACAGAAGTAATTAAAATTTGGTATAAGCATGAAAGTAGTATTTAAGGATGTTGGAGATTTCATAATTGGATCACCACAGAAAGGGTTATATGCTTCAGAATTGGCTTTTATTATGAGACAAGGCTCCTTCAGAAAGCAGAACTAATCAATCCTCTAAAATAAAGTGAGAATACTTTTAAACTAGTGAGATATGTAGGAATAACATTTTCAAATAGGCTATTATTTGGAAATGGAAATGGCAAATGAATTTGCAGATTAAATTCCATTTTTGAAATGTGAAACTTCATAAAATAACTGATCTGAAGAGTTAAGGAACATTCAGAGGAATGTCATCCCTCTCTGTCAGCAGAACATTTAGGATATTGTATCTTGCAAAGTCGTTTTCTACATGTTAGATTTCATCTGGCAAGTCATATATTCTGCAAGAGTTAAAGATGGTGTGTGAGGAAAAAATGGAGCACTTGGGGCAGAACTCTACTTGCTATCTGTAGGCATGAGCAGGTAGCTACTGCTACCTCCACTCTTTTGGTGACTCATAGGCAGGCTTGGCTAACACTCCCTATGCAATGCACGCGTCTGAGATGATCCAGCTATCCCGTACTGAAATAACACACGTGGAGTTCTGATCTTCCTTAGACAGCACTGGGCAGGGATCTGGCCAGACAGGCCCGGACCTGGGAGTGGTACATCCATGCAAACAGAAGTGACAACATCCAGCCCAGGTGCAGAGCCAAGGCTGTGCTGCTGTCACTGCCCAGCTGGACCTCCTCATGCATGGTGCCTGTTGAACTTAGCTACATCCCCAGCAGCCCTTTGGGCTCAACACAAACACAGGTACTTCACTTGATTAGCTCAATTAAGCAAGGGTAAAGAAACCAAAGGAACATTGCGTTCAGTTGGAAGTGTAAGAAAAGGAATAAAGGTTGTGACATCTCCAAGCACTTAGCCCTGTAGGTCTCAGGAGAGCCTTGTTTGCAGAAGGCGATGGACTTAGAGCTTTTGGATGACTCCTTTGTTTTTGAAGCATTTGAAAAATTACCTGGACCATGCTGGAATAACTAATTGGACTTGGCATTTCTATGTGTACTTAACTACAGATTTATGCATGGTACAGCTCACCACTGTCCAAATGTACCTGTAGGGTCTCAGTTAAAACCTTTGAAGTAACTATCAGTCTGAAGTTAACCAAATATTTCTGAAAACCCCACTGTGCATATGGAAAAATATTTTCTTGCTAAACTGACATTTTAAAATTAAATATTTTTTGGCTTCAGGCCTTAAAGGAAATAAGACAACTTCCTTTCCACATCTTATTTTTAATGATGATAAAAAATGTTTTAGCTTATTTTTATTTTAAAACAATAGTGTATTTTTTTCAGACTTTTCTAAAGAACCAAGCCCTAGACCAAAAAATACCTGGAACCCATTGAAGAGCAAGCATCAGAAATTATTTGACTGAAAAGTTTGTGAAATATTTAAGTTTGCAAAGCAGGGAATAAATGGAAACTCTTTTGCAACCATATGAACTGTTTTGCACTGTGTGCCTGTCTGTGGGTGTTTGTGTGTGTCAGAGCTCGTCAGGTAGTTATTGGGATTACATTTTCCATCTGTGCTTATGAATCACTCAGAAACTGATCCAGATTTCTCCTATTGCTTTATTATTTGTAAGCATAAATTGAATAATCCGAGTGATTAACTTTCAGACTACAGAATGTCTGCAAATTTATTGCTGCAGTGTGTTACCACTGCCTGTTCACATAAGGTACTTGCATTACAATTTTACAGTGAAAACTTTAAACTCCCTTTTTGGAGAACTAAAACTTTTAAGACATTTGAGCAATGAATATCCAATTAATTCATAATTTAACCACAATTAAAGGATCTGATTTTCAATTTCTGCTGTGAGTCTTCATGTAATAGGAAGAAATTGTTGCATACTTTCTGTAATGTAAGCAAATATTTGCTCATTTGAATTGTGCTACTGGAGCAAAAGAATTACTTTTAGGAACCACTCCCTGGGAGTTTAGTAGGGACACTTGTTTTTGTACACTTCAGGTAATAACTTGAATGGAGTTATCTTGGGTGTGAATACATAATATCTAAAAAAACACCTATATGCATGTGTGCCTCTTGTTACTATCCTGTTATAACCAATTGTTGCTAGTCCAACAATACTGTGAAACAAATAGCAGTATTAAAATATTTGGGGGATGGATACCAAAGAACCTTCGGAGGAGGTTAGTCCTTGCATGCCCAGCCTTTAAGTATTGTTAACACCTGGATGATGCCTGAGGCATGCCAGCCAATAATTATATACCTTCATATTTCTTTCCTGACAGTCAGTCATCATTAGTTCTAACAGGGAGTTAAAAAGATATTCTTCATGCCGCCCTTTTTTCTCTGCACCAAACTCTACAGTATCTTCTGCGAAATCACAGCTATTTCACCAGCGGGTTACATAATGGGGTTCGTTACAAGTGTTTTGCATACAAAAGAAATATAATGCCGTGCTGGATGTTCTGAACTACTTAAGTGACAGCTGCAGAACAGACTGTTTGAGCAAACACAATACAGAAAGTCATTTGCAATTAAAATATTTTTAATTAAGTTCCTAATGACTGTTTTTTGATCCTGCTCTAAATCAGGACCGGTGTGGGTTGCACCTCAGAGAAAGGAGATGGCTTAGAATTTGCATGTGGTCCATGCATGGTCACTCCAGCTATGGGCTTTCTGTGAGAGGCAAGGAGCCATCGAACACCCACATGTCAGTAACTCACCAAAGCCGAGTTGGAACAAGAGCAGTTCAGTTCTTCACACACATTTGTAGGGCTGAAGGACAGCAAGAATCAGTAGGTCATCTGGTCTGATCTCTTGGGTAATAATGAACACCTACCTCTGTAATGAGGTTAATAACCTGCTATTAATTAGTGTTTGTGTTACATCCGACTTATGTAGCTCTCACAGAAAAGCTTTCAATCTTTATGTGAAGGAATAAAGATGTGGGGAAACTGTATGTCCATTGGTCCTTGCTCCAGGGATTAATCATTCTTGCAATTAACAACTAGAGCATATCCTCTTCTAAATTTCCTTGTGCTTAGCTTTCATCTACTGGGCTTTCTGTTTTGGTTTGGTCTCGGTTTTTCTTCTCTCTATTGTCTTTTTGTTTGCTTGTTTTGTTTTGTTATACCTTTCCTGATTTATTAACATTTATTTTATAGTCACTGGGGTATTTTTTGCCATGTAGATATTTTATATGTTGCAAGCAGACTATCTCTCACTATTGTTTTTTTTTAAAGCTGAGCAGAATCCTTATTCCATCTACGTAAGGCTTTTTCTTTGAGCTCTCAGAAAATTGATGTGCACCTTCAACATCTTTCTTGAAATAAGATCACCAAAGCTGGAGGAAGGGTTCCAGTTTAGTCTCACCAAGGCCATAAGGCATAGCTGAAACGACATTGGCTTTGCCCCATTTATTACTCTTTGTGTATCTGCAGACCATAGATACCTCTTTTGCTGAGCCACCATAATGGCACTTTCACACATCTGTTCACCTGGATACAATCTCTTAGCATGAGGTTATGGTCAACATTCTTTTTGTTCCTTGCATGTATGAATTTCATAGAATTGTTTGGGGTGGAAGAACCTTTAAAGGTAATATAGCCCAACCTGCCTGGAACAAGCAGAGACATCTTTAACTAGATCAGGTTGCTCAGAGCCTCACTGAACCTGTCCTTGAATGCTTCTAGGTATGGGACATCTCTGAGTAACAAGTTCCAGTGTTTTTCCATTATAATTCTAAAATTTTCTTCTTTATATGTAGTCTAAATGAAGCTTCTTTTAGTCTAAAACCATTACTCATTTTGTTTTGCAACAGGCCCTACTCAACATTTTGTCCTTAGCTCTCTTGTAGGCTCCTATTTGGTGCTGGAAGGTGCTCTAAGGTCTCCCTGGAGCCTTCTCCTCTCCAGAGTGAACACCCCCAACTCTCAACCTGTCTTTGCAGGAGAGGTAGCAGATGACTGACTAACAGTTTAGAATTTGGCAGGATATCTGGCCTACTCTCATCTCGTTTCATTTGCTATTTAGCTGGATCAGTGACAGTTACAGATTTAGTTAAAATGTTGAGTAATATTAGGCTAAATATGGACCCTACTAGAAATATCTTCTGCTGCAGGTGATATTCAAATTTTTGAAACTAGTTTGTGATCCATTATCCTCAAATAATCAAGAAAATTTTTTGACAAGATGAACTACATGCTCTGAGACCTGGTGGTAGCATTAATGTATCCTTTACTTTGAGATGTAAATCCTACATTACTTTTTCATTCATCTTTCCCGGATTAATACCAGCATTTCTGGTCTTTAGTTATGGAGGTCATCTGCTTGCCCTTCTATTGAAAGCTTTCACAAAATTAATACTCTCTAGACATCTGAAGTCTTTCTGCTATTGCAAGCTGTACTAGAGATTAGTATCTGCCAGCAGGTCCTTTCACCTAATTTATGTAGAATTCTTGGCTGAAAATTTTCTGAATCTGTTTTTAAGATATTTATCTCTTGTGGATATTGTTTAATTCTGTAATTACTTACAGAGTAAGTAATTCTGAATTACTTACAGAGTGCAAAATGCTGCAATGCCCTGCAGTCTCGTGCATCCCTCTTTTTATTGTCCCAGCGGCAGTACTTCCTGGTGACAAGGCTTTTGCTCTGGTTTACATAAAAGAGCTGGCAATTGTAGTGCATACTGCTCATTTCTTTTCATCATGATTCATAAATACTATGGGAACAATCTGTTCCTTGACTTGCAGGTGTAGCTGTCATTGAGCTCAGCAGAACCTGTGGCAAATGCTGTAAATGCGTTTCAGGGCAAAATAACATCCTCTGCTTGATGAACTGGCCAAATGACAGAGGAGATCTCTCACACTCTAAAAACCTTACCTTGTTCTTAGGGGACTTGCAGCTATAGTCTGAACACAATAACCAAATCCCAGACATGTAGTTTGTGAATGACTGTGTGTTTTGGATGTCATGTGATGGGTGTATTATACTGGAGCCACCATTGTCAGTGTCTCTCAGAATGCTAGTCATGCACTGCTTGGTTTTTATACTAATCTAATACAGTCAAACACATTTCCTAAAATTAGAGCTCTATACAATTTCAGTTGAAAAAGAACAGATAGCCTCAGCAGTTATTTATTTCTGAACATGGTCCACAGAATGTTTAAGAGTGAACAAAGTAGTACAAATCCATAGCAAAGTGTTTTCTAGTAGTGTTTGTGATGGTTTTGTAATTTCTTTGTAAGACTAGAAGCATGCAAGTTTGTAAAATGTCTGGTTTTCTTAGAAATATTTGTGCCTGACTATAACATAAATTCTTGAAATATACTGGTAACAGTTAAAGTGGTGCATGTTGGACAAATGAATGAACTGAAATGATAAGAACTCACAACACTTATTATTTTGAATGCATCATAAGTGCAAGGCATAAAATGCGTATCTTAGATGGAAAGACACTTCAAGAATAGAAAAAGGTTTGAGGAAACTGTGCAGTTAAATGCAAACTATAGAATAAATATTTTAGGAAAGGATACTTTTCAAAGAAAGGGTATACTTTTTGGCTCGGATTTAAGCAGGATTGACTCATCCAGATTATGAAAACTATTGCGTCAAAACATCCCGGAACAGCAGAGAAACAGGTACCTACTGCAAACCACAAATGTGCATAAATACAAACAGATGTATTTCCACGAGTGTAGAGTAAAAAACAATAGGAGCCCTAAACATAACTTCAGTGTTCTGGCTGGAAAATATTTTGTCCAAAATATGTTGAAATTGGCAGGGCAACTTTATACCAATCATCTCATGTTTTGACATGTTTTATGAAAAAAACACAGGAAATGTGTATGCATGTATGTATCCTCTTTGCAGCAACAGTCAGAAAGCATAAAATCAACTCGCAGATTGAAAAACCTCAGAAATGCAGAATGAAAGGACATTTTATCGCCCATTATATATACTTTCTGCACTGACCAGCCTATATTAGAAATAGCATGTACTAGCAAATATTGAATAGTTATTCTTTTCTTGATAGAATTCAGAAGTTTTCTGCAATTACTTTATACGGAGGGGCAATAAATCAACTAAAGTAACCAGTAATATGGTACCTCTTGTACAAGAAAAAATTAAAAATTAAAATAAGCAATAAGCATGGATATAAACAACAGCTAATATAAATAAGAAAATTATAAACTACCTTATGGTCTTCATGCTGTTTGTCCAGTAGACACAAAGCAGAGTGCTTTCCAGGTGCACAGGGCTGTGATGGAGAGACATCAGAGAGATTTCTGGAGCTGTTGTGGCCATCAGGGCAATGCACCTAGTCCCACAATGCCCTAATAAAGAGCCACCAAAGCCAGGGATTGGACTAATCATCCTGGTGCTGATACACTGAAGCTTGTGCACATGGAGTCAAAGTACAGAACTGAAAATGCTAAAAATCCTCTTGGTGAATGTAAATTGTCCCCAAAATATTAGAGTTGAGTTCTGCTTTATTTTTTTTTTTTGGTTGTTGTTGAAGAGAGCACAAATGTAATTGATAAAAAGCAACTGCACTGATGCAGCATAATGTTTTCAGTAAGAGCTGTTACTAGGAGACTTTGATGCTTCCACATTAAAAGTTTTCTTTTTTATATATATGTATGGAGGTATGAAGGGCTACTGACTGCCAGTTGATTCCTCAGTTCTGTGTGACCCATGCAATTCGATCAGCTTCCTGGAAGAAAATCTACTAAGAAAAGCATATAAGATATATATGTAAAATTTGCAGATGGTACTGAGTCCTGTGGCTTCCTAAAATAGGGTAAAATACTCAGTTTGATCTCAATAACTCAGTCAATTTTGGAGCAACCTAGTAATGTGGTGTGTTTTAATATAAGCAGAAACAAACTAGAACCTCAAATATGACTATACTTGCCCAAGGCTGCTTCCCCCTATGAACAGGGGTTTCTGACATACCTGTAACTAGTAATTCACAAAATGGACTTGGGAAGGAGGTGGGACCCTGTATCCTTCTCTACTTTAACATCAAGTTTGCTCAGTATTTTTCAGGTCTGAAGTAAGTAAGATGTAATTTGCTGGTCTGATGCAAATAACATCAGATAAATTTTGCTGTTTTTAAGCAAGTGGATAGATGACTAAAAATAAGTTCTGTGACAGTCTAAATGAGTAACAGCCATCCTTTTTGCTGTAACCTACATAAAATCATAAAAAAATGTACCCTTTGATAAATAACATAGCTTACTGAATTTGGTATCTCTCTCATCACCTTTTTCCATAACAAACTGTGCTAAAGCTCAAGCCATACTGATCATCACAGACATGTCAGACATGCTGCTGTCCAACTTCTTGTTTGTTCAGAAGTGTGGAAGGTGCAAACTACTGTTCAGGTTTAACTGCAGGCAAACCATTTGCAGAGAATAAACACAGAATTACACACGCCCAGCCTTGGACTGGCCAGAGTGTGGGAAAGCTCACAATGATTCTCAATGAGTCATTCAGGGGCACTAAATATCTCCCTGGCTCTAAAGACAGATTTTATCAGAGAACAAATCTGCTTAACTAGAAAAACATAATTCTTTGTATAGGGAGATTGCGGATCTTTCAGGTAACACATATCAAATAAGGTTTGAACACAAATCTCTGAATTACTTTTTCCTGCCTGTCATACCCTTTCAGACCAGAAAGAGTCAATGGACCTTAGTTTCCTCAAACTTCTTGCTTAGGAAAGTCTTTTTTTTTTTTTTTCGTAATGCCAGATGGAGTCTGCTTTCTTCTGAACACAGGCTCCCTCCTTGTGCCAAATCCTTTCTCCTTCTGCAGGCTTCAGTTCCCCATCATGTCATGGAAGCATTTTGTGCTGCTTGTGTCCAAGAAGGGTGCAGCTCTCTCTCCAGAGGGTCCCCAGAGTACAGAAAGCAGGAAAAATTGTTTTCTTTCCTTTTGACAGCCCTCTTTGACCCTTTAACAAAACACAGTAAATGTTACTCACAAAATACTCACTTTTTAACTCCTTGAACCATTACTCTCAATCAGGCTGAGAACTTTTAATAACATGGTTCCTGGAATAAGTCAGCATTTAGCACTATTTGTTGCAACAACAGAGACCATTATCTTATATTACATATATTTTATATACAACATATTTAATAAACTTTAGTTCCACTTGGCAGGACAAGCTGCATCCTGCCTGTTTCAGAAGAAAAGACATTCTAAAGAGACTGCAGTTACAAAGTTTTCAGACATTAAAACAAAAATGAAGGTGAAAATTGAAAGTGGTGAGTGCAATAAATCAAATAAAAGAAAACCAGAAAGCAAGTATTGTAAGAGATCATGAAAAGAGACAAACAGAGAGATGCTGCAGTACATAGAAACTATTAGGGCTAGGGAAACTATTAGGGTTACTACAGGGTTAGGGTTAGGTTAGGGTTAGGGTTAGTTTATAACCCTATAGTAACCCTGTAGGGTTATAGGGAAAATATTGCAGCCTCAGTTCTTACTGTTGTTACTGTTTGAGAGAGTTGGGGACACCCAATCTGGAGAAGGAAAGGTTCCAAGAAGAGCTTAGAGCACCCTCCAGTACCTAAAGGGGGCCTACATGAAGGCTGGAGAAGGACTTCTCAAAAGGACACGTAGAGACAGGACAAGGGGGAAATGACCTTAAGCTGAAGGAGGGCAGGTTTAGATTAGGTATTAGGAAGAAATTCTTTACTGTGATGGTGGTGAGGTTGCCCAGAGGAGCTGTGGCTGCCCCATCACCGGAAGGTGTTCACGACCAGCCTGGGTGTGGCTCTGAGCAACCTGGTCTGGTGAAAGGGGTCCTTGCCCATGACAGAGAGTTGAAGTTAGATGATCTTTTAGGTCTCTTCCAACCCAAACCATTCTATGTTTCTGTGACTTGTTTTCCACAGTGCATAAAGCATTTCATAAAAGTGTATCCTGCTTATAATTTGAGATTATTGCACTCTATTTCTAGTTTGCACTTATGTGATTTATAATCACCTTCAAGGTTCTTTTGATATGTGAAATAGTTGTTACTTCTTCTCAGGACAGCAAAGATTTTTCACCATTCACGTATTTATCAACATTTTTCTGATATTGGTAATATTAGCAGTTCTGCTCACATTTACAGCTGATATTAGAGTGGAATAGATTTTCACCTTCTCAATGGCCATATAAAATATGAACTTTGAATGCAATAATGAAATATTAAACATATTTTTACTTCTAATTTTCACAAACACTACATTAACTTTAAGAATAAAAGTGTTAAGGTATGAAAAATATTATTTATTCATTTTAATTTTGGCACGTTTCTGAGCTGTGAAGAAAAAATAGAAATCTTACCTGTGACACGAACTTAATAAGCTATTTCTCATCATGGCACTTAAACGAGTTGACAAAAGGAAAAAAAAGGAATCAAAATTATCTGACTATTCATAAAATATGGATTTAATACATTAGCTATTAAATATTCTTTTACATTGATAGATGGTTTGAATAATAAATACTTCTAGTTGTAAATAATGTATTCTATTTCTAAAATCTCTGAACCTCTTATACCCTCAAATTTAATTTGATCAGGTCTAAAAAGGCTTGGCTGGAATTTCTCTTCTAAGAATTGGAAGGCTGATGTGTTTAGTGGGATAACTGAGAGTGAGCATGGCCTCTGTGAATATACAAGGAGAAGACCCATCTGCCCAGGCTCTGCCTGGCTCATTGTGGTTTGGTTTGCATCTCCACCCTCCTTGTTCCTGCAGGGAATGGAAACTCCAGAGCTTTCCCACAACTGCTGCTAGCCTTGGGGGAGGGTACTACAGCTCCCTGAGGGTTATTCCTCTCCCTGAATATGAGCAGATGTTGCTAGAAAGCACATAAATTCCAGAATGTGCCCACATGTAATGGGCAACCACAGTAGTGTCCTTGTTCACCTCAGTGTAAAAAGTCCCTGGAAAAACTAGGAGTCCTCAGCAGTGGGAGATGGGGTTTTTCTCCATGTAGGTAGAATTTTATTTTTTCCTGTCAGATGTCCTGACTCAAGTGTCACTGGAGGTTTTTTTGTGCTATGACAACCCTGACATCCTCCATGGAGAAGGACGGGAACACAGAGATGTTCCACAGAAGTGCCAGACTCTGACAGGAAGCAAACTGATGATAAACTGGATGGAGTGTGTGGATGCTGCCACTTGTCCTGGGAAAGGGAAGGGAAGCCTAGGCAGCTGCTCCAGTCACCCCAAAGCCAGGAGCTCCTGGAGAACCACAAGGGGCTACATGTAGCACGGCCGGCCTCAATCTTTGGAGGACAGTAGCTTGCCAAAATATCCTGCCTGTGAAACATTTTGCCTTCTAAAACAACCTGTACGGTCACTGGAGGAGCAGTGGTGGGTAAAAAATATGTTTTGGGTTCCCTAAACATTGTTGAGGAGTATAAAGCCTTTGGCAGTAATAAAGATAACTTATGGCAAAGGAGTGCAGTCTAGAAAGGAGTGCAGTCTGGATGTAGGAACATTAACAGATAAGAATTATTTGTTTTTAGTGAGGACCATTGAGAATTTAATGCAAAGCAAAATCTCTGAAACTTTCAGCTCTTTTCATGAGGTTGATTTTGCTTACAACCTGCACATTAAAAACAGAGACTAAAAAATGCCCATTATTAATGTCCTGGTCTTCACAGTGGCTTTGGTGGGTGTTGCAGATATTATGAGGCATTAGCCACAGGAGATATTTAACAAACATATTTCAACTTTTTAATTTTAAACAGGAGTCATGAATAAAACCTTAGCATTAACCTACATTTGTTTTCTAATATAGGTCTTACATGTTAAAAAAAATTATGGGAAAACATTTTATTTCTAGAGATACTTTGTGAGACTGAAGGCATATTTTGTGACAATCACACTCTTTTCCATTACTGTTTCAGATAATGAGATCTACTCAAAAATAGAAAATAGGCTTCATTAAGAAATGAAAAAAATATTTAATAATTGTGTTCTTGGAAATATCCTGGTATAATTAAAAATGTAAGAAAATCTCCTTATCATTCTGAAATCTTGTTCTTTTTTACATATGCCATATAAGTAAGCAAAACTTTTAACTAGTATCTTATCTTGTTAATTGTTTTTCTTCTCGGTAATATGAAATGGCATATGTACAGCATCTGTAAATACTCAAGAATCCCAAGTAAGTAGAAAATTATCACAGCAACACTTCATTTCTCAATATTTTTTCTGGGTGATGGCCATGTTTGAAGGGCTGGAAAGCGGTCTACCTTTCTGTCTTATCTACTCTTATAGCTACATTCATCATCATCATCATCCTCATCCTCATCATCAATTTCTGATTTAACTATAAACACTTCAGCTACAATCTTGTATAAATTGCATTGTTGTGGGAAAAATAAGCAAGGATGGGATCAATGAGGCAAATTTGTGATTAGAAAAATAATACTGTGCTTCAAGGAGCATTAATATATGTTTAGAATAATCATGGATTAGCATTGTAAAAACTGAAAACCCATTGTTGCTAATCTCTTTAAACAAGACTGAGCTATTCTAAGCCAACACTGAACAAAGTTTTCATTTGTGGAATGAGGCAGGAGTTTTCAACTTTTCTTTTGCTAAAATCCCGATTAAAAAAAAAATTACAGTTGATATATTTGTTTCAGCAAGAATTTCCTCAAGGTTTGGGTAACTTTCATGTTGAGAGAAGGAGAGGAGAGAAAATACCAGCTATGGAATAATCTAAGTGAGAAACTGCACCTGGAAAGTGGACAGGGAAAATAATAAAATACAGTTTTATCCTGGGATAAAATATGGCTGATGGTGCAATGCCACCCACTTAAATTGAAGCTGTATCTTCAGTCCAAATAAAAATAATTCCAATCAAATGCAATAGAAATAGTAGTGAAGCTGATTTACAAACTGTTCTTCAAATGGTGTATATTTAAAAGACATTTATGAATTAGAAATAACTTGCGTATTTTGAAGAGTCTGGTATTCCACTGTTAAACTAAATTGCAGCAAAGGTCAGACCAAACTGAATCCTGTAATTATTGAAGCACTCAGTTTTTATTTCCAATTGTTTTATTTGTGTTGAAGATCCACTATATTGAAAGGGAGAAAGATAGGAATGTAAAGACGTTTTTGCTCTCTGCCCTTTTGCTAGCGACCTTGGGGAGTAACCAACAGAGATCCTCTGCACCTGCAGGATTTTTCATTTCCTACTCCATTAGAGGGACTACTTCAAAGCTCCTAATGACCTAAATTTAATTTTTATGTAAAAAAAATTGGAGTTGGAAGTGAAATAACCATGAGGACAGGCACTGCTATGGGAAGGGACTGGCAAGCAGAAATACAGGTGTTAGGAGAGTGGTTTGACAAGCCTGGAGGGTGGAAAGGGGAAGAAAAAGGTGAAATAATAATATGTTAGCAATAAAAAAGTTACAAAAGGCAGTCAACACTGTATTTTTTTAGTTTTTGTTTCTTTGTTTTCTTGATTTTTAGTATTTCTCTTACCTTCTTGCCTTATTGTACAAGGATCCCTCTTTTAAAGAAGTTTTCCCATGTTGTCAAAAGTATACCCATGCAAACACAGATATATAGAGAAAGCGGTATATTGGAAAAGTTATTTTACTTGAAATTGAGCTACAGAAACATGCTTTAATAGCAATTACACCCGTCTCTGACACGCCCTGAAGTGGTCATCTAATTTGTGGGCATTGAAGTCATCCAGCCACTAGCTCCACAGGAGCAGTGTCCCTGGGCTGTGGTACAGCAGTTTGCTCCAGTGCCACTTATTTCTTTGCCTGGAAGCACAGGATATAAAAGACTAACCTTAAGACGACAGTGCAAGTCAATAGTAAGGTCCTGAATGAAGTGGGAGACGCAGCGCTTACAGTCCCTGCTGGACAGCAGTCAATATCAGACATCACACTTAAACTGTCACAATTTGACCTGACAATCCTTTTTCAGAAGGACCAGAAATAGAGCTAGCCAAGTTACCTTTCATTTCTGAAGAAGGTCACGGGCAGGTCGCTGGCGGATGGAAGTGTGTATTAAAGATGTCTGGTATGAGTATGAGCACGTGCATTGGTAGCCTGCATAAACATAAATGTTAAGATGCATAAGGGATTGTTACTGTCTAGCTGGAACAGGAAAGTTAAAAGATCTTTATAAGGAACAAAGAGAGATGTTTGCTCTGTTCATGTGAAAAAAGAAATTACTGGAAGAAAAGAGAAAAAAAAAAAGAGACTTATATAGTCAGCAATATATGTTCTAAAAATGCAATTTCCGGATTAATAACAAAGACACTGTTCTAGTTCACTAGTTCCTTTAGGACGTGCGCTTTTGACCCATGCAACATATTGTGCCCCATGGCTCTTAGCTGAACTGTGTCTTAACTGCACCTATTTTTTTTAAAATGTGTGATGTCTATTAAAACTAGCTGGTGCTTGTACCAGGACCCCAGTGGAAATGAAAGAGATGTCTCGGTGGACTGTCCATTGGTTAAATATTAAAGGATCAAACTTTCATATTTAAGTGTGTATGTAGTATATTATATAAAACAAATTCCCATCTGAATATTTTAAGTTTTCTCTTTAATCTTGTGAAAGCTAGTGTTTCCACCCCCTAACTCTAATTAACCAGATAAAACAGTATTTCAAGGATATATCTCCTATGAAAAGAGTCAGGTTTTTCTGTGATTATATATAACTTTGCTCCAAGGCACTTATTAATTTGCTTAAAAGTCCATGCATCATTTCACAGATTGTTTTAGCACTTGTCATCTTATCAGTCCACGTCTGAGTAAGGCACACTTGAAAAAAAATGAAGTGAAAGATTAAGTATTCCAGCATGCTCTACATTATAAATATAACTGTCTATCTTTTATAAATGAATTTCCATAAAAAAGGAGCAACAGAGAAGGGTGAGAGGTGATAGAGCACAGTGAAAGATGGTGGGCCTGACAAATGCAGCCGGGGAGGGAATCTGAGGCAGCAGCAGGTTAGATACAGCTGGAAATCCTTTATCCCCCTGCAGCTGCAATACTACTTGGTTCCACTATTTCATGTCTCACGCCAGAGAGCCGGAGAAGCAAGTGCTCTGCAAGGGCAGGGGCAAGTGAGGGCTGAGGGCTGATGCCCTGCCCTACCCCAACAAGGAGATTAGAGCCGTCTGACGGTGGTAACCCACAATCTCCATCACCATGATGCGTGTCCACACTCAAGGCAAGAGTGTCCTGCCCTTCAATTACCACAGCAGACTGGAAAGAGAAAACAGATTCTTCAGATTAGTGAAACTGAGGCCCAAGTCCCCAAAGGTATTTCTTCAGTATCCCCATGCACACACAAATCCCACTGAAGTTCTCAAAATCTCTGGCAAGCTGCCACTGGACAGGATGGGTATTTAAATCCTGTAGCTGGCTGACCAGTGACCATACACTGTGCAGCCTAAATGCTGAGATCAACCTGAGCATTAAGAGAGGCTGAGATCTCTACCTCAGCCCAAACTTGGGTTTTAGATTAGATCAAAGTCTAATCTCCAAGTCAAGGGTTTGAGTGTCACCTTCTTATCTGTCAAGTGAGGTCTCTAATCATGGGCTGTCTCCTCTCTTGCAATCTACATGTCGTAATTTGTAGACAGTGGGATGGCCTCAACTATAGACCTGATTGTTCTTCAATGAACAGTGCAACTCTGGGGACAAACATGTAACAACTGAGTTAGGTGGCTCTAAAATCAACATGCCTGCATTAGATCACCCAGGTGAACTGGCCCTGGTCAGGAAGTTTGACTAGATGAGCATTGTAGGTCCCTTCCAATGGACAATATTCTGTTCTATTCTATTCTATTCTATTCTATTCTATTCTATTCTATTCTATTCTATTCTATTCTATTCATTTCTATTCGTTTCTATTTGTTTCTATTCTATTCGTTTCTATTCTATTCGTTTCTGTTTCTGTTCCATCCCATCTCATCCCATCCCATTCCATTCCATTCTACCTTTTTACTTACTGTTTGCTTGGAGTCAGATTGGGCATGTCAATCATTCTTACATATGTGTAGACACCAACCAGCCCTTGCACACCAAAATAACCAGAAAGAAGTGGAGGTGAATACTCTTTAGTTCAATCTGAGCCCCTCCTGAGGCAGGTGACTATGTCTGGTCCTACCCACTTGTGATTTAAGCAGATGCGCTCTGGTGATTTCTGATTTTATTGTTTTCTGGGGTTTTTTTTGTTTGTTTGTTTGTTTTTGTTTGTTTTTTTTAAATAAGGAAAGAAAAAAATCACTCTTAATATTCACTACCTGGGAAATTGTATTTGGGTTGAGAAATCCATGAGGTCGCAGGAGGAATAAAAGTTAGCTTTGCAACATTTAAGTACCTTTGAGGATCTGGGCCCAAAGGCTTAATCCTACAGCATCAAATTCAACAGGAGCTTCCTGAAGTTAGAATGGGAAATTGAGGTAAGAATGTGAATATATCCTTTTATCATTTCTTTCTTACAGTTTCTATTGATAAAAAGCCTTGGAGTAGTAATTCTTCTTTGATGCTTCTGCTGTAAAATCAGAGTTCAAAGGGGCTGGTTTGGATCTCGACAATAGTCTGACATTTTATCCCTTTTCTTCAGCTGCAGAATCATATAAGCAAATTAAGCAACAGAATGAATTAGAAAGAAATGCTATGAAAATGTTATTAATTTTGCTGGCTGCTTTGCTTACGAGAGAAACTTCTTAGCTGAGGAATCAGAATTTGCCAATTTGAGGTGAGAAGTAGAGTATGTGGTTATACTACACAGGCAGAAGTATGGAGAGGCAGAAAATGCAAACTGGAAAAGAAGGATGCAGAAAAGAAGAAATCCAATGTAAGAGTAGCTCATTTTAGTTACAAAGAAGAACTTTGATTTGTAAAAGTTAGGATGAATCTTTGTGATTTTTCCTGACATACATGAAATACCCACATGTGATCTAACATTATGCTGCTTCCTTTGCTTACCGTTAAATGAAGCAAACTCAAGATATTACTTTGGTGTACTGTTTTTCCTGTGTACCTCTGTGAATTGCCAAATGGTTCAGCAGAAGGTTCAGAAATTTTTTGCTATGGAAAATTATGAAATAATCTGCTGTTAGGAAAGTTTCATCCAGACTCTGGTAGATCAGGTAATAGTCATTGAAGTCTTGAACCAAAATCTGTCTAATGTAATTGGATGTTCACACTCTGTGTAGAATTCACTGTATTTCTCTGTCTTGCTCTAAGCTTTTGGTGTCAATATTATCTCAGTCCAAGGGAAACTGTCTGTGAAACATTTTCTGCACAAGAAAATACTTTCATCAAGTTTAAAAATTGTTGCCTCTCAGTTTTATGACAGTTCTGTTCACTCTTACATCATGTTATCAGCAATTTTGCCCACTTAACTGAAGTTGAATTATTCTATTAAGGAAGGGACCACTGAATTATTCTACTAAGGGAGGGATCAGAGAGTGGTCACACTGGCACTCGTTGACTAAATTAGTCTGCAGACAGCTGCATCCCAAAGACATTTTAATTAAAATTTTATGCAGGCTTTCCTATTCTATTTTTCTTTACATTTGTTTGAGAGGAATTCTTTTTTTCCATGTCTGGACAGGAGAAATACTGAATTCCAGAGACGAAAAATTTGATTTGTCTCTGAAGAAGCTGATACATTGGAGAGAAAAATGGAGCTGGATAGGTGATAGAAGAAAAATCTCAGATGGAGAAGAGAGGGAATGGAGAAAGTAAGGAGCATCAAGATGAAGAGCAAAGCAGGCAGGATTGAGCATATTCACACTGCCTTCCATTCAACATTCACTGCTGAATGGAAGGCAGAGTCTCCTTCCACTGGGGGGAGAAGCAGATATCCCACAGAACGAGTAGAGAACATTGTTAATAGGGAAACTTCTAAAATTTTTTTTCAGTAGGATGCACTTCCTAGCAATGACACAAAGTTGTTCATTCTCCTGCTTAGCTGTGGTTCAGGTGCCCAGACACTGTGAGTGAGTGAGAAGCTGGAGAGCCATGACACTGGAAAACACAGAAATACACAGGCTTAGTACGCCAGAGTTTTTCCTGCCTGACTCATAACCAAGCTTCTGCATAATTTTTCTAGTGGAACAGGTTTCAATATGAGTGATTTTATTAAGGACTTGATACACAGCTTGATCAATTCCTCCTGTGAAAAAGCTTAAAACTCCATAAACTTGGGAGATTGAGGCTAAAGTCTGGTGGCAAAAAAATGCCCTGAAGTTTGCATAAAAGCTTGTAATATTTTTATCCTTAGCAATGACCACATTCTTAGAGAAGGAACAGTTTTGCAGAAACCCAGATATGGTCATCCTTGTGCACTTCAGTCCAAACTATACAGTACTGTATATTGCAAATACTAAGGACATCTTTGAGACTATCCTTTTAGAAATATTGAGTAGACACTACTTGCATTGTTAAGAGAGGCTTTAAATAATTGTACTGCTGAGGCAGCCCCTCAAGATTTATTAAAGGTCTTGTTATCTTTTGATAAAATCAGAATAATCAAAATGTAGAGTTATTGTTTTCCTATACAGTACATTGAAAAAATAAAAGGAGACTGTCAAAGGCTTCAATTAATCTCTTCTAAGAATATTTATTTTTAATAATTATTTGTCTCAGATATTTCCAACTTCTCTAAAGACACAAGGTCAGTCCTTTGAAATTTTGGGATGTATTTCTTTTGGAAAGACAGATAGCAATCAGACCTGTAAATATCAGCCATGCTCCTTGTCTAACTATGAACTTAAAAGCTCCCTCCCTTAATTGAATAAAATATTGGTAATTTATTATGAATATTCAGTTTGAATGTCGTCTTTCTGGACTTGTATTAAGTTTTCCATAAAGAAAAACTGGGGATTTTAATGAGGTCTCACACCTTCTCAACAACATGAAAAGTATCACTAGCAGATTAATAGCTGGAATGCAACTGGAAGCTCCCTCTACCCGTCAGTAATTTAACTGGGATTTTTACTAATCTTTAGCAGTTTAAAACTACTATGCAGCCAATAGTATACAGCTAGAATTAGTAAAACCTATGAGGAAATTCCACACTGTGTGATACACATAATAAGCTTACACAGATTTGGCTTAGAATAAGTCGTTAATTGACAGCATATGACTGCCTAAAATCACACAGCTGCTTTGCAAACCATTCAGACAAGCAGTTCTAAATTAATACACATCTAATTCATTATTTATGTAACAAATTTTCTCCTTTCACAGTTAACAATAAGGAAAAGCTTTTCCAAATGGGTCATCACTGTAGCTGGCCATGGACTTACGTGGGATGTGATTTTCAAGGGCTGGAGAGAGCTGGCAACTGCTTAGGAAAAAAATGAGTTCATATTGGGGCTGGTCCTCATCTCACATCTCAAAAGGAAAGGAGCATAAATAAATAAATATTTTTCCAACTGCTTAGCTATATTTATTTTCCACTGCCTCCCTGCCTACAGCAACACGGATGTCCCTTGAGCTCTTGAACCTGTTTATTTCCCATCCGCTACCTGTCCAATTGAAGCAGCACTAATTATCCCAGAAGGCTTTGCTCCTGCCAGTTAAGGCAGAAAAAGCACTCAAAGCCTTCCAGAGATGCACCAGGGCCATTGCAGGCAACAGGTTGTGGAGCTCCTACTGAGACACAGCTAAAACCTGGAGCCACATCCTGGAGCTGGGGAGGAGCAGGGGTAGAACATAAGAGGCAGCAGCATCTGAGAAGCTCATTATTACAGATGCATGAACTTCTGACCTAATTAAAGTTAGATTTATTTCTCTTCTGTGTGCAATTTATATTGCTTTGTTCTTGGTGTTGCTGAAAGGAGGTACCCTCCATAATTGGTATTTATCTTCCAAGATTGTTTTCTGCAGTTCCACTGCTTTTCATTAGGAACTTTTTTCATAGCTCATAGTTTTTCCTGCTTTCTACAGACCCTTCCAGATTTGCAGTGCTGCAGGAGAATCCTGCAATTCAGAAGGGAGAATTCAGATATATGGTCTTTCTGTGCAAAGAAGAACTGACACCTTAGGGTCTGCTGCAAGCCACACGCCTCATGAGCTCTCTGAGTGCCAAATCAGATAATTTTATAGGACTAAGAATAAAAAGACCTTTAATGACAAATAGTAAAATGTTATTAGAATTGTAAAAAACTCCTTCCCATTTAATAATTCATGGAAATTGTGGAAAATGTAAAAGCCATTCCACTTACTGTCTCTGTGTCCACATAGCACCTGTACAAACCATAGCATGATGTGCAGGCAGATGGGGGTGATGTGCCAGAACTTACCCTACCCATGAGCAAAGACATTAAGAAAGAACAAATCTTTCCATCTTCCCTACTTCCCCTTAAGCATAGGGATAGGGCAGACACAAAGGGGGTATTAAAGCACTCCTAGTATAGCAGTGTCATATTTTTATGTCCTCTGGGCTCTGAAAAAAAAAAAAGGGGAAGAGAAGATGCTCCTATTGGGGCAGCAATTCGTGGCCTTTGCTCTCAATCTGACAAGAGCCAAATATGGGATGAAGTGTGTGACAAACGAGAGGCACAAAAGTATTCATGCAGGAAACTTGCAATGTTCTGGGATTCACTCCCTTCATATAAATAATTCATTCTGTAGCTGGAGACTCTGTTTATGACATGTGTAAGACTGGCAGTAAAATATAAGATGGACCATGTGATTGTAGAGCTAGTTGAAAAATGAGAATTCGAGTTCAGGGAAAAAAAAATGGGAGATTTTGAAATTTGTGTTCATTCCATATTAAAAAAGAACAAGAAAAAGAGACTTTCAAATATTTTTTTTTTTGATGTAAAACATAAAAAAAAAAGCTATTCTCAGAATAGCAATACTGGAGGCACTCATGTGAAATGAAATACTTGCTCCACAGTGAAATTCCTTCTGTCTGATACAGACAGGAACTTGCACCTGTGGCTTCCACATCCCAGTTCAACAATCATTTGGGGAATAGTTTCTGCTTGTCTCTCTCATTTGGATCAAAAATTTAATCCCAAGTCCAAGGCAAAAATGCTGCAATTAAAACATTTCTGGAAAAAGATTTCAGTTTGATGAATCTGGTATTTTGAAATTAAAAAGATAGAACAATTTTTGATATTGCATGTGCAGCTACATGTGCAGCATTTTTTCTTAGTCCTCTCTTTAGCTCAAAGGTATTATTATCACTTCACAAGAACTGTTCCTAGGAAAAAATTAATAATTAAGAATGTTTTCTTAGCTTCTACTATTGCTAGTTTTTATAATAGCACTATTTTCCTTCCTTTTCTGAATGTTCTAAAAATGCTGTTTCTCAAAATGAATGTTCTTACTAAATCTGGACTACAGACTAACATTGAGAACAAGTCTTGTTTTAAATTCTTTATTAAAGATGACTAGCTGCTGGAAGGACATATGGTGTCTTCAAAGGAATATTATGAATTCCTCACTCTAGTACGTACAGATCCTCTCATCAAGCCTTTTTGCATTGCCCTCTCTATGATCCTGTCACTCAGTTGTACCTACCAATCTACAGAAAGCTGTGCTACAGCCTTTCAAAAACACCTCAGTAATGGTGCTGAAGGCAAAGGATGTATACGAGGAAACATTTAATGAATGACATTTGAGATGCTATAATGCTCAACTGTTCAAACAGGCACCGTCTTTGTCCTATGTGAAGTACGAAAGGGGGAAATAGGGTTATAGCTCAGCTGCCCTCATTTACACTTTGAGTCTTGATCCTGCCTTCAGCTGGATGCAGAGGCCTCAGTGGTGCGAGCCTTTGGCTGTTCTCTGACCCTATGGCCTTGGTGACACCTGCAGCAGAGGGCTGGACAGAAAAGGAAGGTACCTGAAGGTGCAGACAAGGGTATACTAAACTAAAAGCGCGTTGAGTGGATCAGTAGCTTAAGCAATGAGTTCAGATTTCCAAATGAAGGAAAAAGTTATCCTGCAGGATAAATGCATTTGTAGTGAGGGATGTCAGAATCCTTGTGTAACAAAATGATGGGAAAATACGCCTCAGAGCTGAATGTTAATCATCTGACTGATGCATCAGTTTTTCCTTGTCCCGTAGGGTTGTCTTAACCCATTTTATCACAGCTGTATAATGCATACCTGTGCTTAGATATGGACTTTTGTTACACACAGAGAAGTCTGTAAGGCTGTGAGTTCTTGCCTCAATAAATCTGTAGATTGGTTCAGTTAGCTGAAACATGCAGTTCTCACTGTCACATGAAATACTAGTTAGTTAATGAGGATTTGGGACAGCAAAAAAGTGAGAGTTTAACAGGAAAACAGACCTTAAAACTTGAACAAATTTGTGCTATTAGCATGGAGTTCAGTGACAAAGTACACTTGTCTCCCAGACAAAGATATTTTGCATATATAATTATTGGGAAATACAGATGTGATTATAAAGGTAAAGCTTTTCACTCTCTTGTTGAGAAAAGAATGAGAAACTTTTGCCAGAAATAATGCCTGAAATACTAGGACAGCTGATAAAACACTCTTCTTGCTTGATAAGCACTGAAACTCCACCGAGAACGAGCAATTGGAAAAACATTTTCCTTAAGCCCAGAACCAAGATGCTGAAGATGGCACACAGACTTGTATCAGAGCTGAGGCTCCCAGCACCCACATTTATCTTTGGAATGACAGACGTTTGGTTAATTAGAGACAGCTCCATACGTGAGACACACAATATCGTCTCCCACTGCTAGGCAGTGAGCAGTGCCAGCCAAGCAGACCCTCTTCAGTGTGAGAGAAAAGCAGCTCTGTTGTCCAGGATCCTGACAGAGCATGAAATATCTTTTAGGAAGACAGACTGTGAGTGAGGGAACTTAAGATGGAAAAAGGCCAACCAAATTTCTAAAGTTCAGCCTTTGTGAAGCAAGGAGTTGGCGACAAGAAGCTAGCCGTCTGCAGAGATGATCTATCTCAATGTTCACAGAAACTAACCTTTGCATAGCCAAGATGAGAGATAAAAAAGAGGTTAGAGATAAGCTCAGGGATCTGCACTGAACCCAAACTGCTAAGCACTGTAATGGCAATAGATATAAAACATTGCAAGTGCATGCAGGGGGCTACCTGATTTATTCATAGGGAAAAAAAAAGTATGTTAAGAATGAGTTTTTCCTTTGAACTTTACGGAGCAACTCTGACAACTTGTGCCACACAATTTCACAGGTACTCTTACAAAGTCAGTTCTATGATTAACCATTCATATTATTATATGAATTATAACATATCTCTGTATTATCAGTGTTATCTATGTTTTGTGAAGAGTTATTGCCTACAGGCAATAAAAATACTAGGATTTTTTTTTTATAAAATATTTTAAGACCAATTCAACAAAATCAAGCCAGGATTTGGCAAAATACCCTGTTGAAATGTTTTTGTGAGGATGAAGGCAAAGACCCATTAAATAAATGCCTGACTTCTGAGCCACTGATGACCCTCTTGAGACTGAATGACCCACCACTTCCACATGATACTTCACACAAACCTTTCAGAGGGAAGGCAGAGAGCTTTAGAGTTGGCTGTGAATTAGAGTGTTTGGACTGGCAGTAAAGGTGCTGCCACAGCTTTCTGGGACTTATCCAAGGACTTTGCGGTGGGAGGGTTATTCCTGTGTTTCCAGGGAACTTCTAAGGCTCACCCAGCCTCGGAGATTGCCTGAGAAACTGCCCTCAGGTTCTAGGTAAGCACGAACAGTTGCCAGGAGTTAGGATGGCTCTGCATATAATATTGCTCAAGCAATAGGAAAAAGAAATGTTTTAATTTTTCCTTAAAGAAAAGACAATCTTCTTTCTTCTCTACTGTAATGCATTTTTCATTTGAGCCCTGAACTATAATGTACTGTCAGTCTCGGAACAAGTGTCTAGGATGTGGGAGATCTGTCTCATGGAAATGAAATCCTGAGTTTTGGTTGCTTTTACTCTAAGACACTCTCCAGAGAATACTCTGCTTATCTTTAAGTAGATAGCTTGAAGAGTGCCAAATGCAAGACAAATGAAGGCAGTGGGGACTGAAACTCCCTTTATTGAGCACCTATTGTCTTCTGAGACACAGCTCCAGACATTCCAAGAGCCACTATAAAAATGCCCATGTCAATAGGTGTGAAGGAAGCCCACAAACCTATTAAGCTGAGCTACATGTTCGAAAATTTTGTGTTGGAGGTCCTGTCAATCTTTGATCCACATCCATATTAGTACTTGATTACAAACATTTGGGAATAAGAAAAAAAATACTTAGACACTGTGCTCTTTCCAAGCAGGCCCAGCTGTTCAGAGCATCTCATGCTACGAAGCTTTAAAAAAGGGGTCAGAAAGAAATGTAGAAATCACCCAGATGCAGAGCTGGCAGCTTGTGCTTGCTAACAAAAGTCTTGGCAACTATGGCAGTCAAAAAGAAAATCAAAAGAGAAGTTACTGAGAGTGCTTTGGGAAATGCAAACATGCCATCAGCTGGCCACTGGGTACAGATTGAATGTGCCATTTATCTCAAGTCATTTAAAAGTACCATGGAGAACCTGAGAGATAACCCAAGAGAGACTGCTGTTGACAATCCAGGACTGTGGCACTGCTGAAGCTGGGTGGAAATTCACTAGTAAAACCTAATTTAATTGAAAAATACTAGTCACTTTGGCTGAAACATCTCTGTTTTGACAAACATTTGCTTCCCATTGCCTTTATCAATAGTCATTCATCACTAAAGATCACTAGTACCAGAATATGTGGTGGTTGCATTTCCCTTTTATACAACCTCATCATGTTCCTGAGCAGACCAGTGTGATTGCTTCACACACCCAGGTATTTCTGCTCCTCACTTTTTTATAAATAACCAGATCCTAGCAGAAATGTTTTGTCTTAGTTAAGTGACTTGCTGCGACACTCTCCTATTGAATTCCATCAAATGATATTAAAATACTTCCTACAGAAAATCATGATTCTTCTCTTTATGGACAGTTCTTCCCCATATTTTGCCATCAGTAAATCTAATTATCTCACTTCTGTTTCTTGTGACAAGACAATGAATGAATATGCTGAATAAATAGAAAAGTATCCTAGAACCAACCCATAAGAAAGTCTTACTCTAATGCTCACTTTAGACACATAAATTCTCTTTCAGTACTACTCACTGATGTCTTCCACTGTTTTTCTCTATTCGTAGTTTTTCTGGACATTATTCTCTTTTTCCATTTAAGTAATAATTTCCCACCTTGAGCTGTACCAACCATTTTATAGTAATTTGAGTAACTGTGGTGTGTTTCATTCCCATTCTCTTTTTTTAAAGCATTATGTCTCTGATTAAACACTGTGTGCTTCTGTCCTACAGTCTAATGTGCTAAATCCATATTGCACTCCATCTCCTTTTCTATTTATCTCCATTTTATTAACTGCTAATTACTTCAAACTCTGTCCTAATGTCTATTGTACAATGAGATAATGTATGACAAGACACAAACTCGTCTGAGTATTTCTTTCCCCATTTCTCCTCAAATGCAGATATTGCATACATTGCATACACTGTAATCCAATCAGATGGTATTATGGGTCAAACCCATTGTTACACTGTAAATGCTCTGGTGAATATCAATTTTCTCAGAATACTGGGATGTAAATTATCAAGTTAATTTTTCCTTTATTCCCCACTCTTGCCCCCATTTAAATCTTACAGTCTTTGTTCCACTTAAAATAAATTAATTTCTATTTCCAGGGGCCCCCTTTTCATTCAACATCCCCCATATTGCTAACTTTATAATTTTTGAGAAATTAATGTAGACTACTGATTTAGTTTGAGGACCATATCTCAGGTATCTTTAATCTCCATCTCATTGTTACTCCATTCCTATTCACCTACTTAGTGTCTCGGGTTTTTTTTCTGATATGTCTTTTTCTTAATTAATGCAGATAAAGAATTTTGTTTTATAAATTTTTTTTGCAAAAATTTACCACAGCATATTTTTTGTCAGTGATCTTAACATTTTTTCCTGAGAGTTCTGACCTCTAAAAGATATCTTTTCTTTTCTTGGACATTTATTTTCTATTCTTAAAATACAAATTTTTGGGACCATTGCTCAACATTCAGATATTAAAGTCTTTGTTGGGTGTAACATTTTACCAGTTCTGTAGAGCAAAAATTTGATGTAAATTTGACAAATCTACTTCCTATCCCTTGACACCAGCAAGCAAGCCAACTGTCTCATAAAAATCACAATTTTCAGCATCACAATTGGCAGTTATTGACAGTCTCAGTGGAGACAACAATGACTAGATTGGCAATGAAAATGAATTAATTTGTCATTCTGAGTGGATCTCCTGTAACAAGGCTAAAGGAATTTGGCAGCTCATAATTGGAAATCTTGTTTTTTTCTGGCACTACTCTCTGTACAGTGAATGCTGCAAAGGTTTTAGACTTATCACTCTGGTGCTCACTGGTAATTAATCAGATAAAAATACTAGCCAAGAAATATCAATTCAGCTGACGAGAAACAAAAACCAAAATGCAAAGCATGCTCCAACTTGGAGTTTGTTGTCTCTTAAATGATTTTCTCATCTGCAATTTGGAGACAACTCTGCATTGGGAACAAGGTTTTGAACATCAGCCCTAGACTCAAGCATAATGTTTGTGAGAAAATTTTACAGATCAGAGGGAGTTTTTTCTAGATGCACAGATTTCAGTGCTTCGTGAACAACTGCTGTATTTAGAACTATGGCAACAGGTTTTTTTGATAGTGTCAATTAGATCTTCTTCCATTTGGTCTTGCTGAGAAAAGTGTTCTCTAACAAGTACTGCCTTATAAAGCAGTGCCCATACATGCAGCATGGGCAATTCCCTTTGGAGATGATTTAGGAACGATTGCAACCATTTTCTTTTACAGGCTGTTTACTTGCAGATTATTTTCACAAATTTACAGCACTTCTGAGCTACACACACATTTGTTCTGCAGTTTCTACCAAAGCCAATGTCAGCTAATGTGAGATTTCTGTCAGGTTATAATGGCAAATAGAATAACTGGTGATTTTATAACCTGTAGGACTCCACTTTTCTCTCATGCTGTCTTATTTAAAAAAAAATAAATAAATCATCCTTTACAGTTTTGAGTGGAAAGACTGGGGACAGTTGTCCTTTAAATGAATCCCTACTTTCCTTACCTGTTTTTTTCTTCTTCTTCTGGAGGGTGATTTTCTCTTCTGTCCCTTGGTACTAAGTATCTTTCTGGAAACCTTCTATCCCTCTATTTGTTTTTGTTTCCCTACTTCCCCTCTGCCACTTTCTGGTATTGAAGCACTAATGATCCATGCGGTTCCAGGCTATGTTCAGGTTTTCCTCTTTTTCAGTCACCCATTCCTCTAGGTCATTACCTCTTGCTCTCTATCTCCCACGATGATTTCTCAACTTTGTTTCTTGCTTCACTGTAGGTGCCTTTGTCTTTTCACCTCCCAGACTGAAAAATGATGCCTGTAGGAGTCCCAAAAGAATGAAGATTGGACTTGTCAGTGTCTGCTTACACACCACCTGACAACCTGCCTCCTTAAGCTAGAACTAATACATGCACAGTAAAGAAAAAGGATAAACAAAACCAGACTTGACAAAATTTCATGCTTTCTATGGAACACTTGATGACTTCAGAATGAACATAGCTGCATCTGAGGTGTGGTTGATGCTGTTCAACTTCTAAGTGATCTAGAAAATGTCACACTTCAGTGACTGTTGCTGATAATTTATGACAGTGAAAAGGGAAAGTTAGCTGCTAAAAGAGGTGCAGAAGTATCTCACAGTACTGAATTACTAAATAAATAGAGATGTTAATTACCATAGATGTACATAAAATAATGTACATGGGAGAAAAATCCTACTTTTGCATGTAGCATTAGTAAATCATTACCACCTAGAAACAAGGGTTTTGAGCTCTGTGAAAACATGGAGGCAACAGTCATTCAGTAAGAAAAAAAAAAAAAGGACAGAAGAAGAAATTGAATGTTAGGGATTTTAAGGAAAGTAATATAAAACAGAAGAGAAGAATAACATTACTCTGCCACCACCTGATGGTGATGAATCCCTGAGGCATGGAGAGCTTGAACACACTGTGTACTTCTAGTTGCTCCATCTCAAAAATAAAATGATGGAACTGCAAGAGGCTCAGACAAGCACAACAAGGACAATCAAAAATCTGGGGTGGTTCTGAGCCACACAGGAACCACAGAGCAGACTGGAGAGATGGCTGAGGTGATACACAACAGATACCTAAATGATGAATGCTATTAAGAGGATAGAAGGAGAACTGCCTGTCCTCTGATTTCCTTCTCTGCCAAATCTAGGAGTGAAAACCACCAAGTGATAAGTGCAAAGCAGATGATAAGAGGCTGTAGTTTCCCTAACACTAAACTAAAGAGTGGAATTACCTGATACAGAACACTGTGAGTGATAAAAGTTCACATGGCTCGGATGGTGTTTAGACAGTTTTATGGAAGAGACTGTAAAATCCCACTTTACTTGTCCCGTACTTGCACTCTTGGCAAGCAATACTGGATTAAACTGAACATGGGTCTGTTCTGATATGTCATTTTATCTAAATGATTCTGGTAACCTTAGCATAGAGGTTGTTTTATTCTCAAGAAAATAAGGCTGTAATGTTAATTTTTGTCTTCAAAACATGTCCATGTTCAGAAAAAAGTTTAAGTAGCAAGCCAATAACAGCAACGAGAAAAGTCTTCAAAACCGAAATCCAAATTGTTTGGTACATTAGACTGTTTCTAGAGGGGGCTAGTGCAACCTTTTCCTTCAAACTGGGCAACCTGGTAGCAGGTTTGTGGCTCAGAGGAAGATCAGTGAAAGGACTGCTGCCAGCTGTCCTCACCAGTGCGCAGGTGAGACTCAGAATGAATGAAAGCTGATGTTCATGCTCTTCTCTTTTCATTTTCTCTAGCATACCTGCCTGCAATTTTTTTGGCCTTAGCAATGTCCCCTACCAGTGAATTCCCATGTTAACACCAATGATGATAGGTATTTTTTTTTTCTAGGATCTGTTCAAAACAGAGTTGCCCATCCATGTTGGAAGGATGCTAGACTTTCTAAAGGATTCACCTCTCAAACAGAAGTTGTACATAAATTATGTATTTGCTCACTCAGGTCCTTATATAATTATTTTCTGAATGAATACAAGAAACTTCATTCACACTTGGACCAAACCTATAAAACCATATTGCCTTGAATTATATTTCTGACTTCATCCAAGTAAATAAAAATAATTTGTAATAAACAAACAAAATAGTAAATTAGATTGTGACTGAATATTGAGACTGCTTTTTTTTTCCTTAATGAGACTATTTGAAGGCCTACAGTGTCTGTTAGCACCTCTTCTAACTAGGAAAGCTGACTGAAAGTTCTCTGTGAGGAGCCTCTGCTTTATAAGGTGATTTATTTCAGGACATTAGAACATCAATAAGTTGACCTCTTCAATGACACATGACCCATTTGTTGTCTCATCCTCCTTTTAGAGGAGAAATGGATATGTGGGTGTTTCTGAAAATCAAAATGCAGAGTAACTCACCAGACAGAATTCAGCTAGTAAGAGAGATGACTTTGTGCGCTTAGGTCTATTTCTATATTTCTATATACCAGGTTGGGTTCAAGACAAAAAGGGAATTTTCTATACATTCTGTAGGTCTGCTGCAGTGTCCAAGGAGAGATTGGTTTCATACATGATACAAGTGATATTTAATTCTTATGGCACTTTCTGTGCAATTACACGTGCCTTTTAAATAAAAAACTTAGATCCTTGCCCTACAATGAACAAAACCACATATGGTGGGCCTCTTTGACATCGCTCATTAAATTTGTTTGTGAAATGCTGCTCATTCACCCTCCAAATTCCCTCTCACCTTTCCTCAGTACCTTCCCAACTTCCAACCACCACTGTCAATACACATGGTACGTACCATGCTGCTTTCCAGTAGTATCACTTTTCATGAACTGTCAGTTCATAATGCTATAAAAATGCAGCTAGAATGAAGAGGCAAAAATGAAGAAGCAAAAGTGAGCCATTTCAGGCCTTGGCCTTTGGCTTGCCTTTCTCATTTGTAGGACAGCTCTGGCTGAAATAATAACTGACATAAAGAGAAAAGCAGACTGTGCTGTTTCTGAAGCTCTCTGTACAATGAATGACTTAGCTTCCTAATAATGTTTTACTACTCTCTTGACTCCTTAACATGTTTATAAGGAATATTTGCATCCTAAATATCCCATGATGGGACACAAGATTAAGTTTTGGAGCCATGTGTGCATAGCTTCCATCGTCTGGCCCCTTACTGCCCACTCTCAGTAGAACGATTTCTTGTTCAGTTTCGTGCTTTACTTAGGTTGAAGTAGCTCCCCTTCTTTGGATATTTTTGAACTTGGCTCTGAGAAGCAATTACTTCAGATTTCACAAAATTTCTTTCCTTAAAATGTGCCCTGATGTTACATTTTACCAGCTAATATGAGGATAATTTATGTAATTTGATATGAAGAAGAACGTACAACTTATTGTCAGGAGGTAACACCTTGGCACTAATTCTGTTTCCAAGAATCATTCATAATCACTGACTGCGAAAGTGTGAGTGTGAAATGACTGCAGAAGCAAAGGAGAAAGCACAGAAGTAGCTGTTTTCACTTTCTTTAGATTGTTTTTGTTTTTGCAATTCGTTGTTCTTTAAGCGATTCTTTCCAGCTTCTTCCAATGTGAACAACACCAAGAGTGGGGAGCAGGGTGGCAGGTACTGCTCTCTTCCTTGTTGCTTTCCACCTTCAAGGGCTGAACTAGAAGGCAAGGTAGAAGACTGGATGATTAAGATATGTTATAATGAGAAGTGCCCTTTTTCCCTGAAATGATTACCTAAAAATAGATTTCTTTCTTCTCCCCTGAGATAGAATTCCTCTTTAAGATCCACCAAGGAGGGGGGGTGTGGAGGAAGAGGACGAAGCCAAAAACTTTTCTTAATGGATCAACTGCAGGATATAAGCAGTAGTTGTATAAATACAAAAGATAAAATGAAGCAATGTGTAAGAAGACAGCAAGTGTTGGTTCTTCTTTTAGCTGGAAGAATGTGTGCATATACTTGGATTTTTTTGGAAGATGTTCAAAGAGTTCCTCTGTTTTTAGAAATACACACATGTTGCTTCCCATTATCTAGGAATGTTTCTTTTCTTGGGCCAATTTCATGTGCATGAAAAGAGTATAAGAAAACCTTCAGGTAAGGTGTTTAAAGTAATGAAAGTATAGAACTTGAAACAATTTTCAAAATGGTTTCATATATTTTTCTACTGTTTTAATCTATTTAAGGACTAGTTTGAGTAAGAAACACTTAAAACATTTGCTTAAGACATCTTGCAAAAGACACATCATAATGTAAAATGTTGTTCTGGGATATTTCAAGATGAACAAGTACAAAAGTATTCCTGTAATACATTTACTTGCTTTTTTTCCCATAAAGAATAAAAGTGACTCGCAAAAGCATATTTTCAGTGTAATTACATGCAATGCTTTGCCAGTAGTTTTTTTTCCTGAAGGTAGAAAAACCTAATCCAACCTTATTTGACTGACTTTTCTTTATATAATTCAGCCATGGCTTTGTGTTTGCCTTTCCCTCTCCACATTTCTCTTCCTCTTTGCTTTTGTTTTCCTTTTAATCTGTTTCCTTTCCACTCAATTCATTCCACTTTCTCCTCCATTCTCACCTTTTGCCTCTTTCTCGCACGTCAATACCTAATCCAGAAAGACCAAAATTTTGCTTCTTACACTCTTTATTTCTGCATTCACTGCATCTGCCATGACAAACCAACTTCCTCTTCCAAAAGAGATGCCATATTCCTTTACAGAAAGTTCTACTTCTCAATTGCTGTTAAGTTGCTTAGTTAAGTTGCTTAGTTGAGGTCTCAATATATACAGACTCTTATGTATGTGCAATAATACATTATTGCATATTTTGTAGCTTATTTTCACTTTCTATTTCTCCATTTAGTACTCACATACAGCTGTTTGCTTGATCATTGCAACTATTTCTAAAAGACCAATGAAGCCTTCACAATTTATACCCTCTTTCTTCTCTCTTGTCTTTTCTTTAACACTTTCTTATTATTTTCTCCATCTCTCCTGATAAACCTGTTTCTCTTTGTTCCCCAACTTTCCTTGTTCACATTCCTGACTTTTGAATCAGCTAGTGGGTGATTCATTTGACCTACTTGATATATGTATAGCAAAGCAAGACAAATTGCACCACAGAAATGCCTGTTTCCTTTTATTGCCCCTACCTACAAAGGATTACTGGATGACTTGTTCAGATACAAATATCTACAAAGTTAGAGTAACTCTATTTCACTCTTTGCCCAAAGGAATCCACAAAATTCAATGTGTCAGATTCCCTAGTTTCAATCTAGGCTGACAGTTGAGGTACATAAAGAATTCATCCACTCTACCAAGTATAGGACTGGACTGGTTGGTGGGGGAACTGGAGAGGAAGCAATGCCAGGCTCTCACAAAGAAAGGCAAACACCCCATCGAGATGATAAAACATGGAAATGCCATGCCAAGATACACAAGTAAACCTTCTGTTCTATCAACATGCTCCAAGTAATAGCAAGAGTGAAATATCCAGCCTTGGCTACTTGGAAAGGAGAAGTTGAACAACCTGGGAGTAATTTATCCTAAAGAAGAAACATCTGAAAGGGGATATGACATTAGCCTTCAAATGCATAAAAGATTGATGAAAAGTGGAGAGGCACAATCTGTTCTCCCTGTCCAAGGTGCACAGGAGAAGATAGGAAGAGCCTCAGTTGCAACAAGAAACATGATTTAGAGACATTTTTTCTATATTTCTCTAACTGTCATCAGAATCCAAAATGTCTTACTCTGTGCATGTGTGTGCATGAACGTATGTATATATTTTAAAAGCCTTTCTCGTGAAAGCCAGCTGGGAAGTGCTAAGCTGTAAAATTGTGGCTCAGGTTTCAACTGCCTAGGGAACAAGAAGTGCACTGTTTCTCTGATTCATAAATGGGGTGTGTGCTTGTCACCACATCTCATCCTTTTGTCTGTAGAGAAACTGGGCACAGCTTGGGGCTATCAGCAAAGAAAACAAGCCTTTAAATCATAAGCTTCAGGCACTTAAGTGAAAAGTATCAGTATTTGGCTTTTTTAGGCATAGACTAGCACCTCCACCTTATTATAGTTTTAGGCCTTTATTTAATGGCATGGGCAGCTCAGATAAGAGTTTTTATATCTGATCAGTGTTGGAACATCTTCTCATGCATTTGTGGCCTCCACGTAACAGAGACATAAAAGCCCCACCGAAATATGAGGGAGATGTATACTGGAGAAGTGAAAGTTTTGAAATGAGAAATGAACTTTTTCCCTTCTAACACCTTCAACAAGGTACAGACAGAACTAGCAGGGGAGACATACTGAGGTGGATCAAAAGTGACAGAAAGACAGCTGTGCATATCTGGCACACATTTGCTGGAATAAACCAGCATCTGTATACAATAAGCCTTGCAAAATTTGGGTTTGAGAAGGATTCACTTTTCCAAGTTTTGTTTATTTCTCAGTGGTGGCTCTAACAAGCACTGGCTTGCAAATCAATGTGTTGCTGAAGTTGGCAGATGTCTTTAAAGCATATTTTTATCCTGGAGGGAACTGGACGAGGTCTTTATTTCATAAATATTACTGTCATTTTTTCTGCATCCTCCTCAGTCTAATTCAGTGAAGCATAAGTAAAGAAGGCTGACAATGTGGCACAACTCACCTTGAAATAAAGAACTGGGCATTTACTGACCACAGTAGGAAAAGTACTTGTTCATTTAAAATAACGGACAGAAACGGTCGCATCCTTTGATAATGTCAATGGATGTAGCCCCTGTGATTTGTATTGTTTAATTATCTGGCTGATATTACCAGCATATCATGGAAGGAATATATTTTAATACACTTTTCCAATTTGTGAAAAGTGAGATTAAAACTGAAGAATCAAAAGTAGTATTTTTTATATAAGTTGTCAATTCGTTATTTATTTACCATTGTTATTTATTCCTCTCAGCACATTTTTAACTTGAGATGGGACATATGTGCAAATTTTAGGGACTGTCTAACAGTGACAAAAGTTAATTTTTGTGAAGAATGGTTAAAGGTATCAGCTATCTTTCGATTCCTGAAAAAGCTAACTGTCTGACATATATACACTTGTGTTCAGAATATACATGAAAATGAATACATACACATGCATACTTTTTCCAGAACTCATGATCCTTTCCCAGCACTTCCTCCAGTAGTATTATATTATTCATAGATGTAATCTTGCACCATGCTTACCACCATCTTGACATCAAATGGAACTGACTATAGTTATTCACTTACATTTAAGGTGTAACACTACAATTCCTGCATATTATATTTTTGCAAATAGAACATTTTGCAACTTAAACTGCTTGTTGCCCTGTTGCTACCAAAAATTTTAGTTTCTGAATAAGAATAGAGATGCTAATAATCATTGAAAAAAAGGAAAATAAATTATTAATGGATCTAAGAAGTATCAAAAGTTATATAAAATGTCATTCAAAATTTCCCTTAGTTGATAATTAGGTTTTTATTAAAAACATTCTTTTTTTTTTTATCTACTCCTACGAGATTGGTAATGGTTTATCTGTCTGTTGGCATAGGGAACCAAATTTCTTTCTATCAAGTTGATTATAACGTTACATGTGGTAGAACAAGAGGTTACAATTAAACTTCCCACAGTTTGGAATGGTTCTGAATGCTGTATTAAGACATTTGTACATGCTGTGGTGCATGGAACCTGAAGAATCCTTAGGAAAGTTTTAGAAATCTTGATGAAATGATGATGATGATGATGTTAAAGAGTCCATAAAGCACTGAACAGCATAGTCAGCGGGAATCAGGACCTAGGTTGTTCCATTTTAATATAAAAATGGAACACCTACTGATGAAATACCTTCAAAAAACTGTCACTATTTCATCACTTGGCCTTGCTGACTATGGAAAAATGTAGTGGGAGTATAGGGTTTTTCTTTGCTCCTATTTTCTTTTTCAAATGTGACTGCCACTGCCATTTATACAAATGTTATTTGTACTCTTGTGGTAACTTCTGCCTTGGTCTAGAAAAATGCACCCTTAAACAATATTACATAGAGGGATATGAGTACTCAAATTCTGCAAGAGTTAAGATTCAATAAAAAAAAGTTGCTTTTTCAAAAATACATTTTTAAAGTCAGAAATCTTAAGTGGAAAATATCACACAAGATGAGTATTCATGTAATTAGGGAAAATGCTTTGCAGCATACTACTAAAGTATTTGTAATGGGGGCTAATCACAGGACAAAGGAGAAGAGACTTGTAGACAATGTTAATTTCACACGGATGACTTTGATGTAAGTTGTAAAAGGTTGCACTGTTACATAGAAGAAATATTTTGTGCTGAACAATTTTGGCTGAGAGAGAACAGAATTATCACAGTTCCATAGTGCCCTCCCACCTTTGTCTGGTGAATGAATGCTAGTAAAGCCTGGAATTCCTTAGGTAAAAAGACTGCCAATGGGACAGTGACTAAAGAGTCCAGATTTACTTTTTATCCTTTTTTTTTTTAATATCGTGCAATATATCACACATGTATTACGTCCTTTATTAAATTTCCATGTAAACAGCACAGCAAACTTTGAAGAGAATAACACTCTTGTAGGTGTCTGTTCTGTTGTCAAAATATGTGTTCAACAGCTTTCAGCAGCATGTTAACAACTTGTCTGACATCGAAACCATGTTTGCTTCCGTGTTGAACCTTTGTCTTGAATCTGCACTTTTAACGAAGTGCAGGGCAAGAGGATTTAAGAGTGGCTGGTTGCAGAGGTCAGTAGGTGGGAAAAACAACAGTCCTATAACTCACCTTCAGTCAATTTAACTGCAAGACAAACTCGGGATGATGAGAACTGTGCCAACCACGTATGTGTGCTGACACGCTGCAGAGTGTGTTTCATGATTCATCAGCCACACCGTGATTGATTGGCCCAGCATCCTGGCAGAGTCTAGAAATTTTTTACTTGTCTCCAAATGTGTTCCATGATTCTTCAGGCAATCTCTGATTGATTGGCATGTGGGCTGAACCTAGATTTATTTTTTCCCCATGTGATGAAATATTTGTTTGATGATTCATCAGACATACCTATTGACTGGCACATTGGCAGAGTCCAAAATTTCTTTACAAGATAAAATATTGTTTTATTATTTGTCAGATAAATTGAGTGTTTCCTGCTGACAGTTGTAGATAAATTCTGCTAGTGTGAACTGGAGAGTACAATACAACCTTAGCTTACAGGTACTTAGGACAGTGATGGACAATATGGTCACATTTTTTGGCAAGAGAAAACAGCTTCTTCTGCTTGAATCTATAGCAGGTCATTGCACTTTTTAAACAGCTGAAAAAGAAGAGACCATGTTGCAAAACTCAAAGTGATGGCATTACTTTTACACATTGAATCTTGTTAATATCAGTCTGGTAACTATGCTGAATAGGACAGCCAAGCATGACTACAACAAATAAAGGTAAAGAGAGTAGACTTTAAGGAAGCTTTAAATTGTGCCATTTACCTTGCATCACCAAATCACACCACCATTCTCTAACTGGCTTTTAACCATACACACATTACTTGAAAGCCAACGGAGACATTTTAAAAGCTGGCAACAACTTTCGCACTGGCACTTTAAAATGGGAGTGACAAATCAGATTCACTTCTGAATACTTGTAGACAATTATTCTTAAGTCATTCTTCCCTGCCCTCCCCCTGATGAATAACATTTATCCAGGGCGACAGATTTCCAATTTGTAATTCAAAAAATGATTTATTTAGCATTATATGTCATTGTGTAAGAATTGACTCTGTGACAAAAGTTTCTGGGAAGTTGATCTTTTCTTTTGTCCAGGAAGATGGATGTACTTTCTAATGCCGGGTTTCCTCCCACAGTTATTGAAACACAGAGACAATCACCTAAAATGTATCCCATACGAACAAGGAAAATGACATCCCATACGTTTCTGCAAGGTCTGGGCATATTGCTCCAAACTCTGCCCACACTAGTATATTTCCACATCTATGGAAAATATTTTACAGCCTGCTTGGAGTCATTGCAGAAACATTTTTTCCGGGCAAAATTAAGCCTGATTTGTAGTTTTAACTTTTGCTATTCCAATAAATAAATATTAGTCTTCTATGTTTTCAACACTTCTGCCCTCCTAATTACCCTATTTTTATGTCTACTTTAGAAGCAAGGAAGGGCAGAGATTGAGCAATGTATCACATAGATTAGTTAACAAAATTGGTGCTCCTGGGGTAACCAAAGGAATATAGGATAAGGAAGAAGAGGAAAAAAATGAAAAGGAAGAGAGAAAACCACAGGGCTTTTGCAATGTAGAGGAATGGAAAAAAGGAACTTGACTCCCTTCTAAGTGGACTGTAAAATAAAGACATTAAAACTAAAATTATGTTGTGAGCTGAGAAACCAGAGCACAGCAATAAAAATAATGGAAGAATTAGAAAGGATGTCTTTTGATGAAAGTCACAACCTAGGGAGTGTTAAGCTCTTTGCCAGGAAGAAGAGGCTATGGGCAACATTTCCTAACTAAGATGGCTTCCTAGATCAGTCCATGTGGCTCCCCTGGTTGAAGGAGAACCATTAACTTTCCTTCTTTTCTCCCTTCCTCCTCTTTTGGTGCAGGATTTCTTTCTCTAGGCTCATCTCCAGACATGTCTGTCACTAGAAAGGGCTACTACCTTCTGAAGCAGAAATTGCAGAGGGATCAGCAAGTGAGTGAAGGTCTCTCTCCCTCCCTCCGTCCCTCCCTCCCTCCCTCCCACTGAATGTCTGCATTTGCATTCCTTGTGACTTTATGTAGCTGAGGCATCATATGTGACTTCTGCAGGTCTCTGACATTATGGTAGGGTGCCACTTCTAGTTCTTTGATAGCTCTTCCCTCAATTAAGAAAGGATTGGTATCAATACCAAGTCAAACATTTATCTCCTAACCTTGTCTGCATGAAAGAAATCTACCCAAGTTTATTAAGAAAGAGGATTAGAAAAATCACTGTTTTTTACCTTAACTGATGTACTTCTCTTTGGATTTTGGATTACAATGACTAAAATTTCACTGACTCCTTCACTCTAAGAAAGGCTCCTTAAATTCCACTGCACAAGAGATCTCATCAACTTATTTACAATTGGTTTTAAAAGTACTAGCTAAACTTCTTTTAAACCTTTTTTTTTTATGTCCTTGCAGGGAAGATCTTAAACGGTGTAAGATTGCTTTCCTGGCTTCTTGGCTTGTTTGAATACATAGAAATAAATTGATAAGAAATAATTAGTATAAACCACATGAGCGAGAAGTTGATGGGAATGAAAGCAAAGAAGCCAGTTGTGCATTTTTTAAATAACTGGACTTCAGTTCATTGCAAGCCATCAAAATTTTTTTTACCACATTAGGAGCTAAAGTCTGAGATGCTATTTATGAGCCTGAAGAAACTGAACAAAAAACCAGCTATGGTGTTGGGGCCCCAGGACGTGATCATGTTGCCTACAGACTGGTCTAAAAAGACAATGTGTAATATGTAATGTGCACTGATTTGCATCTTGTGAAGTCACTTATGCACTTGCCAAGTACTGGTGTGGTGTGTAAACACTTTAATTTTACTTGGTGTGTTTTTCTGTCGTCTTGTAAATTTTGTGGGCATTTATGACTGTTTGAACAGTGGAAAATTGTTCTCATAAAACAACAGAGGATTTTGAAGCAGGATTATTGCAAAAACCAAAGTCTATAAAATTGGGGTCAATTGAAAAAGTTTAAAGATGATCTTTGCTAATAGAAGACTTAGACAAGTGTATCACTAAAGCCTTCTCTGAATCAGACTGACAGATGTCAGCACTGAAATACTGTATTGTACACACTATTTCCTGATACAGTTTATTAATTTTGTAATCTAATTTTGTAGGTTTTCTCCTCAAATGGGTTAAACAGCACCATTAGAAAGCCTTCATATTTACATTAAACAATACTTCATATCTTTCTAAACTTTTACATTTTAACATAAAAGCAGAGTACACTATGGAAACATACATACCAAAGAGATAGTTTTATGCAAAACCAAAACCAATGACAAGCCCCAATTTCATGCATTACTTGTTCTGTACCTTCTGCTTAAAAATGGGACAATAGTATACGAAAATGTAAATGGAGGCAAATTAAACAATTTTGGGGCTTTACTTATTTCTGGTGCTACTGTGGAAGAATGTTTTGCGGTTCCAATGTACTTTCCCATTCGTTGAAGAGATGGCTGTAACCCACCATTCATGAGAAGCAGTGATGGACCCTTCACCTGCCACTGCAAGGAAGGGTCATCATGGAGATCTCCCACATCCAGTTTTTTGCAGTTACAGCTGGGAAGAAGAGCATTCCTCCAGGCATTCCTCCACTTGCTTCTGCACCTCTTGATCTCAAAGAACTGTAAGGTGTCTGTGGTGTGATTACAGGCAGTTAAGGAATAACAAGTAAGACAGCTGATAACCCACAGGTCATTAATTTTCTCTTCCAGTGAAATCCAGATAAAATCATTGGTTAATTTTCAGATTCTTATAGGAATGTATTACTTGCAGCTCATTTATCCCTGGTCATTCTAAAAACTATTACTCTATGATGAATAAATCTGTCCACTGCCATGTGAAATAAAATCAGCTTATTTTTATATGATTAAATGTGTCCTGACATTATGACTTGATGGCTATTGAAGAAGGGTCAGACAAAATTATTTTTTGAGAGAATCTCAGCTGCATAACACTTGGCATGCTTTGTGTTGTATGACTGCCCATGATTGATAGTCTGAGCAGTAGTGCTGGTACTTGTCTGTGTATTCACAGGCATGAGGAAAGCATGGAGTACTCCTCCCTTTCCTGAACCATGGATACTGTCAGGTACATTTATGGCTTTGTGTACGTAGAACTAGCCATTTCTGCCTCCTGGGCCCTCAGCCTGGAGTTCCTCTGCTAATAACATTCCCAAATAATTATTACTGCATTATCACAGGAACCCTGACTCCAGCCTGCATCACGCTGCGTTTTCATTGAATGCAGTCTGTAATTTATAGGTTAGGTTTTTATGAGGAAAAAAACCAGCTCTATCTGCGTGCCCAGAGAGAAAATATTTCAAAATAACAAACAAAGTAGTTTTTCGTAAGGGTATCCGGTGGCACCAAGGGCAACACTTCCCAGGCTGAACCCAGCAGTACACGTAGCACTTCCAGCTACATGTAATTAGTGGCAAAATCCAACAGGTGGCACAAAAGTATTTGAATTTTATATTGATTTAAATCATACGCCGTTAAATTACCGAATAAAGTACGGGGGCATTTTTGGTTTAAAAAAAAAAAAAGTGGGGAGAGGGGGGAAGGAAGAAAGGGAGACGCGTTATCCCGAAGCGGCCAACGACACCCGGCCTGTGCCGAGCAGCGGGGCGAGGCCAGCGTCTCGTTGCCTCTCGGGCCGCCGCAGACAGCCGGGACCCCGGAGCCGGGACACTGCGCTTCCTTCGCCCCTTCTCCCCAGCAGCAGCGGCTCGGCAGGCCGGACGAGGAGGCGGCCGGGGCCGGGGGATGCCCGTCCACTCCCTCAACTCCTCACCCCACGGCCCTGGGCGGCGGGAAGCAGGGAGGGAGGGANNCCTCCGCTGGCCGCCGCGGGGCCGGGAGCGGGGCCGGGAGCGGCTCCCGCCGGCATGGCGTGCTTGTGTTCCGCCCGGAGTAAGCGGAGAGGGGATGGAACGAGGGGGTGAGGGCGGCTCGCACTAACTCTGGAGAGCCCCCCAGCCCGCCGTAAGCAAATCCACGGGTAAAGATCTTGGGCCTTCAACGCCGCCTGCTAGGCAGCACTGATGGTGGCTTTGAACCCCCGAGAAGGTAACTGAGATTTTTCTAAAATGGGTTTCTCCTGGAGGTTGTGTTGAGAGGGAGGAGAAATGAGGGTTCTCAGACACCTGTGGAAGGGGAGAATTATAAAGGCACGGGTTGCCTAGAATAGTGACACCCACGAGTTGCAAGCACAGCTCAGTCTTCCGGATTGGAGTGTAGTAAACCCTTCTAAAGGGGCTTAAATAAGAGAGAGTATGACTTGCACAGGGAAATAGTGATAGGGCAAGGAGGAAGGGTTTTAAACTAAAAGAGGAGAGATTTAGATTGGATGTTACAATGTAAATCTTTACTGTGAAGACAGTTAGACCTTTGAACAAGTTGCCCAGAGAGTCTGTAGATTCCCCATCCTGGAAGTGTTGGATGAGGTGTTGAACAACCTGGTCTAGTGAAAGGTGACCCTTCTCGTCTTCAGGGTGGTCAGGTTGGAACTAGATGATATGTAATGCCTCTTGCAACCCAAACCATTCTACGATTCAGTGTTTTCATACAATGAACATGAATTGTGGAAATACTAAAATGTTAGTCTAGGCCTTATGGATAGGTTCACAACCATGTGACATAAATTCTGTGATTGCTGTCTTTATTTGCTACTAAATTATTGTAGTGAGTCAAAAGGTGGAGCTTTACTGACATTTTTGTTTCCAAATGTGGATGTACGAGACATATAAATGGCTTAAGTTCTTATGCAGTGGTACACCTAAAACTGAGACTTACATGCAAGTCAGAGGCATTTTCAGGAAGTTTCAAGATGCCTGGTTTGCTAAATTGACTGTGAGGCAAAGAAGGAGACGTGAAAGAAAAATTGAGCAATTGGCATAAGTCTAAATAGGAGGGCTAGTTTTGCATAAACATTTGTGGCAAAGGTCTGTAAAAGACTTGTGCCTGGGATAAAAGATATTAATTAATTCCATTTTACTTTACACATTTGTTTCTAATTAAAGAAATTGTGAGCCCATCATCTGTGACTTGTAATAGAGCTGACTTACAGAGAGATAAATGTAAGAAATGTCAGCTTCTTAGTGAGCAGATCCTGCACAGGTGTTTGAAACAGGATCCAGTTTCCAAGGCCCAAACTGATGATCTCTGTTCCTATGGGACCAAGCTGGAGCAATCATGGTAGAAAATGGCTAATGTACTGCTGCTAACCAGAAAGGAGCTTCAATCTGAGCTCAGAGAGCAATCAAATCACACCAGTATGCAAATGAAGGAGGAAAAAAAAACCCAAACTCAGTTATTTGGTCTTTTTGTGCAAAACAGCAAAAAAGAAAACAATGACCTGGACCCAGAAAAACATGCCTGTAAATTTGGGTAGAGCTGACATTCGTAAGTGTTAGATATGAAAAGTCATTCAGTTGTTGGAGGAATGGAAGGATATAAAATAAAAGCAGCAAATAAAATTGTGAGGGTGAACCTAAAATTTTAGTTCTGATCTAGACAGCTGGAGAGGAATAACACAGGCCGGGCTGTACAGTGCACTGGCATGGTGATTCTGGGCAAGGAAACCTGGTAGTAGATGTGGTAAAAATGGAGTAATAGTTTGGACTCCTGTATGATAAATAATTTCTTAATGAGTGTCAGGGAAAACATCCTGAAGTTTCATCCATCCAGGTTCCTCATGCAGGTGAGTTCCTCATGCACTGCAGGCTAGGTGAGGCAAATTGCAAGAGGGCAGTATGCTTTCAAAGTTGTTTCCTTCACTGAATGTTTCCTGGCTCCAGGAATAGAAACCATAATGGCAGCTAGATGTAATGAGTGGGAGCTCAGTGAAGAGGAGGGATTTGTTCAGTCTTGTCTTCAACCTTTCTTAATGAGATATAATTAGCAGAATTCCTTGAAATAGAAACAACTCTCTGAACTCCCCGACAATTTTGCTAAATAACCCTCAAAACTAGCAAATTCTCAGCAAAGGGGAGGGTTGCTGCATAGAATGAAGCCGTGGATGTGTTAGGAAGGGGACTAGAAAAAAAGCACGAAAGGGAACAAGAAACTCTTGTTCTAGAACATTGCTAATATTTTCTAAAGGGACAAAAAAAGTCAACATTGATGTAGTGAGTGGGGTTAGCATAAGCTGTTTTCTGACGAATACTGAACCACTCAGTAGTCCTCTGACCAAGTAACAGCATCAGAGAAGAGAGTTGATGGAGGTTATTGAAAATCTTTCAAGAAATGTGGAGGTTCCCTATCCCTGGCTTCTCACTGTAGTTTGTTTCTTCAGCATGAGCTGAAACAGGTAAGATAATAAAGAGTACAGGGCCTGTATTCATACTTGTCTCTGTATTTATGGCATAGTATGATGACTGTGTTGTGTAGTAGAAACTTTTGGAACTGAAACAATACAAATAATCTGTGATATGTGTATGGCCAAAAATCTGAAATTAAGCCCACATAAACTGGACCTGCTTCAAAAAGTTGTGTTCTTTTGGCCTGTGGTTAAGGAAGAGGGAATTCCTACTAGGGATGACAACATATACTATATAGGGATTACTAGTACTGTAAGCACTCCCAGATGTGTGCAGTTTTACAGTTTTTAAAAATAGCTGCTTTTGTGCAAGGAGAAAGAAATCCATTTGAATGTGACTTGACACTGACATGGTTAAAACCATCTGTGTTGGCCTCCTTGGGTTTCAAAACGGATTCTTGCATTCATGAGCTTGGATGGTCTTGAAACAAACGAAAAAGCTAACAAGATCAATGGCTCAAACAGAAAATCAGAGCTCTATAAAAATAGAAGTAAATGCACCGTGAGTATTGGATAATTTTAAGAAGTATAAGGAATCTTTGTGACTAAGTCACTGTCTGCATTTGGCTCTTTGGAATCAGCAATCCTCAGACCCCTGGCCAGATGCAAAATCTGCAGAGTGATGATGTCACAGCATCTGACATGGACGTCAGATAGAGAACTGGCACTGCTGAGGTGTGGGCCACAACAGATACTGGGGAAAGGTTAATTGCTGGGTTTTTCTTGAAGTTGGATAAAAGGTGCGGGTTTGCAGAAAGTGTACTACTCATAAATTCTTTGAAAGTCTGTACTTTCAAAGGTTGCATGTTCTGTAAGCACAGATGGGACTTGGTCACTTCAAGTAGCTGATGAGTTTAGCTGTGGCTGCATAGAACCCAACACAAATTATAAAATTCAAGTGAAGCTATCTGTGAATCTAAATTAGGGTGGAAGGGCCCAAGATGAGCCAAATATGTAATACTAGGGTACCTGAGATGGCTGGCTGAAAACTAACAGGTTTGATAATGAGTGGTGATTAATTATTTATTACAGTTTACATAAAAGCTAAAAAAAATATGGGAAGTCTGAGAAAAGAGATACCAGAAGGCATACGTTTAAAAGGAAAAAGGAAGATATAACTTGCGTGATTAGAGACTTGATAAAATCAAAGATCTTATTATAGCTTGGATCTTATTATAGTTTAAAGAATTGTTTTAAGAACTAGGAACTATTAGTGATTGATTAGTATGCTTATTGGTGCAACTGAAAGAGGGTTTCCAAGGTTATGTCATGATTCAATATCACCAGACTTCTGTCTGCCTCTTACATAAGAATACCAGTATTTTATGAACTGTGATTGATTGATGACTTTGTGCAAATATGACCTGAAATGTATTATGTGCTTTTTATCATGCTGTTTATTCCTTGGGCCTAATGGGTGTGAATCACTTCAGAGATGCTGCAGTTTGTTCCAAGAACCACTTACAGTCCTTAGAAAATATAGTGCATAATCCTCTCAATGCTACTTTAAGCAGAAACTGTACAATCAGTTGATATTCTCATAGACCATGTAGTCTGTCTACAGGATCATTCATTCAAAACTAGTAATTTAATATAGGACCAAAATGTCCATTGTCAAAAATGCTACACTGGGTTCTTTCAAGGTCGAATCCTCTGCTGGACCATTTTCTAATGGCTGCTTAGTGGTTGTATGATTCCAGTTGGTTTAGAAAGGTTTGAAAATATCATCAGGCCAATAACTGGAGAGTGAGAAACAGATGTGGACTTTAGGGAAGCAGACAAGTAAACTCAAACTTTTGGAAGATGTGATTTTTCCAGGAAACTGGTCTGAGAGATAAGTGAGCCAAAAGGAGGCAGATATTCCTTGAATACGTGAGTAGTAAGGATATGCATAGTTTTCCATTCTGCATGAGAAATAAGAAAAAATAGTAAGATAGCAGCTTTTTAAAATTGTTCTTCATTTACATCAGGTGAAATAAAGACATGGAAAGGAAGAGAAAAGATCAAGTTATTCTCAGAAGCACAGCAAAACTAGGAAGATAATGGCACAAAAAAGAAAGAAATTGAACAGGCAGCAGGAAATCATTGTGTGCTCTAGAATTAAGAGAAAAGTCAAGAAAATTGTCATCGGTGGAGGGGCAAATTTGGTTATTTTGGACAAATAACACCTAGGAGGCAGATGTCATTAACGTGCTAAAATGACCATCTGGAAGAGGTAGCTAATTCTGTGCAGTCCTGTGAGAAAGAAGGGAGAATCTCAGCCTTGAATGAGGCATGTACAGTTTGGAGACAGTTAAGATTGGTAGATTCTCCTGAATTGGCTGAGCCAGGGTACCTCCTGCCAGGGTGACTGCAGAATTATCTGCTGTAATCAACTGCTTCTGCAGCCAGACCTATAACGGGGTGGTTGATCATGGCCTTGTAGTGTGTGAGCTCTGTGGTTGGCAACTGAAGTGAAAATTATATTGGTGTTTGAAGTCATTTTGTCTTCTGCTGTTCTGTCACTGGGGAGTGACATAGCTCCCTGTCCCACAAAGTTATTCCAGTTTCCCACCTGTAGTTAGATTCTGCACAGCTTGCTCTCCTGCATCTAAAGATATGCAGCCGCCACACTAAAGGACTTTAGAGAGGTTTTGCTAATAGTAGTTGCTAGTTTAAAGATAGTTTCTGAATTATAAGTTTTACTTGGGCTGTTTAATTTGCATCCTTGACATTTGGGCAAAATATCAGTGTCTATAAATTCATTCCTGTACTAGGTTTAGAGCAAATAATCAAATAGTTCTAATTCTAGCCTGAAACTGGTGGTCTCTTTAGTTGAAACACATCAAATTCACAAAACACAACAAATCAAAAGTAGTCATTAAAGTAGTATTTTTTTTTCTAGGCAATGTTGCACTCTGTTGTTAAAACTTGCCCCTAAAGGCACGTGTAACTGAGGTTCTTGTTAATAGATCCCTTGGTGTGGATTAGAGTGAGATGACACTGAATGACCAGTGTTTATATATCTATATATCTATATGTAGGGTTTATTTTAGAACTTTAGAACTTTGCTTGCAATGGAGAGGACGTATGTAGCCATTTTGTTATTATCTATGGTAATATAACAATAAAAGTACAAAGATATCACTTAAGAAAATATATGAGGAAAAGAAAGAGAAAGGGTAAGAGTAGATGATGGAAAGATATCACCCCTGGTGGATCCAGCAAAACTTGATTGTTGCAATTTAGGTGTGCGTTGGTCAAAATGATGGTGACAGTCTTGATTCACTGGAGGTGGGGGAAGTTCCCACCATACGAAGTTCACTGTAGATTCAGTTCAGGTGGGGGGCGCCCAGGTACCTCCCCTAGGGATGAGTTTAATACTGTCTGCTGCAACACTGTGTGTTATGCAGAGTCCTCAGGTGGAAAGCCCCAGAAATGAGTCTGGGGGCACTTTGGGGGTCTTGGATGGTTTGTGACAACCTCCAGGATAGGACAGCTGCCCCTCACATCAGGGTAGTTGAGCCAGTCGTGCTGCATCAGAAGAGATGAACCCTTTCAGGCCTATGTGTGAATAGGAGGGGGAGGTTTCTCACCTGAGCCAGCTACGTAAGGGAGGACATTGCCAAGATGTAAAGCACTAATCCCACCTAGCAGGATTTGCTTCTTATCAGCTTTCTCTCTCTCTTATCTGGCTCAAACCCCAGCTTGTTGTTAAACAAAGGTTGGTTTGTCATGGTCATCCTCTGGCAGTGGGTGTGCAGCCCCTCTGTCTTATACAGATCAGAGGTTTTTCCAACACACAAAAATCTCTCCTCTCCTTCCTCTGCAGGGTGAAAACTTGGTCTCAGCAAAGCATCCTGCTTCTTTTGTAAATGGCTGATTGTTTGAGTCATTAACATTTCAGTCTCTCACATCTATGGAAAGTAAACTAGATCAAAGTTTGATTGTTATGGTATTTAAAATCAATATCTCAGAGCTATTTTTTCATAACAGAATAATACTTTTTAAATGAGGTTTAAAAACTTTGGATGAGATTTTCTTCCTCTGCTAAATTATGAAATGTTTGGGTGGCATATTGGAGAAAAATATGTTTGTGTGTGTATGTGTGCATGATGTTGAGATCCCTGTGCAGAGATGCTGTATAGATATATAGCATCCATATGTATTTTGGATATACACACATATGCAGCAAAGATACATTTCTGTAATAGAGTTTTTTGATAAGGAGAACATAATTTCATGAATATACATGTAGGGCAAATACAGAAGTACTGTAGAAATACAGCAGTTACATACTGCTGCATAAGTGTTATTTTTTACTGCTTGTTTCTGTATGTGTGTGCACATGCATACTTGGCTGTGTGTCTCAGTCCTGATGCCAGTAGATTCAGCAGCTGGAGTTTGTTCTGTTTTTCAGCGTCTGTGGGTGCACACACAAGTCAGAGGGTCTCACAGAGATGATTCTGTCACTTACAGAAAGGTGGGGAATAGGCTATGTATGGGTCTAGCACATCCAGCCACAGTCTGCAGTTACTGAATATCTTGTGCTTTGAGAGAAGTGCTGAAACTGCTTTTTTGTCTTTGGCGGTACAAACTGACTTTGTGTGCGATAAGAATCTTTTTCTGATTGCACGAACTAAAGATTAAATAGCTATTAATATAGTAATTACTGAGACAGGAATCTAATGGTGTGGTTGTGAAAAGTGTCACGGAGTACCTTAGAGTGAGAAGTGTCTATAATCACTCTTAGATGACTGAAGTACATGCTGCTAATACTAGATGTGGTTTTGTCTCTTTTCTTTGAGAAGACCCAGGCCTTCTCTTGCATACAGCTCTGTCCCGTCCATTCTGCTGGCAAAAGTCTTCATGTAGCAATACTGTGAGCTGAATCTGTAGCGACCTGAGGGAAAAGTAACCTGAGAGGAAAAAAGATGAGATCAGACCCTGATCTGATTCACACTGCAGATGTATTAACACCTGGGCAAGGAGGATTGTATGTGAGTGTGGCTGAGGACTAGGCAGGTGTGCAGGACTTCCCACTTGGCAGCAGGCCACCTTTAGTTACTGGATCTGGGGCTGAAGTGACTGCTCTGAGATCAGAAAATGTTGTTTGGTTTTTTTAGTGGTTTTTTTTTTTTTTTTATTCTAACTGATAATGCAGATATGAAAGTGGCTCTGAAAACTGACTGCAGAAATGGTGGTTCTCTTTTTCAGGATAAAATATAGCTAAAATAAATATTTATCACTGGGTGATGCGCTTGTTTTGTCTGTTTTTGTCTTCTTGGCAGAATCAAGATCTAAAATAAAAAATCATTCTAAGAAATTTGTAACATATACATCATACATAAAAATCAAATGTGACATTCTTTCACTGCTATTTATTCCATGTGTCAAAATTTAAAGCTCCCTGTGGACCATGTTGTAAGAGAAATACTGGTTAATGAAGCATTTCATAAATATTTGGTGTATATATTGAGCAGATTTTGTGAGAATTCAGAGTTCTAGTACAGGGTAAGAACTAGGAGCTACGAGATGCTAGGACTTGTTTAGCAGAGATCAGTATAAAATTGAAGGGTTCAGTTCCAGAGAATGAAGATATTTTACCCTCAGTGATTGTTCCATGCTATGCTTTTGTTATATGATGTGTCAGTGTTTGCTTAATCAAAAATCCGTATTGATTCCATTGAGAATGTAGCCAAGAGAAATAGTGCAATACCAGTTTTTTTGGACTCTGCCACTGTATTGTATATTGTAAAAATGATTAAGATATGTTAAGAAAATGAAGTGTTTGTTAAATCCTGTTAAAATACACATTAATTTGCATATATATACACATATATATACACACTTTTATAATTTTACAAGTCATAAGTGTCAGCAACTTCTGTTCATACCATTTCAGACATGATTAAAATGGGAGGAACCAAAGCATAAGTTTAGTGGGATCATTTTCCAAATCAGAAAAAATGATGGTATTTGACAACATGATGTTGATGGTATTTGCAGACCATTTATTCAGGTATTTTTTGCCTGCAGCTTCAAAGACTTCTCTGTGGAATAGGTGTACTTTACAAAAGAAATAGTATTATTACTGTTTATTACTGTTTATTGTAATAAAAATGCTATTTGTGTAATAAGGCATGAACTTTGATCTCATTACACAGGTTGTGTATACAAGTTGTTGAAATTTTGCTTACAGGCCAGTTTATGCTCCTAATTAAGACCTTCATTATAAACCAGAATTCTTCATCAAGGTAACTACTTCCTGGATCTTCAGCATGTATTTCCAGGCTTGCACGGGAGTGACAGGTCTGGTTGGAATTCTTCAGGAAAATAGAAAATGAAATAGCTTCATTTTTCTCAGAAACACTCAAAATTGCATAAACTGATGTACAGATATGCTGAAGAGGTACTTCGAGATCCATTTAATCTGAAATTAGGACCCTGCTGTGGCTCAGCCTGTTCACCGACTGCACTGCAGAGAGTATGCCAGTGTCAGTATTACATGGATATAAAGGTGCCATTTGGATAAACAAGTATGAAGATTAACTCAAGTGTGGCTAATTTGTGGCATATCATACCAGTTACAGGATGTACCTGAAAGGTTGTAACCCAGTTGTTGTGAGCTTAGAAACTTCCTAAGAACAGATCTGTCTGCTATGATGATGAAATAAAATTATGAGATTTTTCCTGCCTCCCTTTTCATCCCATTTCTTCACCAGGGAAACTTCTGCACTCCTGCTGCTTAGGACTCTGGTTTATTGTGCTTTGAGCGTGTGGTCAGATGCCACCAGTGGTGATGCCTATCGTCACTGTTGGACCATTAGTGGAGTGAAGCGTTTAGGTGTAGCTTCCTGAAATTCTTGCACATATCCTCAGTGTGTCCTGTCATTAGGTTGGGCATATTCTTGTTAATAGCTTCAGACCTTTGTGTTATTTATGTATTTTGTTTGTTGGTAGAGGTGTGCTGCTTTTAAAGATCTGTCTGAAGATTACTGCTAAGTGACAGTGCAGATTGTAGTCAGTTTTTCAGTAGCATGACTTAGGTTTCAAGCATGCCTGGGTCAAAGCATGAGTGAAAGGTGATCCTGAAAGCTGCTGAATTGTCAAGATCCTCAGGATTTTCACACACCTATTCCCATGTGGTGATGGAAAGCCACAGTTAGTGTGGGCTGGCATGTCCAGTTCCTTGTTGAGTTTATGGAGTGGCAAAAACGTTGCCAGAATTGTCTTGCAAAGGCAAGGATCTGATAAACTCTGCTGCCTTAAAGTCAGAGCTCAACCTCTCGAGTTTTTTCAAGCCTTTTCTTATGTGTTATCAACAATATTGTCCTCTGACTCTGATAAGCAAAAAAGAGGGAGAGGTTGCAGCCTCCTTCTTACTGTATTTGTTGGTATCACTAGGAAGAAATTTTATTCTTTCCCGGTTAAGAGTACATAGTAATTCTAATTTTGGTACTTTTACTTCATTAGAGTACATAGTAATTCTAATTTTGGTACTTTTACTTCATTTGTAATAATTTCTGTTCTGTATTTTACTATCTTACTATCCATGCTGATGTTCATAGTTTGTCATCAAAGTCTGTTTGAAAACAGATGCAAAACACTAATTCAGCTCCTGGCCCAATTAATATAATTTTTTTTCCCCCAAACTTACCAAATCATTATATGCCTTTTTTATTTTTGTTTTCTTTTTCATTTTTGTCTCTGCTTTGATGTTCTGTGTCAGGAAAAAAGTTGGCAGGTTCCATTTAATTTCCATGTTATTGCTGAGGTTAAATGACCCTCATAATCCTTGCAGCATTTTTCAGCTCTTCACTTGTAGCTGATAGCCTACTTTGTAATAGTTCTTCATTTGATCAGATTGGTACTGTTCTCTAGTTGTCTGGTGGAATTCTGTTTCCTAGGTATCCTACTATCTTTGAAAGATACTTCAGCGTCTAAATTCCTTAGTTCATTTGGGTTTCCTGAAGAGGCCCCTAGGTTTACTGAAGTTTATGATAATTCAGTTATGAAATTAGTATTTTTGCCCTTTGATTTAATTTATACTAACTCAGCTTTCAATGTTAAAGTATTTAAGTCTTCATCACATGGCCAAACAGAATTTAAATAGTGTAAGTTTTTGTTAGCTCTGGATATTTTTTATGCAGGTTTATTGGTTGTAACATAACAATGAGTCACAATCATTACCTGCTACTCACTGTAGTCAGTTCCAGTCTTTGTCAGGAAGTTTGCTTCCTGTCACAGTAGCAAATAATATTTCACTTTCCAATGATATTCCAGTGATCATTATCCAAGATGTGCTGGTTTGAAAGCAAAACCAGTGAGACTCCAAGTCAGAAATACAATTTAATAGGAAAAAGTAAAATACATGCAAGTAATACAAAGAAAACAAAAACACTGACAGAGTCAGAATACAACCTGATACCCTGCTAGTTAGGGTCGTGGCAGCAGTCCAGATGAGGTGGTCTTGCTGAAATAGTGATCCTGTAGACAGCTCTGGTAGCTCTTGTCCTCTGGAAACCAGTGGGTAAGGGCTACTTGTTCTGTCCCAGTTCCCACATTATATCCAGGTGGGAATGCTTGGCTCCTCCCCCTGGGTGGAGCATCTCACAATGGGATTATGTAATTCTATGAGTCATGTGGTGGATCCTCACAATGGGCTGATGTCATTGTATGAGTCCTGGGGTGGGTCCTTGATGGCCCATTAAACACAAAGGGCTCCCGGAGGGAGTTATCTATGACTCATAGGGCAAGGTGTTAATGGCCCATTAACAGGAGATAGTCCAGGGGAGGAGGCAAAGAAAAACACTGCCCCTCATTTGTTTCAACAGTTAATGAAGATGGAGATAGAATACAGACCCTCTGGCACATGTTTACATTGTAACCTAGGACACAAGATTATATCTGACCATGGAAGTCATAAAAAGTGTTTCCTTCATAATGCCTTATAGTTTAGTGAGTGCCCCACAGCTTCCCAGTTGCAGGTCTGCCTGCCAGTTGCATGTAGCAGATGTGATGCCATTTTTTGATCTCTTTCCATGGGCAGAGTGTCACAAGTAGCAAGGAGACTGTGACTGCACAGACCTGCTCTTGTGATTTTAAGCTCAGCTGGAGATTAAAACAGGATTACCTGCCTTTCTATGTGTTGCTGTGAATCTCCAGCCTTTATTTATGAGTGTAATTGTTAATTCCATCTGGAACTCTGAATGCCCCTTCTTTTTTCTTTGTATGTTCCTGTGTAGTGACTTGGTTCTCCTGGAGTTGCCAATACCTGATATTCTTGTTGTCTTATTTCAGAGCTAGCATGTGTTTTGTTTCTTCATGCTACCCTTATTTTTTACTTTTTCCTCTGGGGCATCAAATCTCCTTTTCAGTTCTGTTTCATATTGACAAGTTACTATAGTCCTTGAAATTCTCCTTGTCTTTTTCTTCTATGGGCAGCTGAGTTATCCTCAGCTAGCAATTCACTTCTTGTTCTGGTTTACAACTGAAGATTTCATAGAGATGTTCCTCTCTTCCCCTTTGTTCCGAAAGACTTGTCTCTAATATCATCAATTCTGAGCCCTTATGAGCTCATTGTGTGTGCATTTTCCAGGTATCCCACTGAATGATAATAAACATCCCACTCTTTCATTACCTTGTATCCTTATCCTACTACACTTCAGGGGTAACCATAGCCCTTTAATAAAGTCTGATCACTTCTACCTAACCATCCCTACTTGGAGTTGTGACCAGAAGATTTGGTCACTCATCTGCATTAATTTTGCACTTTTTTTTTTTTTTTTTTTTTTTTTTTTTAATATTGAGCTATTTGGGTATATTGAATTGACAAATTACTTGCTGTTTTCAAGGATGATGCAATTGTTGTCCTGTACATTACTACTTGTGCCTTGAAACTTCTCTCGTGGTAAAGATACTATGCACTTACACACTGTGTATGCTATTGTAGGCATGGACAGCGACAAGTGGTGCCTCTCTTGCTCTGCAAGGCTTTTTATTTAATGCATGTAAGACTACGTGGTCATTACTTTCACTACTCAAAACATACTGATAACTCAGAGCAAATGCATATAGCTGGCGTATATTGTGAAGAGAATTCTTTGATTACAGAAAGGATGTTGTGGGTAAAGAACATGAGTTTTAAAAAAAAAATCAGGGAAGAATTGAAAGCATAGACATGAGTAATAAATCATTTTTCTGTGTGTCTTCAAAAAGTAAGTGTTGTGGAGATCTGTAAGTCCAAGAAGTGGTTATCGTATGAAAGAAAAGACAATGTAGCTGAAAAAATAAACTTTTTTTTTTTTTAATGTGCATTTATGGAAAGAACTGGTTGAGATTTTTCAAATGGTAAGGCTTTTTGATGGGGAAAATATGTTGGAGGATCTTTCCCAGATCTGTTTATTGATGGATCTTTCTGAAATCTAGTTATTGATGGATGAGGTCTCTGAGCAAACGGACAAAAAAGAAGATAGATCTACAGACAGAGATGACATTCACTTAGGAGCACTAAAGAAACATGGAGATGGAACAGCTGAAGCATTACTACATGTCAGTAAATTTACTGTTCGGTAAGCTAGAGCAAACTTTTTCGAAGAATATACATATCAGATGGACAAGTAGAAAACATATATTGGGATAAGCCTTCATCTTCTGTTAAAAAAAAAAAAAAACAAAAACAAGAAAATCAGGTCTGAAAGTTTTTTCTGGATTTGGTAAATGTATTTCCCAAAGCAGTTTATAATGATCTCTTGCAAAAATCTTCTAAGAACTAAGAGATCATGGGATAAGAGGGAAGGTTTTGATACGGACTAACAGTTGATTATAAAATGGAGGGTGTTGGTAAATCATCATTTGTCACAGTGGAGGGAATTTGCCAAAAAAGTCTACTGTTCCATTCTACAATATGTTCTTTAGGATATTCCTAAATGATTAGAAGAAGAAAGAATACTGAGGCAACAGTTTGCTCGTGATATGATCTACTGATGATAAAGAGCTTCAAAGCAATCCATGAATGCTATGATAAAACAGCTGATTAAATTCAATGTAGATTAATAGATAATGATGCCCTTGGGAGTGGGGGAGGGGGCACGACGAGGAAAGAATGGTCCTAATTTGAGGTATTCTTGTATGGGTTGTGAGCTGACTATTACAACCCTAAATCTCATTCTGAGTGGTAATAGATATCCTTATGGAAACAGGAGAGCAGTGCTGAGTGGCAGTCAAAAATCAGATAGAATATTATGAATTATTGTGAAAGGAACAGAGAACAAATCTGAACCTCATTATGCCACTTTGCAAATTCATCATGTACAATCATTGTGAATATAGTATGGAATGCTAGTTTTTCAAATTAAAAAGAATATTACCAAATGAGAAAAAGCAGTTGAAAAGAAAAGAAAAGGAGATGGGGATGATGTAAGAATGAAGTATGTGAGTTTCATTTTTGAACAGAAAATAGAAGAAAATAAATATGAACTTGTTTGCCTGTGATGTGACTGAAGAGCCATTTTCTCTTTCCTTTCTTTCTCCTTTCTTTCTCCTTTCTTTCTCCTTTCTTTCTCCTTTCTCCTTTCTTTCTCCTTTTGTTTTTCCTTTCTTTCCCTTTCCCTTTCCCTTTCCCTTTCCCTTTCCCTTTCCCTTTCCCTGTTTTCTGATTAATTAATAGGCAATATATGAAAGCAGAATATCAAAACAAAAGGCTACTGTGTAGCTCATGGCTAACACTTGACAAAAGTGACTTTTTCCTATGAAGGAAACAGGTTTAGGCATATATATGTGGAGTGCAGATATTGTCCTCTGATCCTGCCATTCATGATGGAGGATCCAAAATACTGCAAGGATGAAAGAATGTTGGTGTCTGGAAGACAAAAGAAGTGCACACAATTTGAGGAGAGACAAGAATTATGGTGGAATTGTATCCCTTTGCAAGAGCTTATAAGATCTCAAAACAAATGTAAGTATGCTAACAGCACTGCTAGATTAAAATAATTCCTGATAAAGAAAATGGATAATAATGTAATACTAATCTGATCTCAAATGGGATTTTTTTTCATCTTTTTTTATTTTTAGTTGAATTGAGCCTTGTCACATAAGCCACAACGAGGCCAAGGACAAGCATTGAAACAGAAGACAGAGGTAGCAAAGGAAGATAGATACACTTCAGGGCACAGGCTTCTGAACACAATATTCTAAGGGAATGTGGTAAATTAATTTTTGTTGTGAAGAAAAGCAATGTGAATATGTGAAAATTTTGTGAAAATCTGTAAAGGGCTCGGCTTAAAAAGATGTTAGTTATAGTAAAGTAATGGCAAACCCTTTTCAACAGGAGAGGGTAATAGCTGGAAGAATAAGAAAATTTGAAGAAATATTTGAGGGCTTCATCCTGGAAAGAGAAAAAACATTTTAGCGTACTTAAAAAGTTAAATTCCTTCAGTTCTTTCATATGTGTACTGCAGTAGAGTGTGATAGCCCTGTTGCTCTGCAGGGTCTAGGGGAAATAATCCATAGTGTGGGTGCTGTTGCTGTTCTCTGTAAGGGTGGAAAGGAACCTTCACATGAAATAAAAAATGTTTTTTGCATTCATATATCCTTAATAACTGTTTAATTAAACAAAATTATTTTCGGTACTGCAGTTAGTGCTATGTGGTAGGCAATGCTTGAGCCCAGTTGGGGTTTTTTTTGTTTGTTTTGTTTTGTTTTCTGTTTTGTTTTGGTTTGCTTTTGGTTGTGTGTTATTACTATTTTTTTTTAATTTTTCTCGATGCAGTGATAGATGTCTCTTAAGTGTCCTGGGAGAAAGAGGTGCTGTACAAACATCTGTATGTTTTCAGCAGTCTGTTTGGAAAACATTGTTTCTTCAGAGTGCTGCATTAGTTATCCTTGGCATCCAATGCATTTCACAACCAGGAGTGAAAGAATTAGTCCTGGAATGAGCACTAAGGCACATATACTGAATTATGGTTTAGAACAAAACTTTAGAGAATTTTTGCTACAGAAAGGAGGCTTTCACAAGAGACAGAGCCCTAAGCTGAAGTAAATGCAGGAAACTTACACACTGTCATGTCCAACATCACTTCTTGGAAGGGTCAATTTTGCTTTAAAAAGACTTCAGCTAAACAGTAATACTTATGCTATTAGGACTTGGACCATAAGAATATATGTATAAATAGTGCCTTAGAAATGTATTAAAACTGCAAACAAAAAAACAAAGCAGGAGAATACATCTGGGGAACGCAGGAGGAAAAATATCCCATGCAGTCAAATGAACAGAGTTGCTAGCCTTGGCTGCCCATCTGTTCTTTCACTCCTCTGAGAAAGCCCTCCCTGAACATGCTGTCACTAAAAAGGTCACCATAAAACCAAATCCATTTGGACTAGCCCTTGTTTAATTTAATAATAGCTCCTACTGGGAGCTCCTATGTTAGGCTGTTAAATCCAGCAAAGTGTGGATACAGCTATTCCACCACAGGGTTGTGAAGAGAGTAAAGTCCCTCCTAGAGCTGAAGAGGAGCGCAGGGTCCAATCAACAGTGTATTTCAGCCACAGATGGACAAAACAAAGCTTGGTTTGCTGTCTGCTACCACTTTTTTTGTTTAGCTCAGAGAGCTGAAAATATGCATGTCTGCAAAGTTTGAATGTTGTATTCAAACTGCAGATGTATACTGGCAGAGCAAAATGAAAACCTCAGCATTTTGGTGTTCAGGAGAGACACGTAATTCATAAAAAAACCACACTGTGCTGTGATGTTAAAGAGCTGAATGATTCAGCTAGTATTGAAGAAACAGATATAGTTTTAAACACTGTGTTGGAAAATATAATTTCTTATATATCTGCATGTACTGCAGAGAAGTAGATGTTTTCTGCTCTGCATTCAGCAGGTCATGAATTAGTAGTCACTCAACCAGCCATTTTGCTCAAGAAAAACGTTAGAAAATAGATGTAGTGGGTAGGGTGTCATTGGGGTAGGAGGGGATTTACAGGTTGAAAAAAATTCTCTGCAACTAATTTAGGGTGTCATTTTCTGAAATGGAGGTGGAACAGTGACTTACCACTGTGGGATAGTCTCAGAGGGTTAGGTAGTGAGTTATTTGATGTTTTATTGGGGAAGGAAGATAAAAGTAAAATTCCTTGAACCACCTTTGCAAGAGGAAATGATTGGAAATGATTGTTGGGCAGTGTAGAAACTCATGTAAGCTACAGCCGATTGGTTAGATCTCATACATTAAATAAAATGTGTTTTTGCCAGGCTTCTTGGCTCTGAATATTACAAGAAGATACAGAATGCTCTTCTCTCATTGTCTCAATAGATATTTCAGATTAGAATAGCTCAAACAGGAAAAGCAGCAGAACATCCCAGCAGAATTACCAAGGGCTTTGTGTTTCAGGCCTTCTGCAAAGAGCAGTTAGTGAGTTCAGATCTCTTCAGAAGGAGAGCAGTTAAGTAGCTTTGTGCATGGAATGAATTGCCTGTTTTAAATCCAGAGCTTCTGTAGAGAAAAAGAGTCGTCTCCCATCTTGGTTTTGTGCCTAAACTCTAGCTCTCCAATCCATTGCTTTGCCTGCTTTAGCAAAACCTGTGGTAAAAATAAAATGTTCCTTGCAAGGGAAGATGAAATATTTTGGTTTGTTCCAAAATGGAAGCAGCTTTGCTTTTCGATATTGTTGAGGAGAAAACAAACATGTTCTTATCTGCTACTGTCAAGATGAGTTTCTTGTTTTGTTTTGGTTTGGTCAGGTGTAATGTTCATTGTTCTATCAGCCATGCTCTTTCTTAGTGATCATGTGCTTCCCTGCTCACTTGAAGAATGAAGACCTGAACCTTAGTGTGTGCCCTGGGCCCCAAACATACTAGAAAGGAAGGGACTGTGGCCATCTGCATGCTGCTGAACTCAGTGCGGTGTAAAACAGTGTTCACCTCTATACAGACACTTTGTTGCAGTGGAGACAGGGTAGAGGGTAAAAGGAATAACATGGTACTTTCACTGGAATGTAATTTAACCAGCTAAATTGGAATAAGAAACATATAAATTGAAATATTTTTATTCATGAGACTTTTAATGCTGGTTAATAGCATTAATGCCACGTCTCTGTTAAAATTGCGTGCTTCTGATTGGAAACATGTCAGGAGTCTATAGATATTCTGCAGGTCAGTAGAGGTGTAAAACTTACATTAGCAAATTCTGTCTGAGAGATCAGGGAGCATAGAATAAATATAGGAAATGTTTCATACTACAATAGATAGCTGCTCAGTGTTCAGCTTCTATTGGAGGATATGCCTTAGAATGTGGAACATGGGGATACTGAGTACCTGCATTTTTTTCCCCCAGATTTAACCCATGTCACACAGTTGACCTCCTAATGAACTTAAGTTTTGACAAGGATAAATTGTGTCTTAATTAAATGTGACTGTTTTGATACTTCCACAAAGTAATTGATCTTGTCTTAGAAAGGGCTATTAGATCATTTAGTTCCAGATGGAAAGGTAGCAAACCCCTAGACCATTACAGGTGCAGAGTTTAGCAACTCATAATTTATCCTACTATTTCAGAAGTGTAGATAATCTAAATTTCAAACCTGTAATAAGAGATGATTCAATATTCTATCTCATTGTTAAAAAATGATAACTTAATTATATTTGAATTTTTTTAGTGTTAGTGCTTTTACTCTCTTCTACTAAACAGCCTTTTAAACTGTTTATTTCAATGGAAATAGTCACTCACACAAAATCTTAACTTAATCCCTTTTGGTAAACTGAGCCAATGCAGTTCTTGAAATTAATGTGAGGCTTTGTTCAGTCTAGATGACTTTTGCACTTCCTCTGTCTATATGTAATTATACATTATTTCTGAATGTAGAATGCAGTATCTTCACTGTAGTTCTCATCAAGGACGCAAGGAGGTAAAGTGTATCTTGGTATTCTCACAACTGCTATTCTGTCTACACACACTCTCAGTAACCTTTTCTTGGGTGGCAGAACTGGGCTGGAAGTTTTTGTTCAGCAGCTTGACAATTATTTAGGAGTCATAAGGGTGAAGTCAGTATTTTACTGGATAGAGTCCTTGAGTAAAGTTCAAGCAGCTGTTTCCTTGCTTCTGTATCTGTTTGACTGTATTGAGATATGTGCTGTAGGAATGGGCTTTAACTTACTAAATTAATTTCCAGATCCCTTTGCACAGTTGCCCTCTCTACCTTACTTAATATTCTGCAGGCTTTGGTGGATTTACAAATCTGATAATGAGTCAGTTTTTACTTAATTCTGGACCATTTACAAAGAATTGAAAGCCATCAAGCTTTATAACACACAAAATCATTACCACTTGATGATTGTTAGTGACTATTTACATCACTGAGTAATTACTATTTAAGTTCCATAAGTTGTTCAGATCCTTATTGAATAATGAGATTTTGAGTGGTAGAACAAAGTGCTAGATTCTTTTGCCCCTTTGAAAAAAGTATTTCAGAGACTGCTTTTCCATTGCTGATATCTGTCTTGTGTGGTCAGTGAAACACATTTTCAAACACCTTAAACCAAATGTTGAAGTTCCTAGCTTTTATTTCTGAGATACTTGTGATACATGATTTGCAACCCTTCCTGGAGTCACAGTATTGCTGAATTTGGAAGGGCCTCAGGAGATGGACTATTCCACCTGTCATACACAAAGCATGGGCAGATAAAGTAAGTTGCTCAGGACTGTGCCTAGTTAAGTTTCTAATATTTATAAGGATGGAAACTCCATAACGCCTCTGGGCAGCCTGTTCCAGTGTTTCAATAATGATTTTTTTGTCTGATGTTAAAATGAAATTTCTTCTATTACAGTTTGTGCCCCTTGATTCTTGCCCTGCCACTGAATATGACTGTTTGACTCCATCATCTTTATTTCTACCTTTTATACACATTGATAAGATTACTGTGAGCCTTCTCAGTCATGTACTGAACAGTTCTAGTTTTCTCAAGCAGTTAATGATTTTTATTTGCTCCAGTCTTCATGCCCTTTTGTTAGGTTTAATGCAGGGATTCCTGAAGGAAGTCTTATTAGTGAAGTTCTAGCTGAAGTACTTAAGTCTTAACCCATGTCCATTATCACTGGGTTCCCTGCCCCATTCAGTGTCAGTGCTGCTTTTTCACCTATGATTCCTTTTGCTGTTGGTAGGCCTCCTCAAGCTTATTGCTTTTCATGTCCCTCACTAGATTTGACTTCAGGTAGGCTTTGGCTTTCCTAATCACATCCTTGAGTTTTCAGTATCTACATATTTCTCCTGCATCCCTGCCTTGCATGGTTCCCTTTTATGTTTATGTTCAAGTTAAGTCAGGAGCTCCTTGTTTAACTACATGGATCTCCTGCAATCTTTCTGCAGGTGGAGTTGGATCATTCTTGAACCTGAAGGATGTGATATGTTCTGTAAAGCACAGCCATTCTTGCAGAATTTGTAAATTTGATTGCAAACAGCAAAGGATTTGGAACAGCAAATAGTGGAAGAGTAGAACTGTTTTAAAGTTAGGGTTGTAAATTTTTGGGTTAAGTGAAAATAATACAGAATTATTATTTCCATTGATTTCTTTCTACACACAGAAATAGAGATAGGTGGAAAAAAATAAATGAAAGAATTTGGAAAAGGAGATGCAAATTTATCTGTGAAGTTTTGGTTTTGAACAAAGAGCATGAAAGTGTAGGGTAACTGGAAATTTAAATGGACTGTAGAAAATTATATTTGATCTTACTGAGTTTCTCTAGGTATGATATGATTCCTGACAGACCTCCTGGTCAATGAATATGCCTTCAGCTAAAGCAAATGCAGCTTTCTAAGATAAAAGATAACTTCCATGTTGTATAGTAACACAGCTGATTGCCGTTGTCCCCATCTGATCACCATTGTCCCCATCAAGCAATCATTTCCTGTTTTGCAGATCTCTATAAGACAGCATGCAAAACCACATTTCATTTTGCATTAATGGGAAAGATAACACATTTTACATGTTCCATTTTCAGAGATAGCAAGGGAAAAATAACCTCTAACATTTTGGTGTCTTATGATGGTCCTCAGTGCTCAGCTGCTGAAGTTTGGGATGGGAGATTTTCTATAATTTCTGTTTTTTTAAAATTAGACTGCACTATACTTTGACATCAGTTCTGTGGAAACAGATTAGAAGTCTCAAAGATTCCAGTCCTGCAATATTACAAGGAAGAAAAAAAGTGCTTGTTGGAGGAAAAAAATTACATTTTTTATGTTAAGATTTCAATTTTAATAAATAAATGAATTCATTAAAATTGAAAAGGTTTATGTAAGTGTATTATGTTTAGATACTGTATATAGCTGAGGAGTGTATATAGCTCAGTGCAAACGTTAGGAGTTTAGAGAAAGTTGCATGAGAAAATCCATTTTGCATGTGCTGTGTTAGCTCAGGCTCCCTCTTTGGCTGAAGGTTTATGTTTGCTCAAGATATTTCCTATTTCTCTTTTCCATCTAATTCCATTCTTGTAAGTGCATTGGCTTTATAATAGAGGTGTATAGAAGACAGCCAATTCTATCGTTAGTCAAATATGAAAGTTCCATAAGGAGAGCAGGATATGCCAATAAGAGGAGGTAATGGTCTGTTTTGTTTTATCTGATTGTTTTAGCACCTTGCAATTTCCTCAGCCATCACACTAGCCAAAAATAGTGTGAGTCTAAAATTCAAAAAGATGGGGAGGTAATTTGATGCTGTTAGTCTTAGATATTTTGGCAAAAGACTGTGAAAATGTGCAAGAATGTTTGCAAGTGGTTTGAATGAGTAGGTGGAAAGATGTGGATCTGAGGTATCTTTTAAAAATAAAATAAAACACCCTTAAACATGAAAAGAGCTTTTTATTTTTTTCCTGGTGTGAAAATTATTAGCAGCTACAGGCAGTCCCCATCTGGGGATTTGGAACCTACTGTCTGGTCTTTCAATCAGATTAGTTGGTGATACTAGAAAGAACGAACGATACTTGGAAGAATTGTGTGTAGCTTATGACAACAAAAGGCTCAACTGGCAACATGTGGCTAACAGCTCACAGACATCTGGTGTAAGCCATTTTCCTGAGGAATTAATTTGTGTTGAATATATATCCCAAATCTTTCCTTCTTTGAGGAAAGGCACTTGCTAGAAATTAGATAAAGAAAAAATAAGTACTGTATCAAACTTGAAGCATTAACTTGACAGGGAAGGAAAAACACTAGATCTAGCCTTTTAAATTTTTGTTTGTGAAGTCTTCAGAAGGACTGATGATCTGTTGGTTCTGGGCTTTTTGCGGGGGAGGAAGAGATGAGAAGGATTAATTTTTTTTTCTGCTCTATTTTTATACTTAAAAGTATTAGGTGTATCGTGGTGCGATTAACTGATGTGATCCAGTGGCTTTGTGTTGCTCCCAAGGAATGAAAAACCTGTAAGCATGATGAAAAATAAGTAAATAAAAATACTGGTGGACAATTTTTATTGGTAGCAGATTTCTCTAGTGGTTCAGAGCTGACAAAGTATTTCCAGTCTTCTTTCCAGTCAGGGCTTGAAATAAGAGAGAACAGACAGAATGTAGGTGCAGGCATTGACTACTGCAACACATGAAGAAGGCTGAAGATTATAGTGCATTGAATGACTAGAAAATTTCACTTCTCTTCGTTGTTTTGCTAGTGCTTGCCCTAGAAGGATATAGAGAAATGGTATGTGAGACTGGGATTTTTCCAATCTTTAACTGAAGGATGAGAAAGCATTTTCTTTTATGTACAAGTAGTAGACTTTTTCTGACTAAGCAGTTGCGTTAAATTTGTGCTTAGCTTAAAAAGCTAAGCAGTTTCAGATATAAAAGCAGTTTATTTGTTTGACAGGTTGTTTGGACTTTAAAATCATCATGTGTTGTAAGAAATAATATGATTTCTTACATATTTTACCTATAATATTGTTTATTCAACCCATACATAAATGAGAAATAAGTTTTAGACAGTCTTGATAATCTATTACAACTAATTCAGTGGTTTCACTGCCAGTTCTGATGCCTTCACAGCTGTCTTCCTGTCTGTCTCCTGAGTTCAGATCTCTTCCAGACCTCTACCTAAGGTCTTCATAACAGCACTTGTTGCGTGTATTTGGCAGCCATTCACCCCTAATGTCAGACTTCAAAGGTCGTTGGTAAGAGTCAGTGTTCAGTAAACTGGGTGTCCTCAATAAGGAAAAGGACTTCAGGAAGATCTTCTCAAAAGTCTGAAATGGTGCATTTATATTTCTTTCAGTGGCAGTGTAGGGATGAACTAAATAATAATGGAGAAAGTAAGGAATAAAATATGGCAAGGAAAGAATTTAAATGGGCAAAGCATGTAAGTAAAAGATTGAAGGAAATCTGAAAGAGAATTCATAAACTTTATGGAAAAAAACAATTCTGCAGGAGTTCTATTAACAGTCAGAAAAATTATTAAATTAAAGAAGACTCACAAATTACTTAAATTTTAAAACTTTTCAAAACTCTCCCTTTAATAAGAAAAATAAAAAGAAATCCTCTGAATTTGAGCAACTTGAGGTTTTCTTTGGAGAATAACATTAAGATTGCTCAAACATGCAGAAGTTGGAAAAGGTCAATTAAAATTGTACAGTCTGTCTTTTAATTTTATAGCCTTATGATGAGAAAATAATTCATAAAGGGCAAGAATATACCAGGAGGGATATGCATGTATAATCTGCTGTTCTACACAGTCATCTTAGGAGCCAGAAGATCAAACCTGTAACATAAGCCTCTGAAAATAATTTGGTACGCCCTGCAAACTGCAGATACACTGCCTTTCGTTTTCAGTGTTATGTTTGTCTTTAGCAGAGTGCCATCCCAAGGAAGCTCCTCAGTGGTGAGCAAAGCACTGAGCCTTGTACAGCTACAGCAGCTCTTCAGACATCTCTGGTTCCCATGAGTGGTCCATTTTGGAGGATGTAGCTGACTTGAAACTTGTGCTGCTGAAGAGAGCCATCCCTGTCCATGCCTTCTGCACTCCTTTGTGTCCTGCTTGATTTAGACAAGGACACCACACTTTGCAGGTAGTTACACAAGCAGAGAGCACCCACAGCCAGGGGAGTGATCTTCACCAGAGACAGGGACTCACCATGGCAGAAACTGCCAAGAGCATGGATGTGAGGTACATGCAAGTGGTCTGCTGTAGGTTTGAAAGTCTGCACTAGCAGAGAGCTGCTCTGGGGACTTGAAGGTGTTTCTGTCTTGATCTTCAGAGATTCTGTGGGCTGTGAGGTAATGTTTACAGTGGTAAATGGACTGAAAGCAGAATTGAAGTGAAACCCCAAAACATATAATTGCCAGGGTCAGGGAACACAATAGCCTCTTTTGCTGCTTCCTGGCTAGTGAGCTCCAGTTATTGCAGGCACATGTATGTAGTTGCTTCAGAATGCTACATAACCCCTTTTACAGTGATTTCATATTTTTCACTTTGAAGTTGCATTCCTTTATGCTTCTTTGGGAGTTGGCAGCTCTAAGCTGGCAGACCATTCCCCTGTTTTTTTACAATGGTGTCTTCTTGGTACCAAAATTTCAGCTTGGTTTCCAGCGGATGTTTATCAAGTCTGCAGTCTCTACCACCCCAAAAGACTGCTTGGGGTTTGCCATTTGACATGGTTATTTTTGTTTGTTTGTTTTGTAATTTTTGTAATAAATTTTATTAGTCAACTCATCAGAAGGCTGCTTGGCAGCTTAAGAGACTGGGATTTCACACTATGCCATCAAGGGGATATTCTGTTTTTGTGAGGTATTTTGGGATATATGAAGGTGCCAGAATAATGTTGAAGGACCAACTTAAAGGATTGTAATGTGACATGGTTCATAATCATATTGTCTGTGTCTCTTATGTATCTCTGTTTGTCTCTCAAGGGATCAGGTTAGTTTATTCCTCATTGGAATTTAGGAATAAATTATGTTGTATGTGTTGAAGTTGGCTGTGGGATTAGGCCATTCCAGCAAACCAGGAAGTAAATCAATTCAGCAGATTTAGTTAATCTTACCTGTGAACTTGTATCTGAGTAAGTGACAAGGGCAGCAGTTCCCCTGCTGTCTGTGATGTACATGAAAATAAAGTGAAGAAAAGAAACACTCCCCTTTGACAGTCAATTAAGGATGCTGATTAACTCTATCTTGTACAAAAGCTGAGTGCTATAATTCAGTGACATGATGATGAGTTATGAAAGTGATAGATTCTCCTATGTTTATATACAAAAATGTTTCCTGGGCAATAAAAACTCCATCACAGGTCCACATTATGATTCATGCTTTTTATGGATTATAATACATTTTTAGTTTTGTGGAGTTGATCTTTAATTACTCTCTTCTACAGAAAAAAATTACATGGGAGATGTCAAGCAGCATTCCTTCTAAATACTGTAATTTTATGGAAGCCCTTATAAAATGTTTTTGTGAACAATTGTGACTTAATAACTTAATGGGAAAGGTGAATACCTTTAGCAGAGATAAATAACTTCAGCAGTGATGTATAAATGTGCACTTGCAATTAGGCTGATCAATGTCTGTTATTAATGAGCATATAGGAAAGCAAACAACTGTGGCTTTGTTTAATGGGGCCATAGAGAGCAAAAGTAGCTAAAACTAATTTTACACTTTGTCTGTGAAGAAAGTAATTGGTATGAAATTGCAGTGCTTGTGGTAATCCTTCCCCAATGATATTTGTGCTTTTACCTTCATGAATATTGATCTTTTTTTTCGCTTGAATAAATAAAGGAAACAAGATTAAAAATGTTACTATCTAACACATTCAGTTTGTTTATCTACTAACAAGTGCTTTCCACCTTCTTAGAAGAACTTTGTATGATGGGATAACACAAATCTCTTACTCATAATCTTTCCAATGTCTCTTTTCCTGTATTTTTTTGTTTTGTTTTGTTTTGAGTAGCCTGCTGTACTTACAGTCCATGAGCTTTTATGTACCAAGATTATGTGTGTGAACAGGGCCTGAGAGTGTGAGTTAAGCATTTATGGCTGGGGCAGTGGACAGTGGCAGCCAAAACAAATACATTTTTTATCCCAAAGGAAGAAAAAAAAAGGCGTCCCTGTATGTGGCATTGGCAAAGCCATACCTTGAGAACTGCGCTCACTTTTCAGTCCCTCACTTTAAAAAGGACATTGAGGGGGCGGACAATGTCCAGATAATGGCAACAATGCTCATGGAGGCTCTAGAAAGCAAGCATCATGAGGAACAGATGAAGGAGCTGGGATTGTTAGGCCTGGAGAGTGGGAGGTTCTGGGGGGATGTTACTGCTCTCTACAACTTCCTGAAAGGGGGGTGTAGAGAGGCAGGGCTGGTCTGTTCTGCCATGACTGCAGTGAGAGGACAAGAGTAAATGGCCTTCAGCTGAGACAGGGGAGATTAGATAATAGAAAAAAAAATTCACTGTACGAGGGGTCAGGCATTGGAATAGGCTTCACAGGGAAGTGGTGGAGTCACTGTCCCTAGGGATGCTTGACAGCCATCTGGATCTGGTGCTGGGTGATGTGGTTTAGAGGTTACAGTGGTGGTGCTGAGTGATTGTCAGGTTGGATGATCTTGCAGGTCTCTTCCAGCACTGATGATCTTATGATTCTCTGCCATGAAATTTGAAATAGTTTTTATCGTATGATGTGTATGTACCCAAAAGCTCCTGATCATCAGAGGTTTAACTGCAAGGATGTACACTGTCCAGGGATGATAAGCGCATCGTCACTAATCTCAACCTTGTCTGTGTTGTGCTATGTGATACACATACCTGTCTTACCAACTCTTCTCTTTTTTCTGTGTCTGATGTGTTATGAGCTATTTCACTGTGCATTTATCTCAGAAAAATAGTACAGGCTCCAAGGATCACTTCCTTTCCTACACAATACACTGAAAGTGATGCAAACAATTGCTGCATTATTTACTGTCAGGATAGAGTTATTAAGAACCAGCCTTAGGTTGAAGAAAGTACATATAAAATATAATGTACTTTAAGTGAGATAAAATTTCAGCTACAACTTAATTAAATTGTTATTTTTTGAATAGTTCCTGGCCTGAGAGGATAAGACAACAATTAAGTGCTGAAGTCACATTGGCCAAAGCATATGCAACTAACACGATACAAAGCATCTCAACAGAGCATTAATACAGCCTTGCTAACTACTGTAGAATGGAAAGAGCTCATGGTGATATAAATAGAGGTGGGAACAAGCTACATATCATGTATTTAGGAAAAAAAAAGCCATCAGTTCCAATGCTGTAGAAGACTAAGCTGTCAATACAAATGCTTTGCAGGCTCACCAAAAGCCTGTGGTTAACCTGGTGGCAATAACTTTAGGTAGGAGAAGGGTGTGTTCAACAACTGGTAGGAAATAAAACCTTGCTAACTGAATTTATTTGTTTATTGTTATATATTTTGAAAAAAACCCACCCTAATGTTTGGATGAAAGATTGCCTTCCTGCCTTTCTCTCATTCAGCTCTCTAGATAAATTGACGGCTCATTCCCCATGTTAGGAGCAGATTTACACTTGAAGTTTTACACATCTGTGGCAAAAAGATAGTCTGCTTGAAAACTAGAAGAGAATGTCATTCAATGCTACTCTAAATTTCCAATAAATATAAAAAGAAAAAATATTTGGAATCTATCAAGTACAGTGATTTTGTCCGTGGTTCAGTCTTGAACAGTTCATAAAATACAGAGTCCTTTAACTTTTCATTTTCAAAATTTAGACAGTTCATAAAAAAAAAGTTTTAGTATAATTATTTAAAAATGCAGTGATAAGAAGAAATACTCCTGAAGAAAAATGTCACTATTTAATAATATGTCACATCTGGACTTTAATGAAATATTAATGCTAAGTTATGATATGAAGAGTACCTCTTTTTCATCTTTCTTTTATCTAAATTGTTTAATATTTAATACTTTGTAATAGAGAGATAGAGTAGACCAAAGTAGAGTTTGATGCTGTTGTATTATGTATGATTTTATTACCAGATAAGAGTATTTAAAAATGTTTAGAATATTATAGGTCAGATACAGAATATTTAAAGCTATGTAATGCATTCTGTTACAGATGCAGAATTCCATGATGTTCCTTGCCAAAGGATTCTGTAAATGTAGGCTAAAAATCCAAAAAATGTCTACATCTGTGGTTCTTATGGGTCCCTTCCAACCTGAAATACTTTTTGATTCTATTTCGTTGTTTCCAAGCAAGGGTGGGTCCTTTTTTTTCTGCCTTTGCTTTTTTTTTTTAGGAAAAGTGTTGCATTGAGTGGCGCATCAGACAAACGGTAGCATAAAGAAGTCTAAATTCAGCCTTATCAAAATGTTTGAAGAATGTAATATCTAAAACCTGGTGAAGTGTGTGGTTGGCAGTTGCATAGAGACAGCTGTACAAATGGAGTGATCTTACTAGCCCCATTGACAGCTGAAAACAGTAACCAAATGCTGAGACAAAAAATTTATTCGTACAGTTGGTGCTATATAATTTGATTTAGTGGTATATCCTGTTAGACTTCGCTGACTTTATTCTTCATTGGAAAACAAAACCAGGTAACTACTAACCAAATACAGTACTAGAATGTCACAGGATGCACAGAGGAATTACCTAGACATTATTTTCCGCATCAAATGGAGATTTAGAGATTTCAAAAAATATTGAGAGATAACAAGCCTTGGAAAGGACTTGGAAATATGTTGGGTGGCCAGAGGCATACATCAGGGAAACAGAAAGGTTCTTCTGAGTTAGATCACTAATGGAATTTAACCTTCAAATACTTGGCAGTTGCTGTTCTGAAATATTTTAAGTAGTCTTACATAATGTCATGTATTTGTAGTTTGACACAGGATGTGTGTCCCTGCAAATCCATTAACTTTTAAGCTCTTGGAATAAGAATCAGAAGTAACTTTGCAAAGCCAAGTTGTAGTCAAGGGAAAACAAATTTATGACAAACCAATGACCTCACTGTCTCCTTTGAACAGGTGGAGGGTGCATAACATACAGTTTGAGCACTTCAAGTCTTTGATAAAAGCAAGTATTTCTTTTACTTGGTTCACATCTACCTTTCCACATTGTTTGTGTTGTTTAACTGATAAATCACACAGACCAATGTTTCATTGTCTTTCTGTGTTTCTCTGTATATCTAAAATCTGTTTTCTGAAATCATAGATTGTATCCTTTTGGGAACAAGGGCCAACTTCTTGCTCTTTAGTCAGTGTTTGAAGCAATACCAGCAATATCTGACACAAGAATTGACAGTGGTTGGGGCTTGAAAACCCAGCAATTCCCACTTTAAGTGAATCTGTGGAGTTCAGATGTTTGTACTGTTCTTGTAGGGAAGTCACATTTCTAAATAGAGAGTAATTGTGAAAGCCAGAAATAGAGAAATGTACAATTCAGTTAACACCTTAAAAGTATGATTTTTCTGTTACTGAAACCAAATGTTGCAAATCTGAAACTGAATTGGGTGAAGTATCTTTATGTTACTTGCATCAATAAAATTACATGATTAATCCACTTTTAACATGGATTCCAGTAACACCATTCGCAGATTATTTCAAATTACTCTTTTCTCAAAGGTACCTATACATTAAGCACATAACGAAGCCCAGATTTTACCTGGAGACTTCATTAAAGACAGATTTAAAACACCAAAACATTTTTTTGGTAGATGCTAAGTGCCCAGTGAGATTTTTCCGAGATGCTAAAACAGTGTACTTGAAGCAACTTGGGGCATCTGGATGACCTTATTGTACAACCAGAGGTGAACAGGTAATTGAGAGTTAAAGAAACTAAGCTTAATAGTATTTTAACAGAAAATTTTACTTATGTAGTCAGAAAGACAGCTGAGAAATCCACCGTCTTGCAGGGATTAGCATTAAATGGTGTGAATGAGCCTGGAATTTCTGTTGTGATCTAAAGAAAATGACAGCTTTTCTAGATAAAAGGAGGAAGAAGATTTGAGCTATTTCTTAAGTTAATATTTCTGCCCTTATTTTAAACATTTGTTCTCAGCAGTCTAAGATCTTACTCTCTGGGCAGCTTTAAACTCCCTGAGGAGTCAGAATGGCTAAGTGTTGTGAGCATGCCTCATCACCTCCTGCAACTATCTCGAGTTTAGCAACAAGAGAAAAACTTCACAACCTTATGCTGACAGTAGCTTTTGCTGTGCTTGATGAGTTTCTCAGAAGAAGAAAGGGCTGTTCTCAGCGTGGGGAAGCTTGAATTCAGATGTAAGACTGATACTGGTTTTAATAGTCAAAAATGCCTAAATGCATGGTACAATTGCTAATAAAAGTATTTCTAAATGGGTGGTAGGTTTGTTTTGGTGCAGTTCTCTTTGTTTTCTCCAGTATTTCATAGTCAGGCGTTACCATTTAAATAGTCTTGACTTAATGTGCCTACAAAAACAAGAACCAGAAATCCTTAAGAAAAAGCAGCATACCTATGATGCTAAAATCTGAGACCTCAAAATTTCAGTGTTAAGGAATTAGGCGATGGAGGAGAGTAGAATCATTGCTTCCTTGCAGCAGATTGCAGTGTTGGGTCATTCAGTAATCAATAATGAAATGGGTAACACCCTCAGTTGCACGTATTTCACTCTTAGTGTAAGCTCTGTTGCCCTTCTTGGGGATTAATAGTTTTATGGACTGGCTCCTTCAGCAATCAGGTGCTTTTTCACATGAACCTTTCCTCTGCTGTCTTCTGGGAGTTTAATGTGCCAGATGATGTAAGATTTCAGGATCTGGGGACAAAAAGAATGTTCCACTAAAATCCTTAAGTTACTCTTTATCTTTTATACTGAGATTTCCTGGTGTATATATCCAAGATTAATAACTTTCTGGGGATTTGACCACTTCCAAAACTGTATGATAGTTCTACTAGAATAAATCCTACTTGAAACAACAGAATAAAACAATATGTAAAATTATGAAAGATTAACTATTTATCTTTTTGTGGAAATGAATGAAGACATATCTATAAAACATTGAAAGACTGTGACTGAAATAAAGACTAGCACTTTGTACTGTGTACACTTTCACCTCCTATGTTCTGGGCCTCTAATTAATTCTGGGCTGGAAAACTGAAAAAGGAATGTGATATTTTTGAATTCATATTATAGGTGGTATAATTTCTAGCTATGAGCTGTGTCGTACTGGAACAATAGCAGCATTTTTGCAGCATTATTTTCAACTACTGAGTTCAGTGCTATGCTGACAAAATGGCTAATGTGATCCTTAGGCATGAGCACAGAGGATCAATAAGTAGGTGATTTTTACCTCTTTAAACCACATCAGTGAGACAGATATTGAGAAGCTAAGTATGGTTCTGTTCCCCACAGTCTGGCTGTAGTCATATTTTAAAAGTGGGGCCAGTCCGTAAATGAGCTGCAAAGATGATGTAAAGGCTTTTGAAAGGTAGACTTAGAAACCTCCAGCTGTTAGGCTGAGAGAAGGAAAAACAAAAGGTTGCAGTAACTTGATTGCTGCATTCCTGAGGTGAAAAAAAATACTGGCTGTTGAAGAGCTCTTCAGTCTGGCTGGAAAGCACAATGAGTGAGACTCCCTGGGAGCTGCTACCAAGCAGAAGGGGCAAGCACTGACATGGACTATGGGTTGGATGGGAGCTTCTTTACCTCACACATCTTGGCAAGTCCTAGAGCAAAAATCTCTGCAATTGTTGGGCAAACAGTTCTTTAGCCAAGATAAAGTTTTATAGTCTGGCATAGGATAGCTGAAAGATACATAATGAATGTTAAAATAAATCAGGCTGAGTGGTTAAGAGATCCCTTCAAGGCTTATAGCCTGATTATTTCTTTAAGGACATTTAAATTTTAAATACATTTACTTTTCAACCTGAGCTTTTCAAGACAGTCACAGATCCTGGTTCTATTTTTTATCTTAATCAGAAGTTTAAGACATGGAGACTATTTCCTTTAGATCCAGGATACTGTATTTTTGTATATTTTTTGTAGGGATGTTTTCCTAAAATACCCCTCTGAGATCAGTGGTCCTATTGTTTGCTCACTGGACTGTGAAAGGAAGGTCAAGTAATTTAGTAAACTTTCTTTATGCTGCTGTTTACTGCTTTACAACATAGACTCTTTTTGAGAGAGAAGGACATGTAATTGTTTAGCACACTGCTGATATATCTCTCTCTTCATAAAATAATCCCAAATATACTGTTTTTTTGCCCCTTAATTTTGTGAAAAAATGAAATTAAAAAACCCTCGACTATGTTTTTTTACTGATTAGGTTGTCATATCTTATGATTAAGAGATTTAGAATATTGGAAGGTAATTGTCTTAGAAATTGCAAAACTGTTGCTGAGATTCTAGAATGGATAGTTGGGAGTGAAAGAGAAGCCCTGCTCAGAGAGAGAGAGAAGCTTATTTTATAAAGCTTGTGGGATTTAAGGAAGTCTTAACATAATGATGGGTTTTTAAAAAGAGCATCCCTGCAGAGGAAAATGTCTAGACCAATGCTATCAGGAACGTCTGACAAGACCATTTTCTTTCACATGACTTTCTTGAACCCTCTGGAGGAATAAGAAATCTTATCTGTGTAGGGCAAAATGACCGAACCTGGAACCTAAAATTATGAGCCTCTCACTAAGGGGTCACCTCTAAAATCTGAGCAGACGCTGTGCTCTACAGACATGACAGAAATCATAAAAGTCTCTCATGGACTTTCTGCAGAAACTATTGCATCTTTCCAGCCATGAAGAGCAAAAGGAAAATGTGAAATAAATGGATAATTGTCATGTATTACCAAACAATATTGTCTTTGTCAATCACTGCTGCCAGTAGATGACAGTGATACAGTCTTTTACCTATCAGCATGCCTTCTGTCGCCTTACAGTTGACTTTCTCCAATCCCTGATCCTGACCTTTCACCTCAGTCCATGGTTAAGTGCAGATGATGGATGAGCCTTGTTAGGCTCATAAGATGTGCTGGTGCAAAGGAAAAATGCCGGCAGGCATGTTGTGTTCATGTTAGATTTTCATAAAAGTAACTTGTATTTAAAACAGACAAATAGCTGCACGGGCTGAGCAAGATAAGTTTGTCATGAATGTTTTGGTTGTTGCCATTCAATATTTGATGTTATGTCAGCAGATAGGGAAAAGTGAGCCAGGCAGGAGACTCTAAAGGGGGTAAGTACTGGATGAGTTGGAACAGGCACTCAGTTTTACTAACATTATCCAAGCCAAATCCAGGACATTCAGGAAGAGAATAAAGATGTAGTCCTTGGTGAAATATTCTGTATAGCTGCCCATGTTGTAAATCACACACTTAAAATGGAAAAATAAAGCATTGAATGATGAAATCAGTAGAGTGTGTTTCTTTTTTTTTTAACAAGCATTTTGAACATAAATGTAATTTTAAATTGTTTCTAGTAAGATAAATAATATGAAGTTGTCATATAAAAACCTTGAATTGCACCTACACAAGTGAGGTTTTTCTAACTCTTTAAGAATGATTACAGTTTTTCTATTTATTTGGTTTTTGTTCAGAGGGAATTCTCTTAAGTTTTGCAGGAAAGTAGAAGGAAGGAAAGCCTTCACTTTAATTATTAGATGTCAGAGTAGGAAAGAGATTTCTAAGGAAAATAATAGGAAGGACAATTTCTTGCTAAAAGATATAATTTTGTTCATGTCTGAGAAATATGGTTCCATGGAATGTTTTTCGAGGTCTAGATGTCTCCATAAAAAATGCAAAGATAAGTACAAGGATTCCAGTGTTAGAGCTCTTGGTGGAATTTATCCAGGACTACATAAAACTTAAACTGTGAGCTTAAACTGTAGGCTTGAATTCAGAAGTCCAGGTAGTAAATAGCCCATACAATATCCAGATAAACAACTTTTGTATGTTTGGCAGGCCTGATGAACAAGAACAAACCAGTGTCTATTAGAAGAAGTGTATTTTCAGTAAGACTTGTTATTTCCTGCTTATATCACTTATTACATGTAGGTGTTTATTCAAAAGTCTTGCTTTCTTAATCCAGTGGTTTGTATTTCTTCTGTCCATAATGCATTTAGGACTATCACCCTTTTTCCTAAATGTTCTAGGGACTATCAGAGCATTTTAGTTGATGAAGGATGGCTGCCTTAATAGTCCTCACTTCAACACAATTTTACTTGGCTCAGAAATTGAAACAAACAGGAAAGACACAGATTCTTCTTCTCAAGCTTTGTTTACCACTGAACTACTTTTTCATGAACAGATCGTGGAAAGGCAGTTTCCACTCTGCGGTTCTGTGCCAAGCAAACAAAATTAGATGTAAGCCTTCTCAAATACTGTGATTTTAATCAGACCATGTTTCAAATTGTATGCAGTGTCCCCCTCATGAAGAGGTTCTAATTCAGTGGTGGGACTGGGGACTGCCCATGCTATGAGCAGGATTCCCAGCACAGGCAGCTGTTTCACTGTGCTGAAAGCTATGAAAACTTTGGCTATGGTGCACTTCACTTTTCTTTAATTATTGGAAGTGTCCCATGAGAAGGGAACCTCAGGCACAAGTGTTCTGCTGGTGTGGCTCATGGCATGGATGTGTTTTAAACTTGGGAAGCTTGCAAAGGGGAAACTACTGTCATAAAGAGTTTAATTACAGCCTCTCTTTTAATAGATCCTCTGACTATTCAGAGATACAATATCAAATAGTGGTATAAATTATACATATTTCTCTGCATTACATTTCTTCTTTTTGAATTACTCTTTTAGGGACTGAAAAGATGGGAAAAGAAAAAAAATCTATCACAGAAAAAAACCCCGTACATATGAAATTTAAGAGTATTTGAAATTTTGTAATTCTATTAACATGTTGGCAGCTGGTGAAGTGTAGGTGTTGAAATTCAAGCCTGCTGCTTGCCTTTCTGGTGATGGCTAAAACTGGTTTGCTACTTCTACTGGAGATTTTTTTCCTAAACAAGACTCTTGTGACCATCCTGCAAAGATGAAACACAGTTTATTTTCTTCTTTTTTAGAACTGCTCCTCATTCAGTGGAAATAAAAGCATGGTAATAAAAACAAGGCCAAGCAAATGAAAACAGCTTGTCCAATTTAAAGAATATAGTTTAGTATCCAACATTTGCTGAAGCATAATGTTTTTACAGTGCCCTGATTTGTGGTTCAGTATTAGTTTGTACCTGGCAGACATTCCATGGCATGTAGCTGTAGGTATGCCTGGTACTCTGCAGGCATGAAAGGTGCTGAAGTCCTGTGCATCGAGGAAATGACAGTTTATCTCCAGATGGTCACAGGTGCAACCCACATCCATGTAAGGAACAACCCCCTGCAGCTCCAGAATTGCAAAGGGTTAAAAGTATTGATCAAAGGAGCCACAAAAATAACTCTTGCGCTGAGAAATGCAAGTTATAATGAGAGTTTTAAGGAATTCAGTCTATCCCTTTTTCTAAAAAGAAGATTTAAAAGTGTTGTGATTATAATGCTGGAATACTCTTATGGTAAGAAAATCTTGCCTCTGTAATTTAAGAGAGAAAAGATTAATGGCTGGAAGTTAAAGGCATCCAGATTTTAATAAGAAATTATTAGTAATTTGTAACAGTGAGGGCATGGAAACACTAGCACATATTACCAGTGGAACTGATGATTTCTACACCTTCTAAAGTCTTGAAATCAATGTTAAATGTCTTTCTAAAATGAATGATTTTGGCAAACAGGTTTTAGGAATACAAATAAGAGGAACTGCATTTAAGGGTTTCCATTCCACAGGATACAATATTTGAAGTAAGAGTCCTTCTGACCTTGTTTTCTCTGAATTTATTAAGGTAAGTGTTAAGTAGCAGATGAATCACTGCTCTGAACTGCTAGTTATTCCTATTCTTACACTCAGCATTTCATGCAACTACTACTTGCTTATTATCCTCAGAGAGAGAATCAAAGTTTATGATTTTGTCTACTATAATTATTTTAAGAGTTATATAATTTTAATACTTCATTAGTGGAATAGAATTTAAATGTCTTCTCTCTCCAATATAGTCTTGTCTGCTTGACCTCTCCTGACCAATCCCCTATTTTCCAGGAGCATAACATGGCCATTTCAGAAAGAAAGCTTCTCTAAGTCACTGAAGAGAAGCAAGATAATTTGCTATCACCTGGGGAGGTGATGACCAGTGAGTCACCTCCCCTAGGTGAGGAGTGAAGCATCTTTTGTTCACTGGGCCAGAGGCACTTTCCTTTAGCAGTGGACTCCCTTTCTGCCTGACTCTACTTAGATGTCTTAATGTGAAATCAGTGTGGAGCAAACAGCAGTAGCTAAATACAGATCATAAGAACATTTTCTTTAAATTTTCTGAGTATGATAAAATACATTCATTTTCCTGATAAACATCACTATGCACACATTCTAGCATTTGTAGGTAGTGTGGATGTTTTTCTCTTAATATTAGTGTGTTTGATTCCGTGGGTTTTGACATCTCTATTCTTTTGTCTGACAAATCTGTGCACTGACTTGTAAAAAAAAAATCAATATTGTTTTCCCTGGCACTTTTTCTGCAGTTGAGTTGATTTATTATCACAGTTCCCTTTCCCCTCTTTTATCAGTGTATTTCTATTGCTTTAGGGTTGAGTACCTGATAACATCACAGGGTAGAAGACACACAGAGAGTTTCCGTGACCTTATCCCCTGTGTGATCTTGTCCAGTGTGACGGTGAGCCATGGCTATAAAGTGAACAATGATATTATCCAAGCTTTGTGATCAGATTTATGTTCGATTACACTGGAAATAGAGATGAGCTAGAACCAGTGAACAAAATTTGAGTTTATATTGAAACTGTTCTTGTCCAGTACCTCAGTGGATAAAGGGAGAGTAGACGTCCAATGAGCAAAACTTAATTTGTCTGCAAAATGGTATGTGCTGGTAGAGTCATACAGCCCGTAGTTCTTGTAGGATTTAAACCAACCACAGTGGTGAGCTGGTTGTTGCTCCCTAAATATGTAGTCTTCTTAGTCTAAATAGCCATTTATATCAAGGTAGCATTTAAGAACCTCATTAAAATTCAGAGCTATATTTACCCTAGACAGAGCATGCACATGTAAGAAAAGCCAAAATTCACAGTCAGTGTTTCAGATTAGATGCAACTGAAGCTGCAACAGGTAAGGTGCTGTGAGCATATTGGCAAGTGCGAGTATGATAATGCAAGCAGGGTCCCTGTTCACGCAGGGTGCTCAGGGAAAATGAGTTAAGGAAGTTTGTTAAACCTGTGTCTAATGTGGCTACAGTGTACTAGAGACCCTTAATTCTTGGAAGAGAGTATCCTCCTGCAATGCCTTCTGCCTCTTTCTTTCTTTCTTTCTTCTCTTCTAACCATGTCAGAAATCTCAGACCACTCCTGGCCTTTCCGCTGGGGACTGCCATTATCTGTAGGCATTGTGAGAGAAGTGTACATGAAGGTTGGCTGCAAAGCAGGATTTTGTGAAAGTTTCATTTTGCAAAAGTTTTTCATTTTTCTTATTGGCATGGACCAGCAATGCAGTTTGACAGAGAGGGTGTGTGGGGGTGTGTGTGTGTGTGTGTGTGTGTGTGCGTGCGTGAGTTTTTCCCTGTTTGGGACTGAAGGGATTGGGAGACTGAGGGGGAAACTTGACAGAAGAGTAAATCTGGTAGCTAGAGCAGGGCAATGAAGTGAAGTCTAATACAAAGGGCACTGTAATGTGTTGTTTCAGTCAGTGGAAGTGTGTTAAGTGTGATGATACAGTTGGGGAAATTGTAGAGGAGGGAAGTTCTGGCAGTTACTAGACATTGTAATTTGGATGTTAGCCGTCCATCAGAGGAAAGGATGCAAGTGAAAAGTCAGAAAATTTTGGAAACCATGCCCTTGCACTAAACTTCTTTTAGCCTCCCCTCTTTCCTGCAGGGACTCGGGAAGATTTAACAGCAGGATAGTGTAGCTGGCAACAGAAGGAGCAAGACTACATGGGGAAGCAGAAATACCAGCATGAACAAAGCTACTGTTCTAATGCAGCATGTCTCTTAATGGTGCTAGAAGCCTAAGCTTGCTTCACTTTTGGCTAATAAAGTAAGTTCTGATTGGCCTTTCCTTCCTTAAGTATGCCTGCATGGAGAAATATGCCTTTAAATCACAGAATCACAGAATGAACCAGGTAGAAAAAGACCTTAACCTAACACCTCCCCATCAGCTAAACTGTGGCACTGAGTGCAATGTCCAGTCTTTTTTAGAATATTCCTGGGGATGGTGATTCTACCACCTCCCTGGGCAGATGATTCCAGTGCCCAATCACTCTTTTAGTGAAGAAATATTGTCCTTAGCTCTGGCATAATGATAGATTGAGTTGTTTTGCTTCTCTTCCCTTATCAATTTTCTATAATTCCTACACTCTGATTTATATTTATCATCAGCTTCTTGTTTCTTTAATCAGCAAGCAATGCTTTCATAGCTGCTCTCATACCTGTTGGGGTAATTTTAATTGGTGAAGGCATCTTTCTTAATTACTTTAGTCAGAAGATTTTCAGACTTGTACTGAAATGCTTTTACACAGTTCCCACGTATCATTTCATTTTTCTGATTAAATTATTTTTTTCCAGTGGATTTGTTAATGTGTTAACACAATTTATGAGCTGTTTTGGTGGTGCATGAGTTTGAGGCACAGTGATATTAGGAGGTAGACAGTGGTGGATCTACTTATTCTATGAATTTTTGTTCTCCAACTTTGTTGATAACTCCTTGGCTAGCCATATACATTTGCAGTGTGCTTAAAATTATGACTTTCAAAAGTGAATAATGTTTATGTCTGGCATAATGGTATGAAGTAAAATGGCATGTGTTTTGTTTAACACAACTGTGCAACGTTGATTTTTTTAAACAAAAAGACCAAATTTCAAAATAACATCCATAGCATTCCTGAATTTTGTGTTGCTCAGGAAGCCATCTGAATTTCCAGTCAGCATAAGTTTGAGGCCACATAATTTTCCTTTCAGTGGAATGTTCAAATTCAAAGGAGTTTATTTTTTTTTTCTTTTAAAATTTTCTTTGTTTGTTTGTTTGGTATTGTTTTTATCATGTTTAGAGAACAGATACCTTTTTTTGAAGCATCCCACATTACTGAGCTCCTCTCTTTCAAGTAGTGCTAGGACAGACTCTGTTGCTGTCATTGAATCATGCTTCCATTTAATACATGAAAAACCCTTGCTGATGAGAATTATCCATATTGGTGCAGTTATCTGATAAAATATACTGGTTATTTGGAAAGATGCCACTCTGTCTGATTCTGCATGTCCGTGTGTATGAGTTAACATTATTAAGATTGTGTGAATATTTCTGTCTTTGCCGTCTTAAATACCCATATTTTAGTTTTTTCACAAGTAGGTGTCCTATTTTTTAGTTTGATTTGATACTAAAAAAAATAAATCTAAACACGTGGCTGAATTTGTGAATATAAATGGCAGCTGCAAAACCATAAAAATGCATGACAATTTTCATGTGTTTTCTGAAAACAAACCCAGGTTTTGACTGTGGAGTTGAAATCTGTGGGTGTCATTTACCTTTTATTGTAACAACCTACCTCTCCTACAGGAGTGAAAATAAATATCTTCCTCTTTTATAGCATACAAAAGATAAATTATTGTCTGCTCTTGCTGGTGATATAATTTTTCGAATAGCCATAGTGATTGAAGTCTTGAATGTATGAATAGAAAACTGAAATTGTTTAGTTGAAAGAAGTCTTAAGAAATTTGCAAGGATGCAGCAAGAGCAATATGGAGATAAAAATAAGATCACTTTTGGGTATAATAAATGTTAAAGTTAATAATGAGATAGAAAAAAAAACCCAACAAAACAAACTATACCAAAACTGCAAGGCTTTCACAAGCAGACTCTTCTGAATTTTGAGAACATCGTAGAAAGTATAACAGTTTTATAACACTTCTTGTTTCTTTTTTCAAAAACCTGCTCTGACTACTGACCTATAATAAACCTGCCAGATTGCTTCTGTCACATTTGAAACTTATACTACACAATCCTTTACAAGATCACTTTGTTCCTACGGATTTTTTCCCATATGCACAAATACAATAATATTTTCAAATAAAAGGACAAATATTTTAATTACTGTTGTCAATCTGAGGGTGAATTACTCTTTATTTTTGTTTTTAAATTGGACTCAATGATCTTAAAGGTTTTTTTCCAAATAAAATGTTCCTATTAACTACTTCCAGTGTCTTCTAGATAGTGATTTTCTGTCCCATTTGTGAAGATAAAGTCATCTTTATGGCTTTACTTTTAATTTGGCTTTGTATGCATTTTGTGGCAATGAATTCTCAATTTTTTAAGTATATCTGGAAGCTGAGATAATTTACTGTTTAGTGAAAGAGTGATGTTATGTAAAAGGTTCATACTTTAGATGAGCTTTATCTGAGTCCAGCTTTTTCCAAATTAAAACAGCAATATATTTGATACAAAAGTGATTTTAATTTTAAGTAAGTACTGATGTTCTGGGCTTCTCCCTAGAACCATGCCTTTCAAATGCTTTGGTAGCGAAGCTGTAAAATGCGTAGAACAGTTGCTTTACGATCCATGGGTGCTTGTTGGCTGTGTGTCCTTTCTCTCTCAAATAGGGTTTGTGTCTACACTGACTGTGCCTGAGTTCAAAACAACGCTCAGGGAATAAAGTGGGACCCAGAAACTGCCTTGGAACTTTCAGTATTTACCTGATCTGAGTTAGTTGTGTAGCTTGTACTGAGTCGTGATTGTTCATTAGTTGATAATGCCATGAGAATATTATTTAGTACCAGTTTAGCAATAAATCTGTAATTCCCACAGATGAGTGGTTATCTTCTTAGTTTTCATTCAGAAATTTGAATGTTTTCAGTATTCCTAGTGCTGCAAAGAAGTTTAGAGCAGTCCTAGTGCAGCAAATCAAAAAGTCAAATTCAAAGACAAATTAAAAGTATTTTCTGATTTTCTCTATCCTTATGGTTCCTGGTTTTTGTTTGTTTGTTTAACATTCTGATGATGATTTTGAGGTCCCAGCAATGATTTCTTGTTTAGTGTTTGATGTTAGAGAAAGGGTTGTTGATGTGAATTGTTCCTGGGTGAGAATAACCCTTTGAAATGTGACTCTCTGGAATGTAACTCTTTAGAATAACTAATAGTATTGCTTTTTGAACTTTAATTACAAGATTAATTGCATGAGTTTCTGTCTATTTGACTAACAGCTCTGCTTTTTAGAGGTAGCTCCTGCAATAGGGCTTATCTCTAGCATCCCATCCTGAAGATTTTCACATCCAGTGGTATAAGTGAAAGGGAGGATGATCTAGGTTCAATATTTGAATGTCCCTGAAGTGTGAATGCAAGCTTAGGCATGATTACAGGTCTCTTGTGGTGTCAGTGTTTTCTTTTGCTATTGGCATCACAAGCTCCTTTGCCAAGAGGAGTCCACACAGACAGTAACTGAGGTGATAGCTGAGGTAAAGGACAGTGGTGATGTAGGAAAAATTGATTTTAAACCTTCTAAGACATCCTGCAAGACTAAAGGATAAAGCTTGACTTAATAAGAATTAGCTTAAGTGCTCAGTACTGTAATATCAAGAAGTTTGAATGCTGTGCCTAGGTGTGCTTTACTGTGTGTGCTTTGGTCAGTGGGAAAGATCCCTTTAAAACTTAAGGTGGCAAAGAGAGGGTCTGCCATGAGGAAAGAGGATGTTTTGCCAGTTCGTCAAGCCATGAGAAAAGAGAGAAAAGTCTATCTGAGACATCTTTCGAGGAAGGAAAAACTGCACTGCCAGGATAAAAAAGCTGGGTTTTTTTTTTTGTTGGTTTTTTTTTGGGTTTTTTTTTTTTTTTTTTTTTTTTTTTTTTTTTTTTTTTTTTTTTTTTTTTTTGTTTGTTTGTTTTTGTTTTTGTTTTTGTTTTTGTTTTTGTTTTTGTTTTTGTTTTGCAAGCAGAGAGACTAAATCTCTCAAGCTCATTGCTAATTATCATCTTATACATAAGTAGTCTGAATCCTGTTTAGATCAGCTGGGATTGAATGTGTACCCATCTAAGGAAGGCTTAGTAGCTACACCTTTAAATTGAGTTTGGTGTGTCTGCTCTTACCCCGGTGACATTGATTATGGTGCAGCTCTCCCTTGGGCTGTTTACAATGCCCAACACACAGGACTATGCCTTTTCTGGATCCTCTGCCAGGGACTCTTATGGTGTTTGCAGGCTGCAGGTTTCTAAAAGCATCACACAGATGTTGAAGTGAAGCAATTCTTAGAAAGTCTGATTATAAAGTTTACATTAAAAAAATATATTTCTCATATCTTGTGACTTTTGGCTTCTGAACGTTTTCTGCTGGAAATACTGTGAAAATAATTCATTTTCCATAGTTCTGTGTATACTTTATATTCCACAGTTTTCCACATATTTCTTGTTTCAAAAGTGGAGGTGAGGGAAATGAAAAATGTTGCCTGTTTATTTATGTCATGTGTTGAAACATGATGGTTTGGGTCATTCCTGAAATTCCATGATGCAACTGTGAGAGAAGTGCAACATGAAGTGGCTGTGACATAAAAGAGGACATCCATTCTATTAATTAAATTTGTATTAGTAAATATGCTAACACAGGCTTAGATACTTTTTGAGGAAAGATCACAAATACTGTATGATTCATTTTACATTTCTTTTGTGATTCAGAGATGCAATCTGAAAGTGGGCTGTTGAGACTATCCATGCCATCTCTGCAATAAAGCCCTTATAGCCAGAGTGGGTTATTCTATACCTAAATGAATTTAGAAACAATAATACATTTATATCCAAAAGAAGTAAGGGTTCTTGAATGACTGGGGTAGGTACAAGAAGCCAGAGACGTAATCAACTGTACTTTATGGACTTATAAGTAAATGAAAAATAAAACCTCCATGATTCATAAAAAAAATGATATAAAGGTTGCTGGATGATTTAAGGCGAGATTAACAAATCACTACAATGCAATTTATGGCTTTAGATAATGGGAGGTCAAACATGTATTACCAGCTGACTTAAATTTGATTTGACTGAAAGATAAAACTCCGCTACATGAGCTATATTAACTGAAAGCCTCTGCTTTACATTTCTCACTGATGGCACCCTGGGGAGGCAACTTTCTTGGCATTTCACATCCAATTTAAGCACATCATTGATGAAAAGATGGCTAAATTGGTGCATCGTTTTGTAATAAAATATCTCACAAATTGTTTATCTGATCAATGGAGAATGCAGTCTCAAGCTGTTCGGGGCTAATGTGCTCATTGCACCAAAGTAGTAAGTTATTGACTGTCAGAGGGACCTGGGAATTTCTAAACTCAGTTCAGATTTCCTGAATGTGAGCAACATATTGCATCAGAATAGTAGGTTGTAAGAGATTAACTCTGCTAGCTGAATTCTCACTGAAACCAGATAGATGTGAGCAGAGGGCACTAAGCACTAGGTGGGAAATGCAGCTTCTCATATGATCAGGCTGCAGAGGGCAGAAATGGGCCTTAGTCTTACCTTACTTATGCATATTTTACATCAATGCAATTCCATTGACTTTATTTTAAAGTCCTGCAGAATAAGAGGGAAAGTTATGCCATATGTGTGTTATATATGAAATGCTATTTTCAGAGCTGTAGTGAGATATTTTGGTGCCTGGAGTTGGATGGGACCACTCCTTTCAGATGAGAAGCATCTGGGACCTCCTCAGGGCCGGAGTCACATGGAGAGTCCCTGGGGAAATGCCTTCTCTTCAGACATGGGCTGAGTGAGCCTTGAGGGGAGCGGGGTGGATGTGGCATAGAAGGAACAGGGAATCATCCTGTGAAGGAACAAGGCAAGATAGGGTGGACATTCCTTCTTCTCTTTTTAATTTGGCAGTTATTTTTGCTGGAGCTGATGCCCACTGCATCTTAAGGATATGGAACCTTACTGTCTCCACGTTCAGCTAGACTCAGTCCTGGTCTCACAGGAATGCAGAGTTTTGCATATTATTTATGTACCCTTCTCCCTAGCTTTCCATTTCTCATGCCTTGCTGTTTCTTTTTTCACTGTCATTTTCCCACAAAAGGAGGGGGATAGGAATGGTTAAGAATGGTTTTGTCAAGAAGCAAACCCCCAGGAGTTCTGTGTTTAGCGAGCAAGGCTACTGTCTCGACAAGACTGGCCTCAGTCACTGTAGATGTGGAAGAGAATGAATTTTGTGGTATAAGTTCATTATTTATTTATTTTCCTAGAAACGTTCAGTCCACCATAGAAATGACTCACAGACAGAAAGCAACACAAAACCAGATTGGCTGGTGGATATTTTTAGTGAAAGTGCTCTTTTTCCAAGGTTGAGGGAGGAAAAATCTTTGCAGCCCACGGACTTAGGACCTTGTGAAATTGGGCCTACATATTCCTTCCATACAGGAACTGGTAAAAGAGTGGAAAAGAGGTGTGAAGTGCTTGTAATAGGAAATCACCTTCACTTGTGGAATGTAGGGTACTCCAAGGTGAGTGCTCCCTGGTGCCTTGTTGAAGCTGATCTGCTGTGCACAATAGATTTCAGCATTGCTATGCCTACAGGTGAGTGCAGCACTGCAGGCTGCAGACTTGTGTGTTTATCTGAGAGAGGGAAGCAATAGGTCCCATGCCCTTCCCCCCACATTGGCTACTATAATTAAATAATAAGAATTATTTTTATTACTTCAAAAATAAGCCATAAATTCAGCCAAAAATACTAGGTTCTGTTCCATGTTGTAATTTGTTTGACTGAAGCTGGTAGTTTTGTTAAGGGAACACAAATCATGCTTCCATGAGGAGGGAGGGTGGTCTTCTGCTTACAGCAACATAGAAAACTCATTTTGTTTCCCACCTGTGATATGCAGTGTTATAGAGGCCAGATCGCCCAGCTGAAATCCTTTATTCTTTCCTGGCTTTTGGAAGTTAAATAGTCCTGCTCAGTCCTTGAATAAGAGTTTTAGGAAATCAGAGAAAGCAAAGGAACAAGCTAAAGAGTATTGCTTTGTCACATCAAATACACTGGACAAGTAGATAGATATAATTTTGACACCCTCTTATGGCTTGTGGAAAGCTGGTGAGGAGAGAGTTGTTGCCTAAGAACTAACTCTAGTTCTAAGTGTGTTTTCCAAATAGTTTTTTGTGGGGAAAATTTGTCACTAATCTTCTCCTATCCCTTACCCCCTCCCTACCCTCCATGATGGTGTTTATCTTCAGGAAAACATGGGTTTTCAGAACTCCTAAGGGCTTCTGACTGTGCCCAATCACTGATGGTTTCTTTGAGATCGCAGTTGTCAAGGTTAGTATGCAAACAAGAAATGTTAGAAAATGTTTTTGAGGAACTTGCTATATAGAAATATCTGACTTTAAAAAAAATATGTGTTAAATGAATGGCTTTTTCTTAAAACAAGAAGCAATAATAGTTTGGATGTATCTCTCTTGATCTAAGAGACTGTTAGTATGATGACTCTATAGGCATTTAGCTTCAGCAGAGAAATTATATAGATTAAAAAAATGCAATGGGCAAAATAAAACAAGAACAATGAAGGAAAATACTTTTGATGAGCGAGTGCTTTGTAAGTGTTCTGCGGTGTTTTCATCATTCTTGAAGTAATAATCCCCTATTGTTTCAAAAAATGTATAGACTTGTAGATAATAGCAAAAGCAGAGACCTGAGTTTACCAATTTTTAGTTAAAAATACTTTCTTTCTGTGCTGGTGCATTCCTGACATTTGCTCATTTTGGTTTTGTGCAAATGAGGATAAAGCTCTTTATGTGTTACGCAAAATTATTCTAGTCTCGTATTAATCTCGTGACATGAGTTGTTCATGTGAAGTCACTCTGAAGAACTCTTGAGGATTCATTACCAGAATTACAGGCTTTATTTAAAATATTATTTTTACATCTACAATGAAGAATACCAATTTTCTATCTAAGTAATAGTAAATGATTAATTAATATTACTGCTACATTAAAATCAGTGTGTTAATCATATCCTCCTAATCAGGGGAAGGAACGTATCCTTAAGAATTAAAATACTCTTATGTTTAACTAGATCATAGAAAACATTCTTAAAAATATCTACATCCAGGGCAGTATTTCCCTCATTCAGCAACCAGGTAGTTTTTGGTTTGACAGATGACATCTTCAGAGTCTTTTCCTAACTCAGTGATTAAAGCAAAGCTGAAAGCATACACTTGGGTAGGTCAGGGGAGTGATCGTTGCATCACTCTCATTATTACAAGACATGGTAGTTCCCAAATATCCCACCAGAATTCCACGTCTTTTTGGTGAAAATGTGTTTAGGATCATGAATCTCTCAATTATTGCATCAAATCTAAGCGTTATTTGAGTCCTTTCTTGGACACTTTTTCTATCCATTAGCAAAGAGATTACCAGGCAGGTGTGGAGGTATCAGGTGGGACAACAGTGACTCTTGAACTACAGTTCTGTCCTTCCCAAATGCATCTAACAACTTTGTCTAGTTATGAGGCAGAATAAGTGATAACACAAACATTCAATCTCATCACCAAAGGAAGCCATGAAAATGGTGAAACATTTGGAGAAAATGCCTTATGAGAAAAAAAATGAAGGAGGGTGGTATTTTTTCACTCTGGAGAAGAAAAGTCTCACAGGAGATCTCGCCACCATCTTCCTGTACTTAAAGAGTGGCAAGAAAGAGGATAGAGGGTGGATGGATTTCTCTTCATAAGGACTATCGTGGAGATGACAAAGGGCAAAAGGTTCCAGGGGAAGTTTCATCTCGACATGAAAAAGAAAATTTTCAGAGTGAGAACAATCAATCACTTAAACAACTTCCCTAAGGGCATGAGTCCCCATCACTGGAGGTTTTCAAGACACAACTGGGAAGGTTACTAGCAAATCTCATCTATGTTCCCTTTTCCATAAGATGTTGAGGTGATCTTTCAAAGGCCTTACAGCCTGGGCTGTCCTGTGATTTTATCTCACCCAGTCAGAGTTTTTGCTTTTAAAGACTTATTGAGAGACATCTGGTACTCTACATACCTTCACAGTTTCAAACCTTCCTAAGCCCATGCAATAAACTTGCCTTTTCAATGAATTTCCTTAGAACTTTCAACACACATCCCAATTTGGTGTCTCTTTGGCTCAGCCCATCTTATCCTATATGCTACATTGAGGAATGCTTCAACCCACATTTACTAGAAAGAGAACTGGTTTTGGATACAGCTTTTCTCTAAAATTTATTTCTAATAAGATGAGAAAGAATGTGTGTATTGCAGATACCAGTTTTGTGATAAGCTTTTGGATCTTATCTTTAATTACAGGTTACCATGACTACATTTTTTTATTCTTTTTTTTCCTGGCAAATGTCTTTTCTGAGTTGCGGATGTATTTAATTTGTGAAATGCTTCGTATTTTAGTGCATGTAGATTAGGTTGAGTATGAGTTCATAAAAGAGAAAAAAACAGCTCTTTCAAAAATCTTATCATGTATGCTGTTCTCATGAAAGTTAGGGGAAATATTGGCCCTTGCATTGAAATAATGCTGACTAACTGGTACTGAACATCTATTTGTTTGTTTATGGACAATTGAGTTGTACTCAAAATATGTAAATAAAAAAATAACTGAATGAGTAGATAAGACTAGGCTGAACAGAGATAACTGTAGGCCTGCATGATATGGTAAACTATTAGAGATGCGGTGTTATCTCATTACAACACATATTTTACTAAAGCATAGCATTCTCTGAGGCCTGTATTTATACTGCAATATGTTCCTACATCAGGACTGTTTTGAGGTGTAGGGTGAAAGGACAAGTGGCTTTGAAATTTGAAATATAGATGCCTTTTACTGTAGCTGCATATTCAACACACAGCTGTATACAGTGGTTTATTGCCTGTGTTAATTGTGAGCAGTAAGGCTGGAGAATGTGTATTCTAATGAATGGCTTCCCCTGCTGTTCAAATATTTTCAGAAAGCAATCAGAAACTCCAAAGAAATTCCAATTACTTTTGAGGACTCAAAAGTATATAGTTCTAAAGTTGTTGTTATAGTAGTAGTATTATGGGACTACTTAGAACAGCAGCTTAAATGTTGCTACATTTCTTCTAGTGGCAAAACAGCTTAGCAAATACAATTCTGCAATCTATTTAATCTCCACTAAGGATAAAAGTGTGGTAAAGAAAGAGTCTCTCCTATGAATTACCCCTTTACCACAGTGGACTGATTGTTCTTTGCTTCTAGTGTAATGTAAATCTGGAGTGGCCCAGTGAAATTATTGGAGCAAGTGCTGTGACAGAGCATCAGATCTGCATCATGAAACTCACTCTCTCCATTGAAATCAAGTAGAATTAGAGACTGATCTTGGTGCTGGAGGGATTTCAGCTGCAAATACATTACTAGAAATTATAGTGGGCTGCAGTGATATAAAGAAGTAACTTTCAAAGCCAACGATCAAAGATTCAAAGCAAAAGAGACCTTCTGTGCTCCATCAAGCAGAAAAAGAGAGCAATTTCCAAACTTTAAATGGGGTAAAGTAAGAGAACAACAACAACAACAACAACAACAACAACAACAACAACAACAACAACAACAACAACAACAACAACAACAACAATAATAATAATAATAATAATAATAATAGTAGTAGTAGTAGTGGTTCGGAGCAGTGAAATCTGGTAGAAAGGGAATGGAGAACTCAAGACAATTTGTTAAGATTTTTATGCTTGTGTTACACTGACATGGAGTGTTCCAAAACATGTTGCAAGAAGAAATTTTGTGTTCTAAGGAACTTCAGACCAACACTAAGAAGCTCTGGCTGAGGGCTTGAGAAATATATTGGGGAGGGAAGATGCATGGGAGAAATCATAATACTAATTTTGCAGTTGCTGTAATGGGTTTCCCATAGGTCAGCTGCATGTGGTTCTTGGCTGCTCTGACTACAGAGTGCTTACAGCAGTATGCTAAAAAAAGGATGGTCTACAAGAATACATATCTATCTAAAAATATTAATTTGCTAGGAGAAATTCTGCTTTGCACTTCTAGTACCTATCTTATTTTACATATGAAGATGGTATTTTATCTCCATTTTCTACAAGGATAGTAATTTAATTTTTGAGCCATATCTATATTGCCCTTAATCTCAGTGTCAATCTCATTGAGATCTCACTTCACATTACTTTAATGTGGCTGAAAATTTTTTTTTTGCTATTTTTTTTTTCCTTTTTGTTGTAGGATCTTGCTCATTTTGCAATAATTTTATTTCTGTGGAAACTCCTTTTGACCTCTGAGATACATTTTCCAATTCTCATTTTCCCTTTCCTTAAAGACTTTCCATACTGGACAAATAAGGAACATCAAAGAACAATGAAATCAAGACTGAGGTTCAGAAGGATCCCTCAGAAAGATCTTGGGAGGGATGTGGATGTCAAAGAACAGCATGACAAGCCATAAAAATCACAGATAAGTTTCTTTTGATATTCTTTCACTATTAGAAATTAGCTGTCATGAAAAGAAGAGGAAATCAACAGAGGGTGACTGGAAAAATTATTTATTTCAACTGGGGGAAAAGAGAATATGTCACACTTACTTTCTCTTTCAGTCTTTTTCAAAGTGAAATTCCAGTCAAGATATATTCAGTTCAAATTCTGAAACTTAAGCTTATTGTCACAGAAGCACAGAACAGGTAAGGTTGAAATGGACCATGGTGGGTCCAACTTCCCTATTGAAGCAGGGCCATCCCAGAGCAAATGGCACAGGATTGGATCCAGATGGTTCTTGAATTTCTTCAGAGATTTCACAGCCTCTCTGGGCAATCTGTTCCAGTTCACAGTCACCAGCGCAGTAAAGAAGTTCTTTCTCCAGATGGAATTTCCTGTGCATCGATTTCTGCCCATTGCCTCTTGTGCTGTTGCTCAGCACCACCAAGAAGAGCCTGGATGCTTCCTCGATCCTCTTCCTTCAGATTCTTCTATGTTGGTGAGATCCCCTCTCAGTCTGCTCCTTCTGAGGCGGTGAACAGGCCCAGATCCCTCAGCCTTTCCCTTTAGTAGACATGCTCCAGTCCTCTAACCATATTTGTCACCCTTCAGAACTGGACACAGCACTACAGATGGGGCTTCACCAGGACTGAATAGAGGGGCAGGATCACCTCCTTCAACCTGATGCCATTGCTCTTCCTAATACCCCCCAGGATACCATTCTTGTCCCGCAGAATCCACTGCTGGCTCATGGACAGCTTGTTCACCAGAGCCCCCAGGCCCTTCTCTGCAGAGCTGCTTTCCAGCAGTTAGCCCTCTACCTGTAAAGCTGCATGGGGTTTGTATTACGTGAAAAGAAAGAAATTGCCAAATTCAAAATGTTCTAATTAAGAAAAAATTGTTCTCCCTAAGATTTTTGGCTTCGTACATTTTCTGTATTTTGAACTTTTCCTTTTTTGAACAGTGCCTCCTGTCACTGGTTCCAGACACTGGCTCTACTTTCTTCTAGCGGCGGGGAAGCAAATGGAAGATAAAGAGGGTGGTAAATATGATAGCAAGGTTTCTTTAATTCACTAGTTTTTGCTCAGTGAATATTTTCTGTTACTGTATCAAATAGCGTGAATCTAAGTTTTAAGACAAACGTCTGGAGAAAAAAAAAAAAAAAGAAAAAAAAGAGAAAATTGAAATGATTGTTTTTTGTCAATCCATGAGAAAAATGTGGTAATTGAAAAAAAAAAACCCAAACCTAATAGACTAAACAGTGCTCATACTCGATGCCCTTATTTTTGTGGAAGAGTCTCTTATATTGACTTAATATCTGCGGGAATTGAAACAACAGTGTCTACACAAGGGACTTACCCCATCTAATTGCATCAGTTGAAAGTGATTCAATTTTTTTGGCAGAGACAAGCATAGGGAGATGGAAAAAATAAATGGCTATTTTTTATAGTGAAATAAAGGAGAGAAAGCAAAGCAAACAACTTATGGCTCTGAAATGCCATATTTTTATATCTTGGAAACCATGACCAAAAGATGCTAATTTGTTTCAACTCACTCACTGTGAGGGCTCCCTTTGATCCTCCTGCCTTTCTTAGAGTGTGATATTCTCATATTTTAATGCAGTATCATTTAACATTGAGATGTAGGGAAAATTGTCCAGTAAACAGCTTTCTTGTACTGATTTGGAGCTTGTGGGAAAGATTATAGAATGAGCTGGTGCCTGCCACAAGAGAAATGGATTATTACTCTGGGAACACTTACATCAAGGACGGCCCTTTTACAGCTGAAAGAGGCAACCTTTTACAAAGAGCTGTGTTCTGTGAACTCCTTGTCAGCTTGCTGAAAGTGCTAACTCACAGCATACAGGTCATTCCTTCCCTAAAACATGGAAAAAAAAGCTGTAGCATGCTATTTGTGACTTCTTCTCCTTGAGTGTAAAGATGTTTTCTACAAAATGACACGCCATCAAAAAAAAAAAAAAGTAAAATTCAGATTTAATGAGACAGAGAGTTTAGAAAGAATGGAAAAAAGGGGAGCTTTAAAAGACATCAATGCTATGCACATAGCAGCATAAGCTTTCAACAAACCAGCCTGCGTGATTCGGATAAAATGGGAGTGGTGGTATTTTCCGACAAAATCCAGTTCTAATAAAACTCAGAGCTGGGTAACGGAGTCTCCCTGAATTTCCCTACCCCTGAAATCCTGCTTTGCTTCCTATCAGTTTCAGTGTCATGATAAAATTAAAAGCCTCACAAGGGAACTTTTTAATTTTTTTTCTGAAAGACTTTTTTTTTTTTTTTAAGTCAAATAGTACTATAGAATAAATTATTACAAGGACATTAAAAGGATTTAATTTCCTTGAGCATACATATGCATTCTGCTGCAGCATGTCCTCTCCCTCCCAGTGTAGCCATTGATCCACAGCTTTTATAATGAACTCTAATAACAACTCTATTACTGCAAGGCTCCTGATTGGCTCAGGCACCCACAAAATTAGCTACAAAGAAGCCAGCTTGTCAATATTAATTCCGCCACAGAGATTACTTGTTATGGTAGAACAAAGGTGTTTTGGCTCGAGCTGAACAACTTAACTCCTTGTCTCATAAAATTTAAGCTGCTATTGATCTCCTTTTTCTATTGTGCTGAAGGATTAAAAAAAAAACCAGGGCGCGCGCGCGCAGACATGCAGACAGACACCAGCATGCTGAATCACTCCAATGCATTCTCCTAAACCACCAGCCACCCCCTTGATTCCTTCCCTTCTTCCCTTCCCCTTCCATCCCCTCCCTGTCTGCTAAGAATCATTCAGTAACATGAAGCAAATTAAATCAATGAATTCATCCTAGCAGATGGGTGCTTTAACAGTCAGTTAGCCTTTAGATAATTGAGGCGTTGACTCTGGAATCATAAAATGGATGGCTCGTTTGTACATTTTACTGAAATAGATCACTGAGGTTAAATAAATGAAATCCCATTTGTCAGGCAGTAATAAATGGCCTCCCCTTCTGCAAACAGCTCTGTTTGGCCTAATAAATACAGGGATGTTACAGTGCTCCTCCCTTGATAGGGTTATGGCTTAATGAAATGGTCTTTCCTCTGCTTGTTTTTGCCTCCTCCTGCACCGTGTGATAAGTAGCGAACCAACGAAGCTTGTAATTACAATCTTACAGAAACCGGGCCGATCTGTATATAAATCTCACCATCCAATTACAAGATGTAATAATTTTGCAGTCAAGCTGGTAATGAGGTCTAATACTTGTGCATGTGATAATCCCCTCTGGATGCCGGCTTGATCAGATGTTGGCTTTGTAATTAGACGGGCAGAAAATCATTATTTCATGTTCAGCAGAAAAATGAGGTTGGTGGGAAGTTATTTTCTCTATGCTCTGTGAAGCATAGACAAAATTTTAATGATTTAATCATTATGGTTATCCCTTTTGCAATTGACCCGCGTTACTTCTGTAGAAACATTGGCACATTTAAAAGTCCCTGTTACCCGATAAAGCTTGCCAGGTATGCAGCTTTTAATGTAAGAATAACCGTATACAATTAAACTATTAACCTGCTTGATAGGGGAAAAATCCATAGTTTTTATGTTTTCATTATTTACACACAGGATCCAAAGGAATGTTTATGTCCAGTCTACACTGCGATAAAAAAGACTCTTAAATAAAGAAAAAAGAAAAATGCTATAATTAGGATGTAAGCTCTCAGAACAAAACAGCAGGTTCACAGTGGTGTTTTTGCAGCTCAGTAATCTTTTGTTCCTTTTCAGTGTAGGAGACATTCTTAAGACCTTATATTTCTACACAAAGAGCTTGTTATGCATAATCAGCATTTTCACAGGAACTAGTTTAAAGGAATTGCTTGTGATACATATTTTTCATTGTTCTTTTCTGCTCTCAAAATTTTCTTGTTATTTCTGTTTGTCCAGTCTGCCAGGAGAAAGATACAGAATAAGACAGAAGTCACAACATGGAGATGGGAGAATGAGAAAAAAAAACCAGCAGCACAAAATCAAAACTATAGGAAGTAGGTAGGCAGTGCAAAATACCAAAACGTGTTGCAAATTGCAACTAGGATATTTAAGGAAAAATTACTTTAAAAAGTTCAACTTAATGAAAATGTCTTCAAATTCTTTTCTGGTAGGATTTTAACTAAAGGTGGGAAGGTCTGCAACCAAATAGTACTTTAACACCCAAGTGTCAAAGATTTGTGTGCTGAATTCTTCTATCTCTAACTTTGATTCTGTGCCCATTATGTTCCACTATTGACTTATTTCACATATGTGTGTGTGTGTATATATATATATGTCTGTGTATGTGTGTATTTAAATATTTATGTGTATACATGCTCTGTTTCTCTAAAACATACATTGTAAAAAAGTTTACTGAATTTTATCTTCTGGAAATACTTTATGTTTTCTTTAGAAGAAGCAGCAGTATTAGGACCTCTGCAGTACTTCAGTTAATGACTTTCATGTTGTCTTGATCTGGTACTTTGGAAGGCTTACCACAGCAGAACCCGGTAATCTTATATTTGATTCCTCTTAGACTTAGAAGATAGACACAGCTGTTGTCTCAAGACTGAAGCAGTCATGGATACTGTCCAGAGAATGACCTGCAGGTAGGCACTTCTTCTGAACCCTTGGGATGTGGCTGATTCCACTTCACTTCAGATTTGTTCTTCCTGACCTAGGGTAGTCATCTAGGATCCCTTTACAGCCAATAAACTCTTCATGGGTGCCCTTCTCTCACCCAGCTGAGACACTGAGACATCTACCTTTTGAGAAGGTGATCTGTATCCCAGAAATGCCTTTTCGTCTGCTGGCTATAAAAAAATAACAGATGTATGGTTCAGATATTGATAACTACTTTTTAGGCCTCAAAGAGTAGTTGAAATAAATTCTACTCTTACCTTCTTTGTGGATCCAACCCAGAGCAACTCTGGAGAAGGCCTGGGGTCTATTATGTATTATGTATTAAATTCCTAATCTAGTGATGTAAAAAAGGCAACTTGACAGACACGAATCCTGATCTAATTATGGTTCTCAGCCTTAAAAAAGGATTACTTTTTAATGAGTCCTGTAACTCAAAGCACATATATATTTAGACAATTTATCAAACGTCTTAAGAAGAAAATCCTGACATTAGTTATGGTGGTTCTACTGGTACTCCATGTTTTATTCCTGCAGAAGAAGTGGGATGGTGATGAGGAATGCACATGGCCTATAATTAAATAGGTTATTAAGAAGCAGTGAAGACTAAGAGACTTGAAGAAGGACATAATGCAGTAGCCAAATTGACAGTCCTTTTCTGGCAAACCTGTTATATCTAACATGTTGGATGGAGTAATTTGAAATATTTAATGCATTATTAGATACAAAATGAATTGTTCTGAGCTGGTAGAAAGGTGAGGGTATTCATATAAACAGTTGAGTCTAAAATAATAAAAAATGCAAAGAAACACAAGACTATGGAAAATAAAATATGTGATGCCATTTATGACAAAGATACTTTTCTATATTAATGTATTCCTTTTATCCATGTCAGTCAGGATTGCTATCTTTTACAAATTTTATCATGGGTTTGACATGTTTGTGGGGGAGGGTTTAGATTCTTGAAGTCACAGTTTTGGGTAACATTCCTACATTTCCTTTAAAAAGGAAGAGAGAGAAGTCTATGAATTTGTTCCATAGACTTTAGCTTGGTGTCCCTGGGAAAGTACATAAAGCATAAAATGGAGTGTGCAAAGTTGATACAATTGGTTCTTCTCTCTGAAATGTATTTTTACTCTTGCATACATTCTTTTTCAAAACACTGTGAGATGTGGAGATAAACTTGGTTTTCTGAAGTCAGGTAATGAAAACATCTTAACTCTTTATTTAGCTGACCAGACTTTTTTCTCACTGAGGCAGAACTAGGATTAAAAGCCAAGTGAGTTTTATTGCTGGCTAGAGAATAACTGGACAAGGCTGTATTTCCATACCATGAACTAAGCTAAAGACTGCAGGCAGAGGCTGGGAACTCTTTGGTCAAGACTTCGCATTTAAATCCAGTAGAGTACTTTAAGTGTTTTGTAAGTATGGCCATCTTCTAGATAAGTAGATATTAATTATACTTCCATCATTTTTCACACAAAGTGTTTAGAACGTGAGCTTGCCTCAACAAAGCTAAGTAAATATCTGCTGCATTGTAAGAAGCAAAAAAAGCTAATGTAGCTTCTCACCCGACTTCAAAAAAATGTTTCTATCTCAATCTCTTTGAAAAAAAAAGGAGTTGTGCAGGTAATGGCTGTGTCTAAAAAGATGCACATTTGTCTTTTCAACAGAGCCTGCAGTAATGGTTGCTCTGTGATTCTCTTTGAGCATTCTGATGCTTCTTCTGGTGCCTCATGGGGTAGAGAGATGTGTATGGGAGAATCCCAATTCCTCGGGTTGCACATGCCAGTTAGTAGGTGAGCTGTATATAAATTTGGGAGCTAGTTTGTTGATCTAGGGATACTTCACTGAGAGAGAGCAAACCTAGCCAAACAGTGGGCTGTGACTGAGTCCTAAGGATATAAGTAAATAATCAGGTAAAGAGGTTGTCCCCTCATTAGTTATTCTTAGCACAGTTTCTGCCTGCATTCCCTAACACTGACTCATACTTCTCCTATTTGAAAGTTCTAGTATTTACCTTGAGCTCTGTAATCCCCAGAATGTCAGCTATTTGGGATCCTTGAGCCAAACAGCCTCTCCTATTTCCAGTCACATTCATCTCCTATTTCAACATGGGATTTACATTCAAAATGGAGAGCAAGTCAATAAGATTGCACACTCACCTTGCAGCAGGAGCAGTATCTGTGGCTTCTCTGGGGACTTTGTCTTGAGTATCAGCCTTGGCTGTGCTTTAGGACTGTCCTGTTCTGGGACCTAACTTCAGCCAACTTTCCACAGAGGTGGAAACTTGGCATACACAATTCTGAAACTGTGAAGCAGCCTTTGATTTTTATATGGGTTTTCAGGAGATCTGCATAATTCTATTTGAGCATAGTTAGTGCATAGCATATGTATTCCACTGGACAAATCCAATCCTTAAAATAATTTCTGGGTTCAGCCATTATTCTGTCAGACAATTTTTGACAGCTGAACCCGTTAAAATGAAAATAAAATATCCAGTGTCCTTCTGTGATCTGAGATGTCACCAAAGCTCATATGAAGGGGTTAATTTATTAAAAGCCGATGGCTCTTAGTTGCTAGGTAACATTGACCTTTTCCCAGAGGCTGGACTGCTCCAAGGAGGGTATTTGGTAGAGGTAAAGATTCTGTGTGGAGTTTACTCAGTGAGTTGGTGGTAAGGTATCCTGCAGGGAAGTTGAGAGGATGTAGTGTTGGAATGAGCCATCTTCTTCCACCTGTCCTCTTCCACCCATAGTTTTCTCTTTAGAAAACAAAACAACTCAAACAAACAAAACCCGACCAACCAACCAACAAACAAAGGTAAACCACTGTTTTTTTTTTAAATTTGCCTGTGAAACTAGGCAAGAACTCCTCCCTTGAAGACTGGGCACTAGAAATTTGCCTATTCTGTTCCTGCCCCTAAAAGAAGTCCCAAAGTAAGAGTTATGAAGCCTTCTTTTCTGAGTAGTTAAAAAGAGATAAAGAAGTGTGGCCGTTTTCAAGGTGTTTATTGAAATGTCTTTTCTTTAGAATGAGTAAGAAGTTAATAAATGAATTTTTTAGTAAAGTTTATTTTTGTCTCAGATTATACATCAGGATTTTATCTTCTGTATTAGGATCACTGCTTAGTTATTTCTTTACTTCTTTTGTGTTTTGTAGTATTTTTAAAGAGACAAGGAAAAAAAGATTGAAAATCCACATGCAAGCTCAAATGATTTGTAAGTTGTTGAGACCAACCCAATGAGAAGTGTATTTAGTTCTGTGACTAAAAAATTACAACTGCATTTTATCTTTATTTTTAAATAAACATTTTTTATGTAGAAATAGGTACGTAGACTTCATCCTTATAGGCCAGGGTAACTTACATGACAACTTGTTAAATCGATTTTATGCTTCTTTTAGATCTGCTATTCAATTTTTTTAAAGTGCAGATACCATGGCAACCTCCTCTCTCATATGGAACGTATGCTGCTTTAGAGATAAAGAGCAAGTACATGCAAAGATGGAACAGGATGACATGTAAACTTTTTTTTTTTAAATATTCACACTTTGGACGAAAAAAATATGCTACACAGACACATTTTCTCACAGCTGCAATATATTTTATTAAAGAATCACATTTTGTAAAATGCAATTAATCAGGTTTTAGATCTTTTCATAAATAATATAGAAAGAAATTTTGCCCTATGCTTTCCTGATGTGTATGTACATGTGTGTATATATATGCATATATACAGCCAAAGAATTATTCATATCTGTAAATTTATTTTAATGTATAATAATCCCTTAAAGACTGACACTAACATCTTTATTTTTGTGGATTTTCTTAATGGTAAGACTGTAGCACTTTTTTTTTGTTTTGTTTTGATTTTATGGAGGAGCTGCATAGCTGCTACAGCTGGTTATTTTTTAAAAGAAAAGACAAAACAGAGCTGAAGTATCAGTTTTGAGAACAAGCAGGCAGATCTATGCGTACTTGGCTATTTTGGCAGTTATTTATGTTGTCTGGATCAGAATTTTCAAAAGCATGATAGTATACTGGATTTCTCAATTAGCTTTCTAAATAATTGACTTCAGGGCAGTCTGCTGGGGCACAGCATTTTTGAAAATCTGGTCTCTTACTTGACTTGCTTTAGCGAGAGTTGGATTTATGTTGTGATATATTGTTTATATCCAAAACAAGACAATTGATTGAGGAAACTTCCATTTCTTATCATGAACACCCTATTTCTTCCTCTATTCCATACCTTGGTTAGAGACAGGATATACTTGAAATTTCAGCATCTTGCTTGTTGTTTTATTTTGTATTCAAGCCTGGTTTTGTGATTAAAGACAGACCTAAAATATCAATAATGTTTCTACCAATACAAGCTGAGCACTCATTTTAGGTTCCTGAATGAGTTAAAAAAAGGAAAAAATATGTTTTTTCAGGATTTAAAAGCATATTATTTAATGTAAAACCTATGTTGTTCTGAACTTTAGTTTTGCCATTCCCACCCATAAACCCCAACAAATTACTCTCTTATGTGATCTTGTTGTTGATCATAGAGATGACTTCCACATGCTTAGATCACAGAGGAAGGAAGGGTGTAGGATCTATCTTCCAGCTTAAACATCATTAGTACTGGGATTTGAGTGTTTTTTAATATGAATTTATTTAAATCAAGCAAACGACCTTACATCATCTCTCTCATATTTTGCTGCATTTCTGACACATGCGCTACTGTTTGGCTGTCTGTTTTGTGGTCACTTTTTTCACTTCTTGGTGTTATGTTTTGCCAGCTTACATTTCTTTTTTGCAAGCTTTAATGGCTTTGAAAATTTAATTTGATTTTGTTCAGATTGCACAAGTCCCTAACTGGTTTATCAAATGTGCTTGTGGCTGCAAATCTCACAAGGAAAGACTCTCATAAGATACTGTCTACAAATAATAAAAGGAAATTACTACAAACAATAAATGGAAGTTATAGGCTTTTCTTTTTCTTCACACCTTTCTGCTGGCAGTGTCTGAAACAACTCCCTTTAAAATAGGGAATCCCGTTGATGGTATTAGGATGTATTCCAGACCTCCAGACATCAGAGGAATTTACAGTGGAAACTCCAAAAATCATGAAAATTGCTATTAAAAAATTAATTCTGCGTCTTTGAATTATAAATAAATCTCTGTTCATGTTTAGTGGGATTGGATGCTGGAGCTCATGTTCACAATGGTTTTCCTTTGTTGAAATCAATTTGCCTTTACCAAACATTTATGCTTTAACAAGAAAGTAATGTGATGGTGAGAAAAAGCATGGCATATCGGGATGTTCCTCTGAGTGCTGTTCCCTGAGGCAGCAGCTGGAGAGTATTGAAGGGAAGCTAAATCAACATTGTCTACTTGTTTGTTTGGTTTTTTTTTCTTTTTTTCCCAGAGACCAAATGTGTAACCTCTGTGATGCAAATTATATTTAACCAGCTCTGGAGACTGAATATGGATTGGTGCTTTGGTGAGTATGGCTTTCTCTATTTGGTCACAGAACAGTATGTCTCTATGTTACAAGGCCAACTGTGATGTACATTTGTATAAAATATATATGTGTATATATTTGTATAAGTAAAGCAGTGAGTTTGTTTTCATTTCTTCATTATTTCAGTTTTGTTTTTGCAAAATGAGTACTTTCCTAGTGAGTAGCACTGTCGAGAACCAAGATAACTGCAAAGAGTGTTACCCAACTCCATCTAATCAATGCAAAACAAAGGGTTAACTTCAGTCAAAATGCATTCATTACAATACACTGCAAACAAACACATTTATTAATGTCGATAGTACATCTTGTACCTTTCTAGCTCTGAGTTCATCACTGACTATTAATACATTTTACAAATGCTTTCAAATAATGATACCTTCAGGACAATAAATGATTTCCAAAAAATGAAGGTCTCTAAGATATTTTCATTAGGTATCTGCAATTATTATGAAGTGAATTTTATAATTCAATTATTGGGAGTGCTAAATAGGCTGCAAATGGTATGGGAAATGTAATTTTTATTTATACATTGTAGCGAGTTTTCAGGAAATAACAGTAAATTAAGATATATATATAGAGAGAGATTGTAGATGGATTTTTATTTTACTTTTAAAAAAACATTTTTGCTAGCCTAAATTTTTACGTGTGGAAAATAGTCATTACAGACATTGCTCATATTAAATGATGGATTATAAAAGGTTCCCAAAATTAAATTTTTCACTAATATCTTTAATATCCATTTCCATGACAATACTTTACTAATTGTAGTTGTTAACAGTTTTTAATTTGTTTTCAAAAATATATTTATCTCTTAAATACTTTCTGAAATTACGTCTTTGTTGCATTTTCACACAGATAGCAAACTAAATAAGCTCCCAGCTTCAGACTTGATGCAAACAATTAAAAACATAGATTTAAAGTGGATAACAGTTCTGGAAATTGCCTGATGGGCTTGGCTTTCATCTTGGCACTACTACTAAACCTCATATGATTGTACTTAATTTTAAGGAAAGACCTAGAAGTAAAAAACCCAAAACCAAATGAAAAACAAAAGCCCACCACCACCAAAAAATGCTGTTGAGGAAGTTTTATGTGAAGGTATGCACATGATATACATAAAATAGTGCAATTTTTCTTTTATTTGACTGAGGCTTTTTTGAGGGGGCAGAGAGAGGGCAGGAGCACGTGTAGGGGGCAACCACAAAAACCAAAGAAACAGCAATCAGCATAAAAGATGCTTCCTCTTAAAATAATAACCAAAGAAAGCAACTTTTGAAACAACTTGTGAAATGAAAGGTTGTTTTAGCTCTTTTAAAATGTAAAGTGCTCTAAGTGGAAACAGAACATGTTAATAACTATAATTTAATATCCAACACACAGTATTTTTTAGCAGTAACCCCTCCAGAAATTGAAAATATTTCTTCTTTCAGGATTAGCATTATTTTTAATAAAAACTTGAACATGTCTGATGTAGGACCTAAGCATGAACAGCCTTCCAAAAATTGTAGATGTTCCCATTAACTGTTATTTAAATGTTGTCAATCAAATCTGTTTGCATCTGGTACTGATGCCGTGTGAAATTTATTTGTTTAAACTTTCAGTCACACATGGAAAGTTTTGCAGATGGTGTCTCTTCTCATCTGTTTTTTCCAATTTTCCCCCTAAACTCCAGTTCTTACTCTCTCGACCCCCCAATTTGATTTTTCCTTCTTCTAAAAAAATAGATCTAATCAGTAGCATGTTAAACAAGAGGGGATCTTTTATGTATTCTGTGTTAGGACAAGGAAAGCATCGCTGTAGATCACTAGAATAAACAACTCTGGCTGATTCAATTACAATGCCTGGGCCAGGCTTTTATCTGCTGGTGACATCATTTCAATCAAAATGTAAAATAATACAATCCAGTAGATGCAAGAGGGAGAGATAGGACACAGACTGCTGCACTTAGTCATTTAATAAAAAAAGTGGAAGAAAGCTCTTTCTGACAGGCTGCTAGGACTTCCATTTCCAAAACTCTATTACCTTGTATAATAGTATTCAAAAGAATTGAATGCAGGAAATTGTCTATTACTTTTTATTAGTAGAAGCTGTTATGTAGGATACAGCCTACTGCACTGTTTTTTCTTTGTTCCTTTAATTAACAAGAGCATGAAATCCTTCTATTGGCAAGCACTGTTCCAAAGCTTCTGTTGCCTCCTGTTTTTACTGAAAAGGTAGGTTTTTGTTATTTTCTATTCTCTGAATGTCTTTTTTTTTTCATGTACTAAAAAAGTAATTTTTTCAAGTCACTGTAATCTAAAGTCTATCAGTTACCTTAATAGGCTCGGGAGAGGATAGACTGCAGATACATTTCCATAGTTGCAGAACATTTTTATAAGAAAGTTTCACATTTGAGGAAGGAGTGAGATTCGGATTGCAACCATGTGTAGTCTGGTGCCAGTCTTACCACTTCATTTGCCAGCAGAAATTTGCTATTGTTGCTTAATTTATTATGACAGAAAAAAAAGATAAATTGGTGCATACCAATTTGATAGATGAACAGTGCAAAGGAACATATTCTTTCTGCTCAATCCTTTAGGATTGTCTGTGATAGCATAGGATAGGGCTTTGCAAATATCATCAATCTGGCAGTCCTCAAATTTTACTGTGAGTAAAACTTGTAGTCCTGATTCCAGTGAGGTGTAGTTTCACTTCTACTTTCATATCTATAATACACCAGAAAGCACATATGAGGAGTAAAGCTCTCACTTATTGGAGAGAATGTATTTCACTGATTTTAGTACTGAATTTAGATTCACTGTGATTAGGTTCATAAAGGTCTGAACTGACTTTGTTTAATAGCAGCTTCCATAGCTGAATTGTGACACTGGGTACTGAACAGGATCCTGCCAAAGGCAAACAATATCTAATACAGCTGTCACTGAAACACTCCTCCTTCCATGCATACTGTTTTAAGGTGCATTATGAAGAAGTAGACTGAGTCAAATGGCTAACTGCAGGTGTTGTAGAAAGAGATGTAACTCTGTAAATGATCAACATTTTCTTTACTAATGCAATTATTTCTTCTTATTATTTTGCATTTCTCAGTAGCAAATAGACCTGAAGAGAGCTGAAGTCCTTGGTGGTCTTGAAAGCTGTTGACTTTGAGTCTTCTCATTCTAAGAATGAGATTTCTGCCATTCTGGATAGCGTTATTATTTCAAGCATGTGGTAATCTTTTTCTGGTGGTTTATGAAAAAGATACATTTGAGGATGAAGGAGCAGACTATTATGTTGGGAACGAACTAGCAAGAACCATTATTACTGAATAATTTAAATCGTCCCTTTCACAACCATCAGATGTGTTTTATTTATTTTCCTGTTTGTATTTGATATGCTGTGGTGTCTGCAATGCTTACCAGCATTCTCCTGCTGCTGCAGTGGGCTCAAAGCATAACAAGGTTGCAGTTGGGGTCAGGGTCAGACGTCCCATGTTGGACACATAGCACCTGAATGAACACAGACCTAAGGTCACAGCAAGGATAGTTTAAAACATATAAACTGGTTATCTAACTCCCTATCTACCTAGGCAATAAAGAGATAAGAACTCAAAGAGTGAAGAATGCTTAAATCTGGATGTTGGCCTACATGGGACAGTGGCGCATGGAATATTACTGCTCCTGTAATTTGTGTATCTGACTGAGGCTGCATAAGGTGAACCTGGATATTGAGCTACTCAGCCCATCTTTTATTTTCTGACACTGCTCTCACCTTTTCAGGTAAGATGAAAGGTGAACCAGTCCTAAGCCTAATCAACGTTCCAGGGATAAAAGATCTTTCCCAGAAAAGTGAGAGCTATGGATTTCAGGTCCTGCAGGCTAAGGGACTTCAGTCCTTAGCTTTTAGCTCAGGGAGTTTTCTGGTACTCCGTTTCTGGAAAAGTATTTTATCATGTGTGTGACTGAGCCCTGAGCTAGATCGAATTCATCATCGTTCAAGTGTCTTGAGGGAAAGTCTATGTGTACATGATGGAACAGAGACAGTTACATGTGTCTTCAACCATCTCCCATCCTAGACTAAGATATGTGTTAGGGTTACTTTAGAAAAAGGTAATGCATTTGCATGACTATCTCAGTGTTTAGGAAACACTGTCATCCAAAATGGTGATATGAGTTGACTGTAGGCACCCCTGGACATCATGCTGGAGAGCAGACATTTGTCATAGATTCGTTGAGTCTTCATCTCAGTTCAGATGGAACTCGCATGATCTGCATCTTAACAGCACAGTTTAAACCTAAATAATGTATGCATGTCAGTTCCCTGAGTTGGAGCTGGACCTTTTCCGACAATATATCTGACATGTTCGACCACAAATTGCTTTTCTGACCTTACATAGGCATGAAAACTCCCTCTATCCTGACCTAAGTCCTCACTTAAACATGTGTAGTGGAGACACTTTAAAGTCATCTTTCTTCACAGGAAATAAGCCAGGAAGAGAACAAATGGCAGAATTTTACAAATGAAATCCAGAAGTAGCCTACTATAAAATATTTTTGCGTGTGCTGTGGTTACAATCCCCCTCTGGATGAGAGAAGAATCCCTTGTGTGCCTTTAGAGCTGAGCCATGTAGTCTTTTTGGAAACCTGTCTTTAGTGGTTATCCACAAATGTTAAGTTTATAATAGAAAAATTGTTTTACTATCATTTCTGAAGACCCCCAATACATTAGGAACATGAATTTTTAAAAAATAAATAAGGCAGTACTTGTCAGTCTTGATTCTCCAAACAGTCTTGTTGGAAACTAAGAACACAAGGGTTACATTTTCTGCTGGGTGCTCCTCTCAGTTCTCCTGCTGTGTTACTGTGCTTCCCAGTTTGCACATCTCTGCCCAACTCTTTATGAATTTTAGTCCCATTTTCCAGCCCCACATGATCTACCCCTTCCTCCCTGGAGTCAGCTCTTGATTTACCGCTTTTAGCCTGATGTTTTTGTTCTCTTGCAATTTCTTGACTCCCCAAGCTCTGTTCCATTTTAATTACAGGGATATTCTCTCCTGAAACCTGAAGGTTATGGAGTCCTGTCCTAGCTGGTGATTGTTTCAAGGTCTACCCAGAAATTACATTCATTCTTTCTTTTTTTTTTTTTCAGTAGGGATTACTTTTCCATATCTAGCCGTCAGAATGTTTTAAAAATACTGGAAGTAATGCCTATAACTTAAAAAACTTAAACGTGGTAAAAAATGTTATTTTTATCTAAGAAAATTTAGTTTTGTATTCTAGCTCTTAAAAGGTTTAAATACTTCTGTTTATAATTAAATGCATCTGATGAAACAAACTATACAGAAATTTGCATAATTAACTGTTATATTTGTATCTTGGTACCCTGTTTTATGATTTTTCCATTATAACATAATAACATTGTTCCAACAATACAGTTAAAAAAATAAAAATAATTAATTAAAAATTAAAATAATAATAAATAATTTTTTTTCCAAAATAGCACACCCCTGACTGTTATAAAGGCAAGCTGATCATTGTATCTACTCACCTTATTGCTTGTTTAGATGTCTTGGTATTCCTGTATTTTTCAGTATAGGATGATATATTGTCTTGGGTGTAATACTATCTGCAAAATATATCAACCTTTTCTCAAAATTTGACTTTTGGAAATAGTTTCGAAAAGTATTAAACTTATATAAGCAGAGAGCAGGAAGGAGCAGGACTTGGGCATTGTTTTACACCTTAACACAGTGCATTAGTCTTCATGTCAATTAGGATAATTTATACTAATATTATATTTTTGGAGGTTGTAAGGCTCCAATTGTTGCCCCCTCCATTTCACCATTATGTTAACCTAAGTCATTCTTCATTGCACATGCAGGTTTGGTGAGCAGTCTGTGTGGTCAAGAAGATTTATCAGAGAAAGCTTATACAGAAGTGTACTTTATTTTGTGACGTGCTGTTATCTTGTGACATGCTGTTAGTGCCATATAAAATGCACCTATACCTCCAGGTACAGGTCTGCTCTTTAATATGTGGACTGCAATTGATGAGGCTTACATAAAACTTCATGCTGTCCAAACATGAATGGACCCAAAGAAAGACTTAGAATTAATTTGAGCCTGTGGATTGAAATCTGAGACTGTAAACTGCGACTCATCTGCTGAATATTGGCTCCCAGGCATCTTGGCTCCTTTTACTCAATCAGAATTGTCCTAGGCTTGATCAATGAGAGCAGTTTAAGCCGTTTGGAAGCAAGAAAGTAGATATTCTATGAAATTGTGAATCCTTTAAAAACCTGACTCCCAGAAGTGTTTGGAGATGGTACCTAATAGTAGCTTCTGGGATGAGACTCTTCTGAAAACACAGGGAAAGCTAATAACTTTGTTGGCCATTGGCTGGAGAAGTTCATAGTTAGCAAAGTAGTTTCTGAACATGCTTAGATCATTAGAAGGTGGGATTGGAAGCCCTTCACTGCTGATGGGGCTATCTCCAGAAACAGGCAAAGCAAGGAGCTATGTAGAGCAGCATGACTGTACCTGGGTTGGTTACTGTTGCTGCTGCTGCTGCTACAGAAAGGGTGATTTGTTGGGGCAGGCTCTGCTTCTGGATGGGATTCACACCCAGTTAGTCCTGGAATGTCTTACATCAGGGCAGACAGCAGAGGATCTGTGGGCTTTCTATTGTCCTACTCAGTCTAGTACCACTCGTCCTCCCTGCATCATTACTCATGGCAAGGGTGTCTCACCCTTGGTAGTGTTCAGAAGGCGAAATTCAATTTTGCTGACATTACTGAGAAGTCTGAGCCAGTTCTGGCTGCCTGAAAGACCTCAGATCTTCTACAGCTCTGCCTGCAGAGGGGCTGAACTGGAATCCCTTTTCTTCCTTCCTATTAAAACTGCACTGCTGGGCATAGAGTAGTTTGAGAGAGAGACGTTTTACAGCCTAGTGGTTACAGTATTCACCTGGGAGGGGAAGATAGGGGATTCATTTGTTGTGCAAAGGTCTGTTTATTAAGTGGCCAAAGGAAACAAAAAAAAAAACGAAGAAAGAAAGAGGAGATAAAAAAATGAAAGAGATAACAACAAACAGCAGAAGAGGTCATAATGAAAGAACAATTTGATTCAGCAAGTTCCATTGAAATGGTTATTTTTCAATAATTCACTGTGAAAAGGCAGCTTTAAAGAGACTTTGACGGCAAATGCAGTCCCTTCCTGTTCTCCACCATCATCATAAATTTCTTAAAAAGACAACTGGTCTTAAATATGCATTCTTTCTTCTCTAAGCTGTTCCAGATGGGAAATGGCATAGTTTAGAGAGGAGCTGGATCAATAATCCTAAATAGAAGAATACTACCTGGTCAGAGAACCGCGGTTTGTAAGCTTTCCTCTGAGTCATTAAAGCTGCCCAGTATTAGAATGTGGTTCAGGGCTTTAGTGGGAAGTTCAGCTAAAACACCAGTGTGTCTGAGTTTTGTTAACATGGGGTAAAAGCATTGTGGCAGCAGTGGAAGTGTCTGTTGTTACTGCCTTTGCATTTGAAATGTACCTATCCATTATTAACAAATATCTTGATTATGACATATTAATTTCCACTATGTTGAGATTATTTAAATTATTTTAACCAGCGCCCAGGCAAATAATTAAAAATTTTAAATCAATCGCAACACGTGTAACATCTCTATTAGATGACTTTGACTTGGTAAGACTAATGCCAGAATGATCAATAATGGCATGACTAAAGGACATTTATCCTACCGTTCCACATATGGAGAGATCTGCAAGCACCACAAAATAAACTGCTTGCCACTTTATCTGCTGGTGCTGTTAAGGGGGACTGAAACCCTGCATGAAACTGGATCTGTCCCTTGGCAATGATCCCAGTTAAGTAGGCATGTCATTTATCAATGTGCCAATAACATAATTTCTGTGATATTTTTTCATCCACAAATTTTGCATTGATAAAAGACTTCCTCAGCCAATAATCTTGCTTATTATATCATATAATGAAACTGCCTCTGCTTTATTCTGCACTTGTTTCCTTTTACAGCTGGGAATACTAGAACAGATCAATGAAGAATTAACCATTTGCTTGGCTTTGTTAGAGGAAAAACTACTAAGTATATATTATCTACACTAAAATTAGCAAAATCTAATTTCTGTTTTGCAGAGAGAGTTTTCTGATGTATGAGAAGAAACACCTAGCGCGCTCTAATGCCTGGTGCACAGCCGGACTCAAGCTTCCTTAAACACAAATGTGAGATCTTTGTTTCAGCTTTGACCAGCAGATGGGCCTGAGTTTACAAAGTTAAGTCAGTTTAGATTCCATATTCTTATTTGATACTCTATTGCTAATTATAATCAATTAAAAATAGGAGCTTTCTGGGACTTGATTTACACCTACAGGTTTTGGGGTTTTTTTCCACATCGTTTTCTGTAGTGGAGATGGTAAAAGCATGCTGCTTTTTCTCATTCCACTTCTTTACTGAAGCCGCTTAAGAAAATGAGATACAACAAATCCATTTAGGATTATGTTGGAAAAGCATCTCTGCTTTTAATATTAACCAGATTTTTACTGCTAAGTTTTGCTGGCAAATCTCTGAAAGTTTCAGCTTGCAACTTATCCGGATCATTTAAATCTACAACGCTGGCTTTGCAGTCTTGCAAGAACATCTGTTTTGATTTCCAAAGCTATCTTTTTTAGTCCTAGAACACTCTTCTTTAGTGTTGTAGCAGATTTTTTTCAGAATCTTAAAGGGCCTCAGTTTCAGCTTCAAAACATAATGAAAATCAGCCTGAAGTACCTCAGTGTAATGTTTCTTCTGCTGGTAATTTCACTGAAGATATTCAGTGTAAATGGACAAAGAAACAGCTGGATGTCCATGTCACACTTTTCTCTGACTTTAGTGTAACCTGGAAATGTAATACCATTGTGTGCTATGTCTCTTATTGTGCTCTAATTGAGGCATAATTTCTATATATATATATACATATATATTCATACTTATGAATTAATTACTGTTAATATGTCTAGTAATGTGCTGTTGCTTTTCTTTAATGTTAAATGCAAGTATTTGGTGGGAGAAGTATTGGTCCGAGTCCAAATTTTCAAAAATAATTTTATCATTTTCAAAATTAAATGCTTGAAAAATGCTGATGTATTGAAATCAGACAGTGACTGTCATGTAGAGAAAGGACCAGTAACACATCTGTTCCTTAAATTAATTCAGCATTCTAAATGCAGGAATTAATAATGGTATTGTGTACACCTGCAAATGGAAACCAAAACAGATTATGATTTGGATAACTTTGCTTGTAACTAAAACTTGGAACAAGTGCTCTGACTGGAAAAACAGCTCACTAGCTGCTAACTAGTGTTTTCAAAAGCTTCACAGCTTAGCAGAAAAATATTGATTCTTGGCCTTCAATATCAGTTTCAAATAACGATTCCTTAATCATGCTTTTTGATACTTCTAATAATTTATATATGTTAATTTCTTAGTTCATGTATGCATGGATATCATCACTCTACTGGCTAAAACCTTTGTCCTCTGACATCCTATATCTCGTGCATATTAATACAAATACCATACTATTGTTAATAGGATTGTATCCCAACCTTCTAGCAAATTGTGTGCTAACATAAATCTGTCACTTTTTGTATATTCATTCCAACCTAAAAAATAATGATGTCTTTATTCCATAGTTTACACCTTGATGTGTAGTGCCCTAACTCTCAAATGCATTTCTGGGTAAAAAACAAGTTATTATATGCATTGTTTCATGTGTACATTTATTAACAGAATTTCTAGTTAAATTCTAATGGAATTTGTCTTGTCATATTGCACTGTAACATACTTGGAATATATTTTGATTTTTTTTTAAAGTGCAGCTCATGAAAAAGAAGTGCTTTATTTAATTCCTTCTAACTGTTTTTCTCCTTTATTTTTTATGGGTAGGTTAATTTTTAAACATAAATATTATCTTAAAAACAAAAGTTGAATCATTTTTTTTACCCTTAAAAGTATGGAAAAACCCCTTTTTTGTCACACTTAGAAGTTAATATATCAAAAATATTGCCATGAAATAAAATTACATTTTAAAATATCTCCCTTCTCCCTTTTTAGCAGTATTTACCAGATTGTCCTAGAGCTTGTGAAGGGCTTTATTCCTGGGAATTTTTTCTTTGGAAACATATATGTGTTTGTGTTTTAATATTTTCCCATTTCTAATTCTAAAAGTCCACAGGAAATACAAATTATTTTTCTTTAATATTAGATACTGAAAATGATATCAGGAGTAGTTGATTGTGTAAATTATGATGATAGACTTTCCATAATATAAAGCATCCATGTAGCAATTTGGTAGTTTTCAAATATACTCAGAAACTGTAATTATCTACTGGCATATTCAAAGGTGTATTTATTATTTGTGACATCATGTATTTGTTATTTCCTACTCATAGTGCTCATATTATCTTTATTTAAGTCACAAGAAATCATTGTCCAATTTCTAGTCAGTAAAAAAAAATGAAACAGGTTAATGAAATGCAAATAAGAAATGTTAATTTTTTTACTTGAATACACTAAATTTTTAGAATGTACATGAAAACTTGTTGAACTCACGAACGATTGCAAAAAATATCCCAATCTTCTCTAATTTGCATGGATTCTGCTTTTTAATTATTCCACTACTTTCTACAAAGTCCTTGTGCTGGTTTACCAGCTTATGATAGTCCTGTGGATTTTGTAATGCACCCTATGAGTCCTTGTTAATATGAGGTGGAATAAAATGTGTTCAAAATTATTTATGCAGATCATTGACCACTCCATAATTCTACTTCCATGAGCCTTTAATTGTGCTCTGCTCCTTGTGTATTTAAATGTCTTGCACTATGTCTTTTTTATTGAGGTTAGTGTTTATTTGTATGACTAACTGCAAGGGTGGATGAGTAAAATGAAAAAGAAAGGTAGGATCATGTTTTCCTCTTCTGTCTCTCTCTTTCTCTGTCTCACTCTCCCCCTCTTTTCTAAACAAGCTAAGAGTTTTTATAATTCATCACCTGGCTGACAGATGAGTTCTGCTGGAGAATATTAGAAAATGTCTCAAATCTCATATATATGCTAATGGTATGCTGAGACTGGTTGGTGGTATGCCGGAGTTTTTAATCTGTCTCGACCAGTGTGGAAAGTGGAGGAGACAAGTCATTGCACTCGACAATTTATGATCAAACAACTGAATTGTAAAGGAAGAAGGACATGCAGAAAAGGAGAGTAATTTTCTGATTTAACAGCGTTGTTACTACAAATAAAGAAATCTTGATTTTGACTGCACTCGACATTAAATGAGTTTCCTGTGCCCTGCTCTGAATTTTTCATTTTCAGATTTGTATAAAGCACCCTGCTTAGATACAAGTGACAGATAAGGAGACGATTGCATATGGAAATCAAATGTGTATAATAAAGCCATCTTCTGTTTATTAAATAAACACATGTAGATGACTTCCGTGGAGAATGCACTGATAATTCTTCATTGTGTTCTAGTTTTTTTGCAAGTCACAAAGAATCTTATTTAACAACCACGAATGACTAGATGCAAGCTTTTCTGTTTATTACCTTATAACAAACCAGGCAGTCTAATATATGGCATTTATAAACATTTTATTTTGATTCTTTAGCCCAAGTTTTAGCTGTAGCAGTACAATACATTAGTGTTCGGGCTATTAGAAGTCTGGAAGCTGCACGAATGCATTAGTATTTTCTGAATATTATGTTTTCATGATAGAAATTGTAAAGATTAGCAAGATAATATGTATATTATTGTAAAATGAAATTCCAGGAGAAGGGGAGTATAGCATGCAACATTTCAGTCTCCAGATGGAAAAAAAATTATGTCACCAAAACTAAGAAAAGACTGTGGGGTCTGAAGTCAGCATAATGATTTCTGATCCAGTGATTTAATGGTCTAAGTTTCAGATGTAAAAACACTTGAAGTTCATCAAGGGTTGTGTTTCTAGTCCTATTTCTCACTCTTGGTTCTTTTTGCAGACGTGGCCTTCCTATAAATTATTATAATCTTTTGCAGTGTTGGGTAACATCTTGCATACTGGTGGGTTTTTTTCCAGAAAGAATTTTTCTATTGCAACCAAAATGTTTCTAGGCATTTTAAAGTGTAAAAAAAAAAAAAGAAAATAATACACTTTTTTCACCTTCTACCTCTGCAGAGTTGAGTTCAAATTTAATATTTGGTTCACGTTTTTATTTTGAGAATAAAAGGAAGCGAGTGGAGGAATCAGTAGTGCCTAGACCCAAATTAACTATTTAGTGAAAATTACTGGCTACGTCAGAGGCCAGCTAAGTAGCTCCCCCTGCCTGGACTGAGAGGGCCATTTTATTGTTTTGAGTCCTCCCCTGTATTTATCAATATCTGCAGTTTCATTAGGAAATTTTTAGCCTCTTGGTATATTTTTCTCAAATTATCAGCAGCATAGCCCTATTTTCATGCTTGAACTCTGTTTTGATGTTTTAGTTTTGAAAAAGAAGAAACTCCACCAAAGTCATACACCAGAAGCAAAGCATGCCCACCTTCTTCCAGGTATTTACTGCCAGATGACTGAGGAGCTAAGAAATTATGGTTCAGACTTCCAAAGCATCAGGCAGCTTCTCTGCCTGGGGTAACTGTAACGTGAGCTTTGGCATAAGTGCATCAAAAAATCCACATGAATCTCTTACTATGATTGGAAGTGATTGCTGTGCATGGAAGTGGACAACCAGTTCAAACAAGACTAGATAAGCTGTGTTGCAAAGCCATATGGCTTAGTTTAAACAGCACAAAGAGGAAGTCTTTGATCATGGGCTTTGATCAGAGTTAACCCTAAATGAAGTGGTGGGCTAATGTAGGTAAGAAGGTGTCAGAATCAAAGCAACTGGAAGCTGGTATGAGTCTAGTAAAAGAATTTTGGGGAAGACACTGGTATGCAGATGGTTTGCTCAATTTTAAACCTAAGGTAAGGAAGAAAAAAGTGCAGCAGCTTGGGCACCAGTGGAGAAGACCAAAATATGGCAGAAACCATGAAGATGACTGGATGCAGAAGCTGTAAGTGTATGTTATCCTTCAGTGAGTTTCTGACAGAATTTACATATGCATGAAGGGTCATCTCGTAATGTTCAGGTAAAAAAAAAAGTGTGAGAGACTGAAATGCACTAGAAATGAGGGTATAATACAGAAATGTATTTGAATATGACAGATAAGATGAAAGGAAAGAGCGTGAACATAACTGTACTTGCAGATGGGTTGATTGGCAGATCCCCAGATGAAAAGGAGACCTCTAGAAATATGTTAAAATGGAGACAAGGCAGAGGAAAATACCATAATGTGAAGGAAATCTGTGGAAGGAGTTTGCTCTATGGAAAGAGTTTGTTCTGTGAAAGGAGTGATGAGGTGCAACCTCTAGAGACAGAATTTTGAGCAGCAAGAAGGAAGAGATTGAATAAATGGTAACAGCAGGGGCTAGTGGCTGAAGAAGAAAAGACAACAGATAAGCAGAAAACAAAAAGGAAGAAAGATGGCCAAAATTTCACAGGAACCTAAGGCTGCTCTGAAAGTAGACTTTTTTGATAAGGAATATTAAGACACTGGCCATCCAAGTGGATGGAAATGGAAAACAGTCTTGTGTGAAATCTGTCCAAGCATAATGCTGTGAGGGGCTGGCAGAGTTTGAGTCATTCTAAACAGTCTGGGGAAGAATCCTTTTGCTGTCAGTTCACCATTTCACTGTAAGACTATGAAACTAGCTTGAACAGCTCAGAGTTGTACTAGATGGGAGAAGATGTTCAGACAGGTTTGTTGGGATTCTTCTGTTTTCTAGACTAGAGGGCAAATATTTAGGAAGATAATGTGTATCATCAGACCAGTGAAAGCACCAATGCAGAGATGTTTGCCTAGTTTAGTACCTGGCAAAGCAACCTTCTTGGCTTTTTGCTAACCTGACTGATAAGAGAATGGACAGTAGAGAGGAAGTAAATGCTATGAGAATAATAGCAAAATGGGTAGTTAAAAATAGGAGTGCTTAATTTGGATAGAGAGATTTAACTGGAAACTGCCTCAATAATTCATAGGAACTGTACAACAAAGTGGAGGAAGTCAAACAGAGAGTCAGATGTGAAAAAAACATTATAAGAAAAGCAAAATGGAATGGCTGTTATCAGTATGAGAGATGGAAAGAGCTTAACTATTCAGGAACTGGTCTGGTACGCTTTGTCACGTAATGGTCTCTAAAGAAGTAACAGGAGGGAGTGGGAGTGGGTTTCAGTTTGAATGGAATTGTTTTAGGGAAGATAATAAGGTACTTTGTGCTGTGAACGTGCTGGAATTCAGAAATGGAAATCCAGTGTCTCATAATAATAAAAAAATCTCTGTTGTCTCCACAGAAGATGCAGTCTTTCTAAGATTTTTTTTGTTTTACTTCATCAGGGCAGCATCAAGTAAATGTTAAAAATAATGCTGGCACTCAACAGCAAATTAGACTTCTTCAGTAAGCAGTCATTGAGCTAGCAATGGGGAATGTTACTTTAACTTTGGTTTTAGGCAAAAGAGTGTTCTGCAAGGTAGTACATTATCTCCCTTTTCCCTTCATCCTCATCCCCTGTAGGTATTCTCACTATTCAGCTCGTTGTTGACACAGCTCAGGACCTAGGACACAGGGAACATCTCATTGTGGGCAGCATTTTTTATCCTGATTATGGAGGAGGCAATACTTCTACAAGGCATTTAAGTAGCATTTTAGGAGGCTTGATCCACATGATTTTGTTGAAAATTCTTGTGATCAAGCAGGTATACAACAGTATTTTGTCAATAATGTGCTTCTCAACCTGAGACCTGCAAGTTGGATCTTCGAAGCTGTTTGACATTTGTACAAATACATTCAGCACAAAGTGAAGCAGGTTCTTTCAAAAGTCTCACCCACAGTATTTTAGAAATTCTCTTATATTTTTAATTTTCATGTTCTCCAAAATGATTGTTTCAAAAATCTATTAATGGTAAAGAAAGCAAGGTAGATGAAGAAATCCCATAACAACAAAGACATACTTTGAATATAAAAATGGGAATTAATAGATGATGATTTTCTCCCCCATGTTCACACAAGAGCTGTCTACACCACTGTGCTTGACTGCCCTTTTATTCCATGAAGGCAATACCATGAATAAATAAAACTGAAAGTGTGAAACAGTTTAGAGTCAAAATGTGCCCTTACTAGGGCACAGCAAAACTTTGTTGAACCTTGATGCCTATGAACAACGCCTCACTTCAACAGTGCCAGCAGATGGCACTCTTTATATTAAGTAGCTTTCATGGGAAAATTTAATTTGTTTCCTTTTTTTTTTTTTTTTTTTTTTTTTAAGTTTTGGGAGGTACTATCCCATGTAATGCTTCTTTCTGAAAAGATAAATTGATCTATGCAAAACTTCAAATAACTGTATTTCTGATGGTATGTATGAACTGAATTTTTCTAATACATGTCTTTCTCAATGCCTGGGGAAAACTAGGAGATGAAATTCAGTATGACTGGAGAGTTAACACTCCTGGGTGTTGGAAAATTAAGGCGTAGGAACAGATTTCTGGGAACGTTTTGCAGCTGCTCTGTGTTTCTAGTGATTGGGCATTTCTAGGCTGGATGTTGTGTGCTTAATGATGGTTGGACAGTTAATTCTGCATGATTGCAGTCTGGCATTGGATGCCTTTTCTAACTTTCAACAGAGAAGATACCAGAGGGGATAAAGGCAAAGGTGTCCTGTGTACATTAGAATAGGAAGACTGGGAAGGAAGGAAGGATAAGGACTTCAAATTATACCAGTCTGGTCCTTCAGGAGAAACTCAGGAGTAGGGAAGGAGGCCCCTTTGTGAAAATACTGTGGGCTGGTGGCAAGGAGGTGCTTCATCCCGTGTGAGCTGAGAAAGCCTTGCCTGGGCAGGGGAAGCACCAGAGGCAGAGCAGCGCTCCACCAGCAGAGCTGCTTTTCCTCGGGCGCCTCCCAGCTCCTTGCTGCCACTTCCAGCACTGGGAGCCGCGCCTGCAGGCACTTGACAGTAGCGTATGTTTACAAAGGGATTTTAACAGCCAAGGTGGTGTGAATTCAATCTGTGAACAGTAATATAAACCCCAGCATTTTGTAAGTGAAGAGGAAGAAGAAAAGCAGGTTCCCATAACTGGTAAATACTTCTGTAGCTAATAATGTGCTAGGTTACTGATGGACACAAGCCACATAGCCCCTAGGGGAAAATAGAAAACCTTCAATTTTTCTAGCTACAGCAGATACTTCAGCTGAAGTGGAGCCTCTTTTTCAGAGAAAGTCAATGGAAATAGCTTCTGCTGAGCTGGAAAGATACTCTTGATTACTTGCTGTGCTCTTAGATAATCAAGGACACAGTGGAAATACCACATAGGATGTGACCGGCTTTGATTTATACCAGGAAACCTCTCTCAACCTCCGAATGCACTGTAAACAGCTGCTTCACAAACTTCAGACATAAAAACCTCTTCATTTTTTATCTTAGTTAATATACAAAAAGAAAATAATTTTTGGGCATTGCACAAATGCATAATTTCCGGTCCTTGCATAAAATTAGATGAAACAAGGTTGACTTCAAGTAAATTTGTTTCTTGGGTGCAGTGTCTTGCAAGGTTTCAATTACTAACTCAAACCTGTTAAAAATATTTGCCTCATTAATCACATTATGTGCTGTGTTATTTAGTACTCTGGCTATTTCTGTCCTCTAGTGTAGAATTATATATCTCTCTGCCCTCTAGAAACTCCTGACACAGTTCAATCATTGTGCAATTTTACCTCACACTGTGGATGTTTGCAGCTGCTACCCCACTTTTCATATCCTTAACTTTGCTCAGTTCCTAGTTCTGGCAACTTTTAGCAACAATGCCAAGCCTTGGTAAAAGTAATTTCTGGCTACCTCGGTAAGGTCTTTTTTTTAATAGAAATACCCAAAGCTTCAAATAAATAAAAAGCATAAAAAATAAAGCTTTAAAAAAATGTCTAATCCCTCTTTTCTTCTAGCTGTAATCACTCTTTCCTCTTCTATCTTTATTTTTTCTAATCTGTCTTAGTTTCTCTTGATGACTCTGGAGTTACTCTGTTCTTCTCTGGTCTGCCTTCACTGCTATAGATGGCAAAAGTCATAGCCTAGAAAACTAAAACCTAAAACTGCTGTGTTCAAATGCTCTTTCTACTTCTCCCTTCTCATTAGCTCTACCTATATAGAGTGCTGCATGTTTTCCTTCCTGTTTAACATCTTTGAATCCCCTTCATGCCCTTTGTTACACAGCTTTTGTTCAGGCACTTGGGACTTCTTAAATTGCTTATTAGAAACCTTCTAGCAACACTTCACTTATTGCTTTAAATCTAGAAAGAATGCTGTCACATCAAAATAAGCTATTTCACTTACACTTCTGCTTCTGCACAGTCACTTCCAAGCGCTTGTATTGACACATTTCCTCTCTACCAAATATGAACCTCCTCTGGCTTGCTGCTTGTTTCTTTTCTTTCATTTCTTTTGGCTGACCTCCCAGCAACTTTATCGAGAAACAAAACCTTGCAACTAAGCATTTAAGTTTTGTTTTTCATCTGTTGCTCATTCCAGTACTCCTTCCTGCGTCTCCCTCCTTCATGGGTGCTTTCAAAGCCTGGCAGCCCAGGTGAGGTAGTGCAAAGCTGTGCAATTGAGTAGTGCTAATACATGTGACCGTGGCCCCTTCACTCACTGCAAATCTACACTGCTTTCCTTGTTTACAGTAGCTTGNCAGTATAAGGTATTGGTCATTTTTGGTGATCCAGGATGTCAAAGGTCTGTCTAACCTCCCTTGGGCAGTAGAAAAGTAAATGGAGCTTGTATTGAGGAGGAGAAAAACATAGTCATAATCCCCTTGACTTAACCTATGATTTTCTATGATTTACAGATTTAACTAATTTATGATTCATGTATCACATCCAGAAAATCATGTGTTATCACATGATATCATGTTATCAAGTTTTTGGGTTTAATAAATTCATCTTACATTAACTTCCAGTACTTAGTTGTGCTTCATATTAAAAAAAATCCAAAAACCTCTTGTTTCAGTTTTTCAAAGAGATTATTGGTTTTGGTGTTCCTAGTTCTTTTGTCAGGAGTAAAAATGAACCATGGTTCCTTAGTTACCTTGTCAAGAATATTTATTATTTTACAGATCTTCATTACATCCTTCTTCAGCAGGTTATTTTGCAGGCCAAAAATCCTGGTTTTGATGTGTTTCCTTGTGTTATTCTACAACGTTTTGTATTTCTTCCTCTCTCTACTTTTTCATTTTTAATGTAATTTTGGGGTGTTTTTGGGTTAAGATGAGTTTGTGAAATGTGATAACTAGAGCCACATGAGTATTCAGGATATGAACTAATAAAAAATAATAGTAGCATAATGAATTTGATTTGCTGTTTTTTCCTTCTTAATAGTGTTTTTGCTTTTTTTTTGCCTGGTACAGAACAGTAAACTGTGATCTGCTGTATTTGTGAGTGGTAGTAGATAACAGAGAGTACAAAACTGTGTAGTTAAGAATACTTTTTGTGTATGCCTTCCTTTTCCTTGTGTTGGCATTGAATCTCTAATGACATTCTGTCATGTGATCAGTCACTAAGTTGCATGTTCCCTGACATACTTTTTACACAATGTTGCTTCTGACTATTGTAAATAACTTTCTGTCTCAGCAAACTTTGTCATACTGGTATTTTCCTTCTTTTCAACTTTTTTTTTTTAGTACAGTGCAAGGCAGAGATGCCAGTGTAGAATCTCATGGCATACCCTGGTAGCCTTCCTTTCACACTCTTCATTTTCTATCTTTGTATATCCCTGCATCTTCCATTTTATTCCAGAAGAGTTTGCTTCCTTTAGAAGGCAATGGTAAGGAACCCTGGGTGAGACCCCTGGAAATTCAATCATTTTGTTCAAGCTTACTCATATACTTGCTCATACCTTCAACAGCTTCAAGCAGATCTTTAGGGAATGACTTTCTTCCTAAGCTGCATCAAACCTGTCTCTGGTTTTATCAGCAGGTTTCATTGGAGGTTTTCACAATTTACCAATGCACCCAGTTCTCCACCACACCCATAAAAGTGAGGATATTCTTCCAAATTTGTTTAAGTTATAGTCTATGTGTCACCGGTACTAGTTCATATAATACCTGAGTTCCTTTAAAGCTCTTTTATGAATGTCATGTAATCCTGGTACCTTTTACTCCTTTTACTGTCCTCTGTAGGATCCTTCCTATAGACTTTTGTGAAAAAAAAAAGGTTTAATCTTTAGTTATCTTCTTTAAATAAATTGCTTCTCAGTGAACACCTTCTCTAGCTGGCATAAAACTAGCCCATCCATATCATAAATAAGGTCTTAAACACACTGTATTTATGCATTCTTTTCTGAAAAGTTTGTATTTCATTAGCCTAAGTACTATCTCTGAATATGTGACTGCAAAATATTAACACAAAATCTAAAATCACTTCCAGGTGTTACATTTTTCAATAGGAAATCCCTTCAGCTAGTCTAGAATTCTAACATCTAAAAAAAATTATTTCATTTAAACTGGTGGCAGTTCATAGACCAATGGATAGTCTATGAGCAAGTCAAACAAGTCATGTTTATGAACAGTGACACCAATATCAGCACAATTTTTTGCAATTGTCATACTCTGTGTTTCTTTTCAAAGATGGACAAAGTGAGCATGGTACTACCCCTTTATATGTCAAGGTTCTCTTTCCAGGTCTGCCTGCATGAATATCATACAACAATGCAGTTACAGGAAGAAATGATAGATTGTGTTGTCATCTGTGCTATATCCTCTCATTTGTATAAAGATTCCCATTATCGGTGAAGGATAAGATGAGAAGAGCGAGGCACCACATAAACAAAGGGGAACATGGATAGGTGGACAAATTACTAGAGGGGATGCAGATGTTACCAGCAGTTCAAACCCTAGGTGGGAGTGGATTAAGGATCAAGACTGTCTCCCACATATTGGGAGATCCCTGTCATTCACCTTGGTGTTAATCCCTCACAAGTGTAATGTTACCACTCCAGCCAAACGATCAGACAGTTGCTAACACACGGTCAAGGATTACACAGTCTGTACTCTGAGGCTTTCTTCAGCCTTGTCCCGCAGCATTTGTCAGATGATGCCAAAGGAGCAAAAGGACCCCTAGCCCCTATCTTTGGGTCAGAGGTGGAGCTAGTTACCTGTGATGGCTCTCTTCTTCCCTTGCCTAAGGCAGGGTGCAGGTGATGGTGACATTTTTTGTCAGTCACTGGGAGGGATGGGACACTGCTTGTGGGTTTGTTCACAGGCTTTTCTGGACAATTCCTTTACTGCCACACATGCAGCTGAACTTTGCTGGGTTACTGCTTGCTGTTGCTTAGAGTTTCAGGGTGGCAACGCCACAGACACAAGCTGTCCTCCACCTCACCCCACAGGTTACTCACAGGTAATTTCAGGGATAGGAGGAATTGGGGAAAGGAGATATTTGGGGGCAAACTCTCAGTTTAGATTGGGCTGTTGCTGCTCCTAGTACAGCTCCTAGTACTTCTAGTACAGAAGTACTACAGAGTCACTGTGGACAGAGAAACTGCTGCCCACCCATTTATTACACACCACAAATTTAAATTACTCTTGTATGCTCAGAAGTTAATGCTCCTTTGCACAGAGAGAAATCCAAAATAGACAGTACATTATTACTTACTCATAGATCTGTACAGGAAAAATTCAGAGAGCTCTGCAGATCTTTATTTGTATGCAATAATCTATATCATACACACTCACAGATATGCAAATTGCAGCTTTGCATCAGAAATTCACAGGAATGCCTCAGGCTGATGTTAATTCCATCATTTAAATAAAGAATTTCCCATTGTTACAGGGGCCTTGGAGTGCTTCTGTACTCTTTCTATTTACATAGTGATTTTCTCAGATGAACCAAATGTATAGGGATACAGGCTAGTGATACTCTTACCAGTTATATATTGAATTATTCATCATTACAGGAGATTCCAACCAATACTGATTAATCATTTCTTTTCTAAACACGGTTTTTGTTATAAAGCTTCTACTAATTCTGTTCTCTTGCCATTATATATGATTTCTATCTGTTCTCTGACTTGACTTTCAATCTAGTATTTAAAAAGTACCAGAACGGTCTAAAGACTATTCAGTGAAACAGACTTTGGAAAGATATTCTGTCAAGGGCAGAGTATTGAACAATGCAGAAAGAGAGAAAAGAAAAATCCAGACAACATAATGATTCAGTTACAGTGATTACACTTGTAGTAAGCATTACTTTCCTGGAGAAATGGGTGGATGGCCCACTTCCAGAATAAAAATAGACAGTTCTTATTCTGCATCCCCCACAACTTTCTTCCAATATCTCTCATGTTAAGGCATATGATTTTTTGTCGTGTCCTCTGAAAGAACAGGTAGTGAAGGAGGTACTGAGTTCCTTACATTTGCGCTTGGGGTTATCAATCTGAAATTAAGACAAAGATATAGCTATACAATCATGTAACCCGGGTCAGGGCTAACTGCTGACTTCTAGGACAGCTGGATGGGGATGCTGTCCATGTTGCTGTGCTCAAGGCAGACACTGGATAAAGGTAGACTGGTTATGTCCTCAGGCCTGGCTCTGTACCTATTCCCTATGCTCTTGCATCTACCCACCCACAAATCTGTCTGGTGTTCCCTGCTTCATACCTAGCATATGACCATGTGGACAGGGTTCAAGTTAGGAAACCATGGGAGAAACATGTTTGCAGCCTTGTTTGAGACAATGTGCTCTTTTCTGAGTTCACCAACTGCTTGCCATTTCTGCCATCCCTGACTCTGCTGCATGTGCTTGAGAAGGCCATAGCAGAAAAGGTATGCTTATGCTGTGTGCATGAGTCCTTGATTTCCCCCAAGAACAAGGCCCTTTTCCCCAGTTGAAACCAGTTTGTGTTTATTCAGTAGGTATCATGAATGGCACTGTGTGTCCTAAGACTAGGGTATTGTCTATATCCCATTGCATCCCTTTCAACTCAACAGCGCTTCCCCTTGGAAGGAAATGGTTGTCATGTACACAGCCCAAATCCAGGCACAGGGTAAGAGTTATGCAGTGAGGATGGTTGGGATCTGCAGTTGAACAAGGACTGAGCCACACTGACTGCCAAAGTTTGAGAAAGAACCAGACTATTCTGTTCAATCCTACTTTTAATTGTCACTTGCATCTAACTTCATAAAGTTGTAGATCCATGTGATATACATGGATAATTATTTCAGTCTCTCTAATTTCAGTCTCTCTCTCATTCTTCAGGAGAATTTACCACCTTGGATGATGGTAAGAGTAAAGCTTTGTTCAAATGCTAGGGCAGCATTTTTCTGGGGTTCTGAGACACCTTGTTTTTCTATTATAAATCTAATTTCTGATATATTTGTTAAAATTCATTTTTCGTACTTCTGTCACAAACACTCCTCTACATTTGTGGATTTTTATTCCTACCATACCTCCTATCTCTTAACTTGGTTCTGTATATATGTAAAATACTGTTAAGTGCAAGTAGTGGTCCCCAGATATAAATTAAAACATTCTGAAATAGGCAATATGCAGCTATCAAACCTGTTATTTTTCACCTAAATTCTCTTTGCATTTCCCCTTGTAATTGGAAATTCTTTGATTGTAATGATATCCAAAAAGGATCAGAAAAGCCGTAGCTGTACTTCATGCAACACTTTTTCTTCAAAAATTACAGAAAACTAATCAGTAGCATTAAATTTTTTACTGACTACAATTGTAAGGAATAATAATGTGATATAATGAAGAAGCTTGATTTTTTTCCCTTTTTTTTTTGTAAATTTTGTCTGATTTTTGGAAGGTTCATTTAAGATCACTCAGTTTGAGGACTCTTAAGATGTCTTTTCTGAAAAGGTGAGTATTGAAAGACACAAGAATATACAAAACTAAATTTAAATATACATTTTTGCAGGGACACACAGTTTGTATGTGATCCTCAGTACTGAATTTGAATTACTGTTCTGCTTTATTATTGAGATTTCATTTAATGCTGACAAGCAAAACATTTGGATTAAAATGTGTTCTCCCATTTTATGCTTTAAGAGCATGATGCTAGTTGTTTTGAAAAAGAGGTTTCTAAAGATGGTTTATATAAGAGCTAATTTTTCATTTCAGAATAGAAATTTCTTTTCTCAGAGGATTTATTTTATAGAGAAGATTTAGAACGCATCACAGATTCCTTTCTGATTTCGGTCAATAAAGTTATCATGTAATTATCATCAACCAGTATTTAATAATTAATTCCTTCCTCTAGGGCTGTCTGTGGACAAAGTATGATATCTCATCTAAAAGCAGTGGCTGAATTTGTCAGTGAGGTATGGGGGAAGATAATCAGTGTCATCATGAATAATAGAGCTTTCATAATTTTAACTGCATTTAGAAACATTTCTATACTTGTAATGGCTGCAGAGTGCCTGCAGCTCAGGACTTCATCACACTGTTTGCATACTCTCTGAAATTTTGAGTAAAAATCTAGCTTTAAAAAGTGTCTATGAAACAGAAATTATGCTGCTGTGGGCAGCTTAAATAGAACCGGCCTTGTATACTATCAAATAAGACCAGCAGTTTCTGAATTTGCAATCATCTGAGCGGGGAACTTGGGTGCGAGTGGCTGCACATCAGCTGAGACACCCTGCAGTGGTCAGAGCAGTCCTACTGCCACAACATGCTGGCACTCAGTCAGAAAATCCCACATAACAGCATAGTGTGCAGCAACTGCACAGCAGAGGAGGCTGAAAGCATTTTCACACTTCTCTTTTTATTTAGACATATCCAGCAGTGAGTCTAACCTACTGTTTTGCCCATAGCTGCACATTTTGGTGTTGGGGTAGAGTTCCTTCAGGAAGCTGGCAAGAATGCAGGGAGTACTGTGTGAAGTTAATGCTGTTAAAGTGTCACTGTCACACTCCTTGCTGTTACAGGCACCTCTAGGGAGCAGAGCTGGTTCTAGCTCTACTGCCTTCCCATAGGTTAATGCAAGGGGGTTTTTAGTTAAAGCATACTGAATGTAAATGCACTGCACATGGAAACACAGCCTCCATTAGACTGGTATGGCCAAAATTGTTTGTATTTTATTTTGTAACATGTGGCTCTTGTCTAACTGAAGATTTATGTAGATTATGAGGCTGCTCAAAGGCATGACAGAAGAATGTGGGAATGTTCATAAAGGTTGCTGAGTCTCTGTCTCTGGAAATATTCAAAATGTGCCTGGATGTGATCGTGTGCAACCCGCTGGAGGTGAACCTGCTTGTCTCGGATTGAAAGATAGGTGTCTGCTAGGGAAGGCAGGATCCTCCCTTGGAAACTCCCTCCCTCCGAATTACTATAATTTTGAAATTAAGCGACTCTAATGCAAAGATAGGAATAGCAGTCCTTTGCTAGTGTGTATAAAAAGGTAAACAAAACAACAATAACTATGGTATTAACAACAAACAGAATCAGGGACCCCATGGCAGAGATGGGAAAAGGATGGAGGGGAGGCTCTGCTTCACAAACCCTGTGGACAGTCAGTCCCGGGTGCTCCGGCAGGGCTCTGAGGGAAAAAGCCCAAGCTGGAATGCCGAAATCCTGGGGACAAGATAGGTTAGCAGCTCCACAGTGGTCTCAGCAGGACATCCCAGCAGGACAGGGGGTGTGGAGAGACCCACAGAAGAAAAAGAAGAAGCAGCAGCAGCAGCAACAGAAGCTCTGTCTGGGTAATGGCAAACTCCTTTTCCAAGCCACTACAACTCTGAGTGTGTTCTCCTCTCCGGCCAAAGAGTGAGATGCCTGAATTCTGCAACTGCCCCCAGCCTCTCTTTACCTGCCACCTGCCCCTTTCCTCCTGGGCCCAGCCAAACTCTTTGTCTTGTCAAGCACCCATAAGCACCAGTAATCAGGTTTCCCTTAAACTAATGGGAGAAAATTCAATAGGTAAGAAAAACAAAACAAAAGGAAGGACACTTCATCCCCAACGCTGCTTTAGCAGAGGGCTGGGATGAGATTGTCTCTAGAAGTTCCTTCCAACTCTGAGTGTGATGCTGTGGTATGTCTAGTCATCCCTCTTGTGCAGAATGGTCATGCCTCAGTATCCTTCACTAACCCTTCTATCCAAGGTCAGGTGTATTTGTCTCAGAGGTCTGTCCTCTGTGATTCACTTGGCCACCTGAATTAACCTTTCACTTTGACCATGCAGGAGTTTTGGACCTTGCTATAAAGAAGCTGTGGTCTGATGCCTTAAGTTTTGGCTTTCATATTTTCCAGATTCTGTACTGCATTGGTATATAATTCTGAACTTCATATAAAGTGTTAGCAAGTTCTCTTCACAGGGTAGTTAGACAAAACAATCCTTTTCCAGGCTGAGAACCAAGAACACCATTACAGCTTCATGTCTGAAAATACAAACAGCAGCAAACTGAGGAGAGAAATCTGGGAGGGTGGGACTTCCTAACCTGAAGCTGGGGAATTACCCCAAACTTCCTGGGGATAATTGGACAATTAACCCAAACATGTAAATGGACCAAAACTTATAAAAGTGTGAAAACGTGTGACCAGCTGTCCATCTTGGGTCCATCTTAGGTGGAGCCATGGCTGGGCTCTTGTACTGCCTAAGGCGTATCCTTTGAATGCCTTTTTATAATAAATACCTATTTTATTCCTTTAACTCTGTCTAGCCTCTGTTCTAGGTAGTCTCTCAAGGCATCAGGTCCTTAACAGTTTGAAACGGTTACATGATTCAGGGTATAGAGAGCATTTGGTGTTCCTTAGAAACTGGAATCCTGACTTTTTGGAGGATGGTGTATTCTGAAGAAAGAAGAAATTGATCTATTTCCCTCGTCAGACTCTGAGATGTAAACAAAATGGATCATGCAAAATCAGTAGGATAGCTACTGATGTAGACAAGATGCCACCATTTCAACAGTGTAAGGTTGATGTGAGGGCCTTGTGAACCCTATCAGGTGAGTAAAGGCCCATACAACATGAAGAAATACAGCACTGAGGGCTCCACAGGAGCAAGGTACCTTTAGAGACAGAGCAGGCCTCAACCACTCCATATTTCTGACAGACTGTTTGTCCGAGCTGATTTGTATCAAAAGAATGACAACTTTCAGATTGCTGCAATTGTGGAAGATATTATAATGGTACTGGAGGGAAGCTATAAACTCTGAAAGCAGAGGGTTCACAGTTCTAAAGCTCCAGTTCCACTGCTGGTCAACCCACGTCTCTTTGACAAAGCAGTTCCTTCAGTGGGTTTAAACTCCTTCACTCAAAACATCTTTGTGGTAGGAGAGACCCTGATTTGGAATGTGGTCATGCCTCAAGCCACCAAGAGAGGGTGAAAGTATCTGTAACAGCCCTGATGAGCATCTGCTCAGTTTCCTGTCAGTCCAGAGCAATTCACGGACCAGTGCATGCCATGTGTCTAAGCTCACTCCATAACAATGGCAAGGATCAGCATATCTGTCAAGAATGCATGCTCCTTATTTCCATGTGTGGCAGAATTGATCTTTATGGGAAAGAAAGATTTGTAAGCCTAGTCTGTGTTTGATCTCTCTTTTGCAAACAGTGATTACTTCCACCACATTTAAGTGAAAACATTTTAAAGTTCCATTGTTTAAATATTCTTAAAAGTGGAAACAATATGAAACACAATGATCATTAATATGCAAATAGAATCTTAATTCTTCTAAACAGAATCTACATTTTCCTTTCTATCTAAGAGTGCCTGTCACATGGAAAATTCTAATTAAGTCACAAACTTAACAAGAACCTCTGCATTAAAGATAGCATGTATTAAAAGGAGGGAAATTGAGGAATTACAGAAAATACTAATAACTTGCTAATTTCTCCACTTATCTGTAATTTGTATCTGTATTTTTATTCCTTTATATCTCTTAGATCGAAATAATGTTTTTTCAGGGACCACATTTATACTTATATTTCCTTCAAGAATATTTAATAATTTATTATATTATTGTCCTGTTTGAAAATTATGGGTACTTTGGAGATGTGAATGTGCAATTTTCCAAACCTTTTAATTCATGCTTACATATTACAGGGGTGGAAACTTCAGACATTTAAATATTGGTTTGTTTGTTTATCTCCATATTGATTGAAGGGAGGTCCATTGTTAGCTCTTTGTAAAAGAAAAAAAAGACCCTGGAAGAATTATTTTTCAACAAGTTCTAGGTAAAGAAGAGCAGGAATTAAAAATAACCTTTGGAGCTTTTCCTGTTCTCATTTGAAATAATTTCTGTAACCTAGGAAAGAACATAAACTTCAAAACACATACCCTTTCTTAAAATTTTTTTTTTGTGTAGCTTAGGGAGGTATCCTAATATAAAACATACATTTTTTTCCTGGACTGCTCTTCAGTCCAGTATGACCATCTGTGCATAGTATGGCTTTAGCTGCCTTTAAAATTATTCTCTAAAGTTAAGAGAAATACTTCTGAATTGACCCCAGCCACTTAGGGAAAACAGACAGGCCATGATACCCACTAAGTATTTAAAAACAGGCAAGAATTTAACAGAAACCAATGAAAGTCTCAAAGCTATTAGTTAAATTTTAATCTATACCATATTTTATAAATACATGGGATCTAAGGGCTAGAAAAAAACCATTAGATCATATAGATTTATTTCCTGAGCTCAGTGATTTATGTTTGACGAAAGCGTATCTTCCAGGCAGACTTCCAGACCATGCTTTGGATATATTAAGTTGTGGAGAATCCACCACTTCCCTTGGTAGTTAGTGTCGCTGTAAAAACATAACTTAGTACTAAATATGAATTTATCTGTCTTCTTTATCTTATGGCTGTTGATCCTTTTTATTCTTTCTTTAGTAGATGAGAAGCCACTTCAGTGCATAGTACTTATACAACTATAATTAAGCCACCTTCATCTTTTAAATTTTTGTCTTTCCTCTGATAAGCCAAACGACTTGATTTCCTTTAATGTTTTACCACATGGCAGATTATACAGCATATGGATAATTTCTATTGTTACTTCCAAAAGGAGGGACAAGAAGCCAATCTGCAATGATTCAGCACCACTTTGGTGAAGCTCTTCATAGAAGTAAAACGGACTCCTAGCTCCTTTAGGTGTCCCCTGTTTGGGCACACATGCGTCCCCTTACCTCTCTGCCCATTTATATGCTGTTTACCTCCATGTTTTACTAGTAGCCCATGTTTGGTTGCTTCTCCAGATTTCAAAATGTTTCTTGGAGCTGTTTCTCAGTAGACTGTGATGTCTCCTTCTGGAAGTTTAACTTCCATGACTTATGTCTAGCAACAGTACATATAGCTTTGCATTGCAACATTTTAAAGGAAATTTGGGTCAAGTAACCAAATAGCTGTTGATAGAATTCTGTGGGATTGGACTTGAAATGATGATTCTTGAAGATTCTCATAGAAAAACACTTTTGTAAAAGCTGTTCTTCATTGAAACTACCTCTTGAGAGCTATTACTTGTGCTGTCACATTTGTAATATGTTTTCATCTGGTTTGTTATGTAACATAATGTAAATTATAATTATTTTGTGTCTATGTTGTTTTTTAACATTATTTACAACAGCTTTCTCAGGGTTTTTTTTTTTTTTTTTTTTTTTTTTTTTTTTTTATGATGCTAGTTGAGTATAAGGAAGGAAAAGGAAAGCCACAGTCTTAGGAGACTACTCCAGTGGCACACCTTGAAGACAAGCAAGACTTATCACACTCTTCCAGCTGTCTGGCATGTGTTTACATTCATAACCTAACTATTCCAGTGCAATCAGTTTCAAAATTAGTGGCGACAAATGCACTGTCACACAATTTAGATATGTCAGGTTCTTTCTTGAAGTCAGCTTGCAGCACTATGCTAAGTGGTTCCATGCTCAGTCCCAAGATGTGACTGCCTCTGCATGTTCTTAAACATGAGGAAAGAAAAAAACAGAAATTGATGTGAAATTTCCATTCAAACCTATTTGGAGGCAAAAGCCATTCATATTTTATAGAGAATGAAAACCAAACCACCCAAACCAGAACTACAAAACCCAGAGCATTTTAATATCTATTTTACAAAGTGTAAAATAACTAAAAACAAAGGACTTGCTTACCTTACTGCCTATCCAGGGGTAAGTGTTCTATTTTAACCATTGAATTAAACATTTGCTATAAGGAACACTTCTTTCAAAGGTACATTTGAGGCTGAAGGTCTTCTAAAAGCTTACATTTCAGTGAGCAGTGGAAGTTCTGTGAGACCACCATTAAGACAGCAATAAGAAGAGAAATAGATTGTTAGGGAAATGCTGTCAATTGTTATATTTGATACTAAAAGTAGCTTCTCTAAGAAAAATGTCTCTTTTGCATGCAATTCACCACCAAATATGAGGAAATGGTAGAAACAGTCCTGTTTATTTTAAGAAATGACTCTGGAGAACCATATGTTCTAAAGAGGGGAAATCATGATCTATCAGGAAGGTGAGTTGGATAATGTAAGATTTGTAATGTTGAGGATTAAATTTCCTTTACTTTTGCAACAATGCAAATCAGTCATAAGTGCCATGAGGTCAGCATACTAACTCTAGGTGCATATATGTATAATGGAGAGTGGAAATTTCATTCAACCATGGCTGGATTAAAGTAAATATTGTGCTCCTGATAGAGGTGCCAGCATGATAAAATAACAAAATTAATAAATAATAAATCTCAGGCAATATTGTCTTTAAGATAAAAATGAGAAGAAGGAGTGAAACAGTGTGAAAATAACTGGCTCATTCATCTTAGGTTGATCTATAAGCTGTGGCATTTACTGATCTCTACCACACTGTGCATTCTCAAAGGCGAGTAGGCAGTCAAATACATCCTAACTGTTTCTTCTTGTTTTCTTTTTTTTCCTTTTCCTTTCCATATATTTTTTTGGGTTTTTTTTCTTTTCTCAGAGAGACTGAGAGCAGAAACATTTTTCCGCATTATGCTACAGATGCCTTTTGCAGGACAAGAAAAGGAAATTTTTCTGATCATCCATTTTCTGATTTCTGAGCCATTTCCCATCCTACTAAATTGCTTAATACTCCCTGTAGCTGGACCTGTGACCTGGAATCTTTATGCAAGATTAATGGGAAAGCAAATGGGAATTAGTATCTGGGCGGGTTGCTGCACAGCTCTTGCTTTTATCTAGCACTCCACCTGTTTTTTTTTTTTTTCCACAATTATGCTTTCATTAGTTTTTGAAGCCAGCGATCCTAAAAGACCTTCCCATTTCTTCTCTCTGTCTTCCCTCCTCCCCATCCTCAATTCTTTCTATCTCCTATCCCAAAATTATCAAACTCACTCTGCTTGTAACTGACATGCTGACAGGAAATTATTACACGTCATTACACTTCTTAAAACACAATTTACCCAGCCTTTGCAAATTATTCTTCAGCAAGTGTGAGGGGGTAATGGAAACTGTCTATTCCACTTACAGTTGTCACTCATGCTTTTCTCTGTACAATGAACAATTTATGTTTTCTCTCTTTCCAAAAAAGGCTGTGCTTGAAATATGTGAAAGCAACTTATCACAGAATAGGAAAATAAACCTCCTGTGCAAGTTCCCTCACTCTGCCTTATTACAGAGCAGATCCATTTTCTATCGTAACCTCATTAGTCCACATGCAAGCACAGAACAGGCTGATGTTTATTTAGTAGGAGCAGACCTCCTTGTGACTTCTGGCCTGCCAATTGCACTTGACACTGCTGTAAAAGAAAAGCGATCTTGTGTGACTGTAGTACCCAAAACTGATAATCCGCAATCATAATAGTCCTATTCCTTGCCTGACATTTTATTCTGCATAGATAGCTGCTGCAAAAGGCTGTCTGTGGTGTGTTTTGCCCCCGTCAGTGCATCTTTTTTTAGTTTGCGCTTTGTCCTTTGATTTTGTCTTATACCAATTCAAACTACTTAATCTTAGAGTGAATAGGTAGTGCTTATTAAAGCGAATAGATTGTGCTTACTTAAAGGACTTTGAAACAAAAAAAAAAAATTTGATGTGCTCTCCCCCAGAAGTTGATCATATTGATTAGCTTTCAGGATTTTTCTGTCAGGCTCATTCTGCCTCAATGGGAGAAGGATGATGAATTGTCTGACGACTAAAGGCGGGGAGAAAGAAATGCTAAGCCCGGGTCTGGGAATTGGCTAAGTGCTTCTGCGGAGCCTCAGCCTCTCAATTGCTCTCAGCAACTTGGCCTCCTTGATTTATAAACTGGAGTGGTGATTAATAGTCTTTTAAGTGGACAAGGCAGGCCAAATCTGCACAAATCGGGCCACTCAAACATGACTACTCCTTGTAGGAGAAGAATAACAGCCTTTACATAGAGGTAATTGAGACAGCTTCAGAGGATCTGGTAGTCTGCTTCAGCAGAAATAAATCAGCCACACAGGCCATCTATTCTTGAAATCAGTCCTTCTCATGAAACCTCCTCAGGTCAACACATGGAGTTGGAAATGTGGTGGGCTAGCAGATGTACTTCAGCCTAGAAACAAGACAGATCGAGCTGCCACTGTGCTCAGAGAGGTGAGAGCATCCCACCTGGGCATCCCGCTGCAGCTTCTCAGTGCCATTGCTGAACATGATCCCACATTTGCCTTTGCTTCCCTGCAGATAAATGAGGCCTACCCTGTGGTTTAGAGGCTTGATTTGTCTCCCTTTCCTACTTGTCCCAGAGCTGTATCACTACAACCTTTTCCTGGGTTGCCAGCAACTGCCCAGCACGGTGTGCATATGGCTTAAGGGCCAAGTCAGGTTTCCTGCATCCTAGAGAGGGAAGATGAGCTCAAAACGCTTTAGCCAACACTCAAAACCTGTAAGTCTCAACCCCTCCTCTGGTCACAATGCCAAATGAATCACCATTCATTTGAACAGAAGAAACACTGACAGCAAGTGCTCAGTGTGCAGCAGCTTCTGTGAGCCACCCCTTTCCTCCAAAATTTGGCTCATCAGGCAGGTACCTAGTTTGACCACCCATAGGACCAATTCTGCAGACAAATATTCTCTTGCAGAGGGATTAGTAAACTTGAAAGCCACTGTACTGTCTCCAGCCCAAGGAAAAAGCCTTTTTATACTGTACTCTTAAGATGGAGAACAGAAATCATGGGACATAATGAATATTTATCAAGAAAATGATGCTTTTAACCAGGAAACCTGACAAGTGGTAAATAAAGGGGGTGGCCAGAGCAATTGAGTGGCATGGGGCAGTGGGATTGACAGGAGAAGGATGACTTGTGGTAAGAAGGGAGCATACACTCTTTTCTGGAGGGAGATTCCAGACTGGAGAGGTTTCAAACTAGTGTTCCCCTCTGGGGAAAGCTCCCCTCTACCTGACACTGAGGGGAGGAATCACCAGCCTGATTTCTGAAACTCATTTCTGATGAACAGAGATGTTTGCTGTGACATTGGTAATATCTTTTCCACTAGCCTTCCGCAGCCAGAGGAGCTGCAACTAAACAATGAATTATGCCCAGACTCAGGCTATCTGCAGATAAGAAACATCATTAGTCTGTTTCCATGAGTGCTGTAGGCTTCTATAAAACCTAACCCCAAACTACACTTTCTCTAAAGGACAGGAGAGGTTAAAAACCACAACACTAAAACAACACTAGGACAACATAACACTAGAAAATTCTCTCTAGAGGAACACTGCTGCTTGTCTTGCCATTACGAAATTGTTGCTTTTAATAGAAGGGGGGGGGTTGGAATCACAAGACTCAGAGCTCTGCACCCTGTTATCTCCTTGAAGGTGACTTCCCTGCTTTGCTGCATTTAGGTTTTTTTCCTGTAAAAACTTTATATAAAAAATATCTGCCTCACAGAGGTTTTGTGAAAACAGTTTTAAAATCTGTACCATCTGAGCACAGGATTGTATACCAAAATATCCATGTACACATAAATACACGCACACGCACACACACACACACACAGACACACACACACACACACACACACGTTCTCAGATGGTGCAGGTATCACCTCTGATGTACTTGAGCTTGTTCTTCTTACAGCACTACTTTGAGGCTAGTGACATAGACTCTTCCATGCCTGAAAACCTCAGCTGTATTCTTCCCAGAGATCAAAAATCTTGCAACTAGAGGCAGAGGGGAGACTGAAAAATCAGTTTTAGCCCATATCAGAATGGGATGTTGATGTGGAACTGAAACTCCAATGAAAACCAAAGCAGACTAGTCATTATCAGTGATCCTTTGTCTTCCAGCCAGTTGCAAGCTTGTTGTAAGGACTCTTCTGACTTGCTACTAACTGAAGAAAAATCTCTCCCTGAACTGATAAGAAAATGGAGTACCCTATGACAAAATGTGTATAAAGAAAAAAGAATAACTCTAACTTCCAAATGGCTCACAGAAATATTTTCTGGCCTCTAATGTTGGCTGGACACTACTCACAGTACACCTCTCTTTGGAAAATGAAGCTATATTTCTTATTCATTCTCATGAAAAAAAACCAACCAAAAACATTCCTCTTTTGGCAACAATTCTGCCTTATATTCAAAGTCATGCAAATTATTTTTCCCAATAATTTTTTACTCCTTTCTGATTTTCTTAGAACCTGCTGCAGTGTGGGGACAGGATTCTCTCTGCTGCTGACATGAGATATGGAGCTGGGTGTCCTGAGGGTGTGGCTGCCTTGGGCAGGCAGGGAAGACTTAGGGTGAGCCTTTCAGAGGCCACTGGAAGTATCAGTTTGATAAATTTAAATAAAATTACAACATATATGTATGTGCATGCATGTTTGCATGCTGCATATTTGGGTGTTTGTAGGTGTGAAGACACATATTAAGTCTAACAAAATGTTGTTGGTTGAATTTTTGGAAACTAAACCAATCCATTTCTACATCAAAGAATTCACAAACAGTGGATGGTAACTCTATTTTGAAATTATTTTATAGCAACATAATCATTGAGGTGGAAGAGGATGCTTCCTTGGATATCAAAGGTCTCTTTAGGATCAATATAGACAAAGTAGAATGACCCAGCCAGCAGTAAATGGTGGTCAGAAAAAGAAAAAAAGACAGAAAATTCCAAGCATAACAAAAAAACCAAACCAAAAACTAGCCAACCACCAAAGAGAAAACAAACAAAAGAAACCCACAAAGTTTTTCAGAGAGGACAAACAGATGAATTCTAATTTGTTAAATCTTTATTATATTTTCAAGATGTGCATAATATAAGGAATAATAAAATAAGCTGTTAAAATGGTACTATCAGTGAAGGTATATGCCTTATTTAGGTCAGACAAAATTCAGTTGTAACCCAATTAGAAGGACCCCAATCCCAAGGCACAAGCAGATAAAATGGTTACTTCAAACAATGTAGACCAGACATTATGATGAGGAGGAGACTGATAAAAGAAATCAAATATGCTGTGGAACATCCCAAGTGTCCCAAACTAATGTCTGTAAATTGAAACAAGGTGCATATTTTCTACCATTGATAAAAGCTGCCAAAGGAAATAGCAAACAACCCCACTCTGGCTGCCTTTCTGGAAGGTATGCATCGGTTAAATCAACCTGTTAGGTTCATACCAAGCATAAAATGCAATAACCCTTTGCGCAAAGGAACATGGATCATTCTGTGTTCACTGACCACCTGAGCTGAGACCGCAGGATCAAATGTTAGCCATTTGGCCCTAAAGTCTGGGCTCCTAGGAGACAGCATCAGTGAACTCTGTTGTTGACTGCCATGGTATTTCCTGCTAAATGCCACTCCTAGAACAGCTATTGGTTTGATTTGCACGTGTAGTGGGACACAGCTCGTTATTATTTTCATTGATTTTATCTAAGTGTTTTGTCTTCAGTCAAGGGTTTATGTTAAAACAGCTACTCTTCAATTCTTTGAAATTCTAATCCATACCTAAAATCTTTTCTACAAGAAATATTTGGGCCTTCGCCTGGGAGCTGAAATGAATCACATTTGAATGAATCACTGTTGAAATGAGTTCACGTCTGTGAATGTTGTCCAGCTCACTGAAAATCTAGAGCTTCGTACCAAAATCTAATGTCCTGCCATCTAGTTCAAGAGCTGGTATAAATAGAATGCAATACACCACTGCTGTTTTTACTTGCAGATAGGTTTGCAAGATGTCCTGTCTCCTTTTTTTCACATTTTCAGACTTTACAAATAGGGGACCATTACTATGTCATGAAAAGCAAGTCAGCACATACAAGAACAGTAACTGCATTTTATGGCACAAAATACAACAGTTTGATACAACTACCTTTTAGTTTTTTGCAATCATTTATTAAGATTCCACATCTGCCCACAGACAGAGTATGCTTCGAAAAACTGCTGCACTGTCATGGCAAAAGTTTATTTTGCTATGGGTTGTTTCATCTCCAACCGGTTGAAATATTGATTTCTCTCAGTGGATTAATTATCAGTGGCAGTTTCAGTCTTCCTTGCAGTGGGCAGAAGGAAAAATGATGTTTTTATATCAAGGAGGTCTATTGACAATTGTGCCTGGGCTTCCCTTGGGTCCTAAAGTCAATGAAGTTAGAAGACCCATGTCATGAAAGTACTGTGCATGAAATTATTTATTTTTTCTTTGGAGGTAGTATCATGTGAATGCCATGATGACTGTTTATTTAAAAAAAAAAAAGAAGGCTTCATATGTTTTTCATAGTATATTGTAATTGTAAAAGTAACACTGAAATTGGACAAATATCGAATGATAACATAATATTCAAAAAGTAACAGGAGTTATTCATATTAACAAGAAACCTATCAAACCATTTAGTGTGAAGAGAGAGGCTGCATTCTTCTGGAACAGAAGATTTTCAGTTAAAAGCTCTTGCAGAATTTGGAAGGAAAATCCAAGCTTTTGTTATTGCCAAAAAGCACAAAGTTATGTGGATCTGTAAAAACTAAAGCCATAATGTATTAAATTTTGCATTTTATTGCCTTCTTTCCTCCCAAATATATGTATTTAACACGTCAGTGTACCTACCTATTGATATAGTATGTTTCTTTTATCTTTTTATATGTATATATATATAATCTAGACATAATTGTTCAAGATTTTTGAACATCACATGACAATATCATTGAGATGATATTGTCACAATGCAAAGATTTTGTAGTTTTATTATTATTATAAAAAAAAAGCCATGAAAATGTTATTACTGCTAAATTGTTTACTGATGTGAGTGGGTTTTTTCTTCAAATCTTATTCCCGCTACTAAATAAATCAGATGTGAAAAATTTGCAAGTTAGAAATTACAGATAGTATGGGTAAGAGTGCTGGTTTTCCTTTCATTGCATTGTTTTGTTTTCAAATATAGTTTCAGCTCCATACAAATTTCCACTGCAGCATACAAGATTAATGATGTAACTTTTCATAAAATAATGTAAGATTTTATAGTTGACACACAATGTTACAAAGAAAATTATACAACCTGGATTCAATATGTGATTCTTTGAAGCTGGATACCACTTTTTTACTGAGATTTTGTTGTGGCTATGTAGGCTTATTGGCTTGCATATCTGGAACATACTCCATCAGTTTCATTATTTTCAGGGCGTAGATTGAGGAGTGCAATTGAGAGAGATATATTTACTCACAGAAGAGCTAATTTGGTAAAGAATCAAGCATGAATACAAAACTCAGTGATAACATTGACTGCAATTCTGTTGAATTTACTCTGTAAATTTGAAAAGCCTGCAAAATGTTTCCCTTAGTTGTTTGGTCCCTCAGATTTTAGCAGAGGCAAACAAGGAAGGAAACACCATTTAAATATCTTCCTTATCTCCGTCACTTTACAAGATGATTATTTCTCTAATCACCAAAGCCCAAGGCACCACAAAGCTCAGGAAGACATCTCCTAAAGCTGAAAAATAAAACCCCTTTTAAGTAGAATGAGGCGATTTGTTGAGAACTGGGCTATAGCAGAAGCTCCAAGCAGATGGGATTTTTTTTGAACAGATACGGAATATTCCTACACTTCAGAGGAATTCATGTCTTGTTCTCTAACCATATGCAGTGACTATTTAGAGAAGTGGTGAAACACCAACTAAGAGGGAAGCTTCACTTCTGGCAAAGTTTTGCACAAGAGAGCTAATGACATTGTTTCCTTATCAACCCAATGCCAATGGAAGAAAATGGTTGTTGAAAAATAATATAAATAGGAAGTATCTGCAGTTGTCAGGCTTCCTCTTGGGAGATGTGATTTTTGAAAACATTCTTTGAGGACTATATGTAATATACCAACTCATCTAAAAATTGAAAGATTTGGATGCTGGGAAGTACAAATTAATATTATCCATATATATGTGTCTTTTTAAAATAAATTCAAGGAAAATAATATTGATTTAATAAACACGTATTTCAAAAAACTATGAAAAGCCACGTAGGAAAATTAAAATCATTATGTTGTAGCAAACAAAATAAAAAACAAAGAAACCACAATAAAGTTGAAAAAAAACGAGTGAAGCAGATGTGCATTTTCATGTTTGACCATGTTGGGACCATGGCAGTGCTGAGATTGTTTTAAGCCATCACAGATGAAACATATCAGGGATTCCTCAAAAACCTGTGCATGTTCATTTAGATATTACCATCCTGCATCCTGTTCCCTCCCTTGCAATTAAAATACTTGATCTGGAAATTAATCACATATATTTACCACAGAAGTGGTTCAAAAAGAGGCTTCTTTTGAGTCCTAAACACAATCCACATGGCCACATGTGCTTGCTTGCTGTGCTGGCTGGAAAACAGAAATGGAGAGTTCTGGCATTGTCACTTCTCTCTCTTTACTAAGGGTCTATCCTTTATCCTTGGAAGCCAGGACATAAATGCCTTTGGGATCTTTGATTTCATTATTTATAAACTTATTTTTAGATAAGACTTGATAAATATTCTCAGATAAGGTTCCCAGAAGTCATCACTCACTGTTCTGTCCTGAGGAAGCTATGTGGAGCTGCATGTTTAGACTTTCATACTAGAATTGCTCACTTTCATAATGTAGTGGCACATATATAAGAGTGCAAAACATAAAAACATAGCTTCACTCCCCAAAGTACCAGTATAGAAGGGGAGAAAGAGAACAAGTTATTTTTTTCCTACTGAGGAAACATGTAGATTGCTTACCCTTGACATAATTTTACACAGACACAGAAGTTTGCTTGGAAACAAAGAGAGCTACACAAGGAAGCACACATAAGTGTACAAACTGAAAAAAAGAACCATAAGAAAAAAGTGGAAAGGAACTCAAAAGTATGCATTGAAATAAAGTCAGTCTGCTACCTAAATGTCTGCTTTTAGGATCTTTTGAAAAATTCTTGGGCCCAAACCAATAAAATAATTAAAATTTTAATTCTATTATCGGAAATTAAAAAAAGACAGAAAGAGATTTTTCCAGTTACATTCCAAAGTGGAAATTATATATTTATATCTGTATCTGTGTATCTCAACAGTTCAGAACTTGAACTACGACGTAATTACAGTGTAATTACACTGTAGTTATGCAGATGTAACACTGGATTCAATACTTCAATACAAATATCTGATACTTAAATGTCTAAAATAGGAATTACAAAATAGGTGAGTTGGAAACAAAGTTGGCATGCAAACACACATGGAATATAAATAAACATAATTATTAAAATNGAAGATATGCTAAGGACTGAAAATATGACTTGCAACCACAACTCCTGGCCCTTGGACAGTAGGAATAGGTATTCAGAAACATCTCTGCTGTGAGTAGTGGCAATTTTTGCATTAATGCTGTGACAAATTATTATCTGAAACAGCACTTATTGCAACAAACTCCAAACTGTGCTCTGTTGAGCAAGGAAAGATGATAATGATGTATTAAAAGCCTGCACACCTGTCATGGTTTTGGAACTCCCTTGTTTAGTGCTCCCACTGAAACTCTGCTGCCAGTTGCTTGCTCTTCCCTTCCCTTCCCTTCCCTTCCCTTCCCTTCCCTCAGCATTAGTTATGTTTGTGGAATTTTTGCAAAGGGCCATATGATGCATCCTGACCCCAAGTAGGCAAGATGAATTTCCCTTCCTTAAAGTTCCTATATATAAAGACCAATTATGCAGATGAGGAGAATTTCACCCAAAATAAATTGCATGCTCCATCTGATTATGGGTAATAGATTATTCCAGACCTATACTGTCCTCAGGTGGAATTGAAGGATCCTTTAAACATCAAGGAATATATTCATAACCATTATCCTCTTAACCCTTTGATGTGAAAAGATTGCTATAAAATTTACTAAATTAATCTAAAATGACTTTTGAATCTCCAATCACTTTGTTCTCTGCATTAATAATACTAGGACTAATCCTGCATGACTTGTGAGATTTAAGATGAGTAGCTAATAGCTTTTGAATCAAGGATGCCTTTCAAGGGTGCCTCTAAGCAGTATCTAAAACTGTGTGTGTGCAATTTGTCTTATCCAAATTGGTGCATATTCTGAAGACTATGTAACCCATATACAAACTGCATTTTCATTCAAGATGTATGTAACTCATATATGCAAATATAATCTGAGGATTAATAGTGGATTTCTTTACATAGAGAACAGAAAAGAACTACACAAGAATACTTACTGTTGCTTCTGAAAATTAAGCTTTATTTATCCAGCTAGGAAATGAGGGAGTTTGATTGTTTTTAGTCTGGTTTTGGATCCCAGATTTCTTTTTGTGCTTTTCCATGGTTCCAGGATTTCCTTGGATTAAGGCTAACACACTGAGACTAGTATTTTCCTCTTCTGTTCTCCACCTCTCATCATTTGTCTCTCAGGTAAAGAGTCAGAAACACTAGTCAGTGAGAGCAACTGCATCCAAAGTTTGAGTTTTCCTACATTCAGAGAGTATTTACAATCTGGCCATTTTCTTGTTTCTCTACTTTGCCTGACTTTCCTCTTTTTTCATAGTCTCTGCATCCAATGTTTATCCTCACTTTGTTCTTTTGCATTCTTCTCCTCTAACTGCCTCAAATTCAATATTCTCTCTTTATTCTTATCACATACCCCTAGGTAACCTCCTAGTTCCTTCTTTGACATCCCTGCCTCCATCCCCCAAAGATATAATCCTGTATATGCTATTTTCTTCTGCTTTTACTTTTTTGTCTACTTAGAGGATTAACTTCTCAGAACAAGGATTTTTTGCTACCCTATATGCTTACTGTGCCCAGGAGTAAAGATTTCACCAAAAAGTTTACCCACAAATTTGATGTATGAAATCTTTATTTCCCCCCATATTCATTTAATTTGAGGATTTTCATGTTCTTTTGTAAATCAGATAAAGACATTTTCATAAACAGAAACAAGACAAATTCCCAGAAAATATTTTTCACCTCTCAAAAGTGGTAAAATCACAACCTATTCGAGATACAAGTCTACCTGTGATTTTGGATAGCATTATAGGACATGAATCCTGTTTGTGAAAGTTTAATCATATACTCTCAGAACAAGCTGAATTGCAAGAGACCCGCAAGGACAATTGAATCCAACTCCCAGCCCTGCACAGGACCATTCCCAAGAGTCACACCACGAGCCTGAGAGTATTGTCCAAATGCTTCTTGAAATGTGTAAATTCGGAATTTAAAATGATTCAGCTTGTCTGCAAAATGGTTACTTCCAGAATTGGTTAATCACCAGTGACTTTGGAGTTGGCCCCCTAAGAACATGAAATCAGGAATGGTGTCAGTGTGACTCTGATGCAAAATTCTGACTAGTTTTGAGCCGAATACCCTTTCTGTTTCCATCCTCAAAGAAGATATTCCAGACCAAAAATTATGACAAGCAAGCACTGCTGTACCTGTGAGAAGATCTCCACTATGCCTGGATAATAATGATCTAATTAGATCATTATTATCTAGATCCCTATGATCTAAATCCCCATTTAGATCTAGATCCCCATGATCTAAATGTGAAAGAAAATGCTGTCAGAGACAAGAGCTGTAGGATCCAGTGACACAGTAGAGTCTTCTATGTATATTTACTCACTCTTGAGCTCAGTTTGTGCCATCTCCTGTTGTATTGATCAGGGGTCCAGCTAATCTTAAATTATCTAATGACTCGTACACTGCCAGGTCTTCAGAGATACTGTGCCGTATTGACTGTATGTTACCTGCAAATCCAAAGTGCATTCCAAAGCTGCGTCCTATCTCCATTTTGAGATGAAGGCTGAGGGAGGTCCACATCCATTTTCCTCCCTTTCCTCTCTCCTCCCTTTTCTCCATCCCCCACAGTACCTGAGAAGATATTTATGTGGATAGTTGGAAAGGGTGCATAGGCTGTTGCGGATGCTCAAAACCAGATTTTGAGTTGGATGATCAGAAGACCTGGGAGTCTACTGCTCCTGCAGCTTGGCTATTATGGTTGGGTGTGTGGCTGATCTCACATCCGCTGAGGGAAGGAGAGCTAATCTTGATTAATGCATGGAAAATATGTTGCATCTCCCATGTGATCTTTAGATGATGCTGAAATGTAGAAAAAGCAGTAATAACTTTGGGACTCAGTCTGTGAAAGCTGTAAAGAAGCACCATTTTCTGAGGCCTTTCTTAGGCCTACTTGCGTCAAAGTGGGAACATTTGATTGCCACATAACTGAAATTAAAACATTCCAAAAAGTAAAGCACCCTAAGAAAAACTGGAAGATTGGAATTTACAACCTGTAAGAGAACAGATGATAAAAAACCATTTTATTGGAAACATGGAATGCTTCCAACTGGGAAATTTCAAAGCTGGAAAATACATACAGACACACAACATTGTATCGCAGCATGCTGTGTATTAAGATCAATAGGATAGATGATAAAGGATTTTGTTTATTGAGTGACTTTAGCAAAAATACCAGCTTAACCAGGTTGAAAAAGAGAGAGGGATGTTTATATGCTATCACTTATGCATGCTGTGTCTTAGGCAGTTGTTGACTTCCTGGGAAGGCCAACATGGCTGTAGCTGCTTCATGGTCTGCATCTTCTCAGATGGCCGGGGTAGAGTCATGCACAGCTACGTCCCTGCTTTTCACAAACCTCCTGCAAAGAGGAAGCTAATAGTTTTCTTATTTGTGTAAGGCAAACACGGGCTCACAAGACCAGAAATAACCAGTAAAACTGCATTTTGTTCATGCCTCCAATCCCAGCTGTTCAGTGAAGTACTATCAAAGCAGTAGAACAAAAATGATTCTTACCACCTGAGAATATTACACAGGAACTGCACTTAATATAATTTGTTGACTTTGCCAGTAAAGTTGTATTACCCAGAAATAGCTTGTTAAACTAAACGTGACAATTCTCCGTATTTTCCAGCAGACAACGGAATGGCAAATGCCCTTGGCTTTCGAGAATCTTCTAGTACTTTATATAACCTTCCACAGGAGAAAATAGTTTTCAAACTTACCCATATATATCTGTGACACGACCTGCTTACAATTGTGCCTGTCTACTAATATACATTTTTATTAAGCTACTATATTTTTCCTCTCTAAAATAGATCTTCCACTAAAATAATTCCTCTTCCTCCATAACAAAATAAAACTAAAATAATAAATAGTGCAGTTGATAATAGTGCACAGTATTTTCTGTTATTTTTTTCTCAAGAAATCATGATTTCTCATGAAAGCTGTCATTATCTTTTACTCTTCTGTAGCTTTTCTTTGTCTCTGAATTACATTTTCCTTCATTTTATAACTGTCTGTGTCATGATCAGAGTGTTTTGCATTAGGGTTTTGTGATTGCTTGCCTGTGATCAAATTCCTGCTGTTTTTCTAAATGGAAGCATGTGATGATATATTTTAATTAACATTATTTTTATAATATTTTAACTCTGCCTTAAGGATAAAAACTAAAAATCTATCACTCTCCCTTAACTTTCAAATCAATCCAAGAATACATGAAATGAAACACTGCAAAAGGCGCTTATAGAAGATACAAATTAAGGGGAAGATATTTGATTTATTATACAACAGATAAGATCTGCATGATACAGCTTCCTGATACTTTATGTGTCTATGAAATCTTTCTAATGAAGGTTATTCCTGAACTCATAAAGTTTCATATTCCAGTCTATACTCTGTCATCAACCTGTAATTCTAGATTTGGATTGATAAACATATTAATAAAAAAAAAATTCTTCTGTTGATCCAATGAAGATATGCTCTTTGGGTGGAAGATAAAAAAACAGAATTAACTTCTGCCACAGCATATTCACAAGGAAGCAGCAAAAATGACCACTTGTTACCTATTGCCTTTCTGCTTGGAATAGAAGGAGAAGACTTCACAGAAGTGAAGTCTTTTACAGATGTAATGAAGTAATGATCTTTTAAATATTGTTTCAGATTTTATTTCTCAGGATACTTTGTTCTATGGGAAATACACACACACATATTTGAATTTCTGTGTTGGCTGGAAATCAGTGTAATCTATAAACTTTTGTTTGTTTTCTAATGAGCTAGGTTTGAATAAATGTTGACAATTAAAGAAAGGAGATAAGATGCATCAGGCAGCACTGCGATGATTAAAATTACTCTGAAAAAGACCAGCACCATTCAAGTGCTCTGTTTCCTCTCTCACTTGAATGGCACCAGCAGCTCTCTGAGGAACAGGTGTGCTCATCCCATCAGTTGGAGCTGATTTGTTCATGGATTTAGTGGAAACATCCCTCAGTAATGTCAGAGAACACTTGCCCTTTTAGAGTTACCTGGCTATGATTGTTCATTATAAATGCTTGCTATAAAGATACTATCCTCATCTTTAACATTCTTCATTTTCAGAATCAAGTCTGAGTAACAGAAGTAGGGTTGTATTTCCATGATAGATGTAATTTAAAGAAAGCATGTGTTTAAATTCAACCCTCTGGAAAACAAAATATATACATGTTTTTAACATTAATAGAAAAGTGTCCCAATAGGAATTATTTCCTGAGTGGGAGCTTTAATCTCTACCGAGTACTTGGTAGAGCTCAAAACAGGATGAACATGTGGCGCTTTTATTTTGCATCAAACATTTGCATAATAAAGGATAAACTAACAAAAGAAGTGACTTAAATAAAAAATGGGTTAGCCAAATAAGTGAAATTTATCCTTAATGTGCAGAGGAGAGAAAGTACACATGAAAGGCCCCTTGGGATTTTTTTAAAACACAAAGACCACATGAAAAGTTGGTTGATGTTTTGAGGTTTTTTTACCCTCTAAAATGAGTTCATCTGCATACATTCATAAGCTTTATTTGTCTTTCTATGAAGCAATTAGAAAGCTTACTAAGTGGAAAGGAAAGTACTTTATCAATTAAGTATCAATTTCCATTTCCTTATTTATGATCCTGCAGCTACTAAGCATCAATAATTTCTGCTTTGCTACAATGTCGCCAGGAAGATTGATTGTGCATGTCACCTCAATATGGGAAGACTTAAACAGAAAACATATACTTACAACAGGACCAAACGCACTTTTGCAAAAAGGAGCAACTTAATCACATTTTTAAAAATAGGACTTTTAAAGATGCATCACACCTTTGTTCTGATGAAAGCTCTGTATTTTTCTTCAAAATCTTTATTGACAGAATTGTATATTTTTAACTATGCACTCAACAATTAGCAAACAAAATATATGTTAAAAATCAAGCACCTAGAAAACAGAAAATGCCAAGGTCAAGGCTGCACAGAAAAAAAATAATTCAGTCATCTGCCTGTGCATATAAATTATGACACAGTTAATTAGATGATCATTATAAAATTACTTGAATATACTTGGTCTTTGTTTTATTCAGCAGATAGAGCAGACAGTGTTTAGAGAACTTATCAATAGGTTTTCAGATTTTTTTCCAAATTCTCCTCCAAGAGAAGCCATTCAGATTTTAATGAGAGAGGTGCTTACATATTTTTGACATATTTCTATCTTGTACTTTAAGAACTCAGTTTCCACAAGTTTACAGAGATGCTTTAGCCCTCCACACAGTACTGGTGTTTTCACAGGCTGGCATGTGCAGAACTGTTCAGGTTTTAGTTCTGCCAGTAATGTTGGAAGCAATCAGAATTATGGAAGCATTAGTTTGTAAAAGACCTCCAAGATCATTAAGTCCAACATCTGACCAAACACCACCGTGCCAAATAAAGTATGGAATTTAGTGCCACATCCTTTCATTTGCTGAACACTTCCAGGGATGACAACTCTACTATTTCCCTGGGTAGCTTGTTCCAATGCCTGACCACCCCTTTAGTGAAGAAAGTTTTCCTGATGTCCAAGATGAACCTCACCTAGAGCAGCTTGAGGTTACTTCCTGTTGTCCGATTAGTACTTGCCTGGGAGAAGAGGCTGACTCCCACCTGGCTACACCCTCCTTTAAGGCAGGTGTAGAGAATGATAAGGACACCCCTGAGACTGCTTCTCTCCAGGCTAAACACCTCTCAGACACTTCTCATATGACTTATTCTCCTGACCCTCCACCAGTTCGCTTGCCCTTCTCTGGACATGCTCCAGCACCTCAATATCTGTCTTTAAGTGTGAGACCCAGAGACAATCACTTCCCTAGTCTTTCTAGGAATGGCATCCTGGTTTGGATATGACCAGGATGCCATTTGTCTTCTTGGCAACCTGGACACACTCCTGTCTCATGTTCATCTGATGCTGACCACTACTCCCAGCTTCTTTTCTGCTGTGCAGCTTTCCAGCCACTCTGTCCCAGTCTGTAGTGCTGGATGCAGTCCAAGGGCAGGACCCAGCACTTTGCCTTATTGAATCACACAGCATTGGCCTTGGCCCCTTGTTCAGCCCTGAAGCAGGATTCTTGGATTATTTAGGGGAATGGCTCTTTGACAAGTGGGGTGTTGCCCTTTGGGTGTGCCCAAAGCAGATAGGGCAGAAAGGACAGGTGCAGCTTTGAGTGCACTGCCTGCTTCATGGACTTGTGGTTTTGAGGAACTGGGAATTCATTCCTACTTCAAGCAGGATGCGCGTCCCTCTTTCTAGAACACTGTGCTATGGTGACAGCTTTTCCTCTTCAGGCCTATTAAATATTTATATTACACAAAGAACTGCAGAAGATACTAACAAAGTTTGGGCTGAGGAATACTAAAAGGAGACAGAAACTGATAAAAACACAGAGAAATGGAAAATGCAGATCCTGCATCCCAGTGAAGATTCTCAGTCAGGATTACTGGGTGTTCTGCCTTTGTGCCATTTCTCTGCAGTATAATCACAGATGGAAGAGACCTGAGATACTGAAGAAGCTGTCTGTCTTCAGTATCTCACTGAAACTGAACTGGCTAGCACTGATACTTCCAGCAACAAAAGCTTTCTGCAAACCTCTTTGTCTGAACTCTCATTCACCTGTGAGAGAAGAAGAATTAATATATTAGATGAAGAATTAATATATTAATTCTTTATCCTGGAGACACAGTATACTGTGCCCCATTACTCAAAGGGTGCCTGTTATTGATGATTATATTTTTTACCTTCTGGGAAAAAAACCCCAAAATTAAATGGAAGGTTTTCTACCTGTTTCAGCATTCTTCCCTCTCTTTTTTTTTCAGCCTTTTTCCCATCTTTCTGCCCCAAATATATATATGTGAAGGTAATATGCTTTTTTTTTTTTAAATTGCAAAATGAATGAAACTTGGTACAATGTAATCCTGAATCTAGAATCTTGACCCTATTTTATGAGATCTGAGGCCTCCTTTCAGGTCTAGTTTTCTACTGACTTCTTTGACATGCTTCACTAGACCTAATAGCTCCCTATTACCAGTTACAATTTAGCATCTGAGCCAGGAGCTGGAGGAAAAAGGGAAAAAGGAGTGTAAATTATACGGAGATGCAGTGAACAAAGGTTTTATTTCTCCTGAGCACAACCCTTTGATAGGAAAACGGGGGAGACAAATGTGTTGCTAATTTAATTAAGTAGTATGAGATGGTAGGGTCCACAGATGCCATTTAGGACTGGATTAATCAAGAGCAGGTGATGAAAATGAATAGTCACACATAATGTTAGCATTTTTAACAATCCGACACAGTCTAATGGAATCAAGTGCTATTTAACAACAGGGCTCAGTTTTGCTTGCTAATCCAAATTTATCTACACTTTCGCTGTGCACATTCATGTGGATCAAGAACTCTGTTCCCTCTGGTTCCCACTAATTTTCTGGGGCAATTTTAGTTATTTAATGTTTTGTACAACATGTTTATGTCCCCTTTTACTTCACACAGAGAAAAGCACTGTGACTACTGTGGAAGCATTGCATTCAATGTGCTGAACAAGTGTAACATCCAGTTGGTAAACACTTTTTGACAACTGAGAGGTCATCCTTACCAGTTTAAAACCTTTGTTTTCCTCCATGCATTCCTTTCCAAATGTACTGAAAAGTTATGATCAGCTGTTTCCTTATCACAGCTGGAAAGTATTTTTGTTCATAAATTTTGGGACCACTTGCAGCTATTTGATATAGCCCTTCCAGTGTGCCTTTATCTTTCCTGGGAATAACTGAAGCATGTAACTTAGTAAAATCTTCAGTCTACCCTTCAGTGAAGTAGTTGCTAGATGAAGATTGAAATCTCTGTCAGACTGAAAGACAATTTAACTACATATGAAGTCATACTTTCCTAATAAACAATTTTCAGCTAGAATAAACTTGGTGCCTATAATTTCTCTGCTTGCAAAGGATTAGAAGCTACTGTTGGAAATCTGATCTGTGTCCAGTCTTGGGCTTATATCTCTGAACAGGCTGTGGCCAAAACAAATATATCAGCTTTACAAAGCAGTGGGCAAGCAGCTCGTTTGTGTATTCTTTTGACAGTTTTTGTCACAGAGGAGAGTGTGTAGGAAAGTGCTGTGGCATCTGTTTCTCATCCACTTGAGCGGAGAGGGCATAAAGACTCTGCCACCTATGCTAGAGCTCTGAAAGCTTTATAACCTATTACTTCTTTATGTGGTGTCATAAAAGTAAACCAAGTCCTGTCCAACATGAGACTGACAGAGCATTCTGCAGTATTCTTAGCTTTCAATATCAGAGCTTTCTTTACCCTCTTAATGGATGGATTTATTACATGTCAGAGTGCAGTTTCATGCTAGTTGTTATCAGGTCTTAGAGTAGAGTACTACTCCACTAGGTGCTATGCATTTTGCTGCATTTACAGAGTCTCGCCAAGCTTGTTTTCCAAACCTTATGAAAATCAATTACAAACAGCCTCAGTTTGTCTCAGTTGCCATCTTTCAATACAACTCTTTAATCCCTGAAGACTCTTTAGAAGAGATACCTCTGTGTGCCATAAAAACATTTGTGGTTTTAAGTACCTCTGAGTATAAAAAATCCAATAGGAGATATTCAAAGGTAAATATATATTTTTTTCCAATGAGCAGTCCCAGGATGAACTAGCTAGTTCTGCTTACCGGTATTTGGTACTGGTTTTTCAGATGAACATTTTATTTTTCAAAATATACCTGACAGAGAGAAGAAAACACCACAAGGGAGAAAAAAAATCACATTAAAAGGATCCTAAAACACAAATCACAAAACTCAAAAAACCTTTAGTGTTTATATGAATGTAATTATAGAACAAAAATCCCCACTAGAATTAAAATAAATTTCAGGGTTTTTTTGCTAGCTGTTTCTAACAACAGCACTGTGAGGCTTAAAACCTTGGTAGAAGTGTTGTATGGCCTTTACTATATTGGGATGGCCATGCCCTGATTTCTCTTTTCTCCTTACATGCTGGTAAATACTCAAAGTCCTCAGCTGATTAAAACTCATTGCTTGGGATAATATCTTAAACTACTATTGACCTTGGTGTCTGTTTATATCTTTTTGCCCTGTAGTTATTCCTGTAGCATTTTAAGTTGCTCCAGCTGTACTTGCTAGAACCTGTCCACAATATCTTAAAGCAGGTGCATTCATAAATCTCCTGTCACAGTTAAAGAAATTACCACAACTTCCTGCTCTCTGTTGTCCCCAGCTGATACACCACAACTCACAGAAGAAGTACTCAGAGACTCTCTTCAGTTCAGTGCCAGGATTTTTACTGAGCTAAACTCTTCTATTTTGCCCTGACTCTGACCAGAGTCACTGGTGTGGGATGGCAATGTCTTAGACTGCTGTAGCTGCTTTGCGTTTATGACCGTGATCTGAGATTAAATGATCATCTAATACTCTCCTACCCAGAAGAGCAGAAATAAGGAGGACTCAAGTGGAGATGTTTGATCAGCTGAAGGAATGGGGTGCTTTCATTCTAGAAAACTTCATCTTGAGTTGGTAGTTAAGTCAAGGTTTGCTCAGCTCTTGAGGTGTGAGTGATGAAGGAGAAGGAATTGCTGTGTACTTGTCCTTCAGGCTCATGTTGGAGTGGAGAAAAAAGCTGCTTTGAATTGGAGGGAGGGGGAGAGAAAGGATTACCAATAATATTTGATGTGTCTGTTTCTTGCTCTAATTAGGGTTTCAGAACAACATCTATAAAGCTCATCTTCTTTTTTTTTTTTTTTAGAGTTCTCATGCTTTCTCAAGTATGTTCACCTGTACAGATGTGATCTTGTGCATTTCTTCCCCCTTTGAAGGCAGTGTTATGTTCTGAGGTATACTTGGGTCTTTTAATTAAAAATTACAGGTAAAATATTTAGAATGCTCTTGAATTATGGAATATTTTTTGTTTTGCAAATGGAAATGTGTAACCAATAGTCTTATGACATTTTATATTAAAAGCAGTATTAAATTATAATAAAGTAAAAAAGTTAAAAGAACTGCAGTCTGGATTTATGTATATGTGTAGAAGATTAATGCCTTTAGTTAATTTGGGTTGAAATATATATTCTAATGAGGTGTTAAAATTAGTTCTGAGAGTGCTCATCTGGCAACTATAAATATGTTTTATAGCAAAGTGTAATTAAGCCTCTAAAGCTCATCTTCTCTGTACTTTTTTTCTCTCTTTCTTTTTTTTTTTTTTTCCTGAGCTTTTAGGAACTTGAATTTAGTTGCAAGAACACCTCTCCAGAGAAAGTTATAGTTTCATAGAAGTTCAGAAACAAATTCTTTTATGTGTATTCTCACTGTTTGAAGAAAAATGGCGAAAAAAATTGTGACAGTAAAAGGTTTCGTATTTTCACAATTTTGAGGTCTGTCTGTAATTTTTTAATGTTAAAAAGATCTTCAAGTTATCACCCAAATTTAACCAGATGGATGGAAAACTTGATGAATGAAAATAAGTGTAGGATGTCCAGGTTCAGAAGACAGTGGTTAATTGGTCAAGCTTTGCCTGCAGTCTGGTGACCAGTGAAGAACTGCCAGGCTGTCTACGAGGGACTGAATTCTTTCAGTAATAATGTGAAGGAGATGATGGATGGCAGTCTTACCAAGTGTTCAGGTGAAAACAAGTTGTGAGGACCACTCAATGTGTTCAAGGACAGGAGTCCCATTCAGAGATACCCAGGCAAGCTGCAGGAAGGGGCCTAAAAGAACCTTGTGAAATGCAGCAGGGACAAATACTAAGCTGTGTGCTGGGGAATAAAATGTCCCTTACAGCACTACAGGCCTGTGCCTGAATGCAGGGGAACACCTCTATGGGCGGGTGCCTGGGGGGCCTGATGGACAGTAGGCTGGACAGGAGCCATCATGTCCTGGCAGCACTGAGTCCACAGCATAACTGGCTGCTATTAACAGGGCAATAGAAGACTGATTGAGTGAAGCGCTTATGTCTCCAAACTCAGCACTCATAAGATGATGTCTAGAACGCTGTGCAAGTCTTCGGGATTCCATTGGAAATCAGACAACCAGGAAATCATGAATGGACCTACTGTCTATTGATGTCTATAAAAACTGTGAACACTGTTTAAAGGATTATTATGACATCTGAGGAGACTGTAACAATGTAATTCATTTGGCATTCTAAATTTTTAATTTCTTGTCTTTGTAGTAAATCAGTTGTGCGGCTTTAGTTGTGCAACCACATTGTCAAACTTACATAGACCCATGGTCCAAAGTTTGAAAGAGGTGTGAGTCATTCCTGGGGTGTGACCAAGAGGGATTCATCAGTTATAATTCCAGGTGAATATTTAAATAGTCAGATAGGAGCATCAAAGAGACATTAAAAAGCAGACAATGTTTATTCCTGTCCTCTTGAATGAATACTCCAAAGTGGAGTTTTGCTGCATCTAGAGGCAGTGGGGAAGGAACAGTGGAGTGACCAAAGCTTCCCACTCTCTTTTATGCACAAGGCACTGAGGAAAGCAATAGGGATCAAACAGAGTTCATGGAGTGAGGGAATGCTGATGCAGGGCAGGGGAAAAAAAAGGAGACTGGCAATGCTGAAAACAACATGAGAGACTCAGTTTGTCTTCTGCTGAAGATATTTTCAGAAATAAGATCTATCTACTGGAATTGAGTATAAGGTAATAATAAAAATTCAATCAATATATAATCATCCATTCTCCAGAACACATTTACTTATCTATTTTTGGCTATAACATCTAGCTGTTGGTTTCAGGAATTGGTATGTATTGAGTACTGGAATATTCTGATGCTTGACAATAAGTAAAGCTCTGCAATGCTGCAAGTAGGAGACAAAAGCTACTGTAATACTCTGCAATTGAAAACTTGTTTTCATTAGGTCAACTGTAGTTATATTTCCTGAGTAGACAAACGTAGCCAAAAATATCACCAATTTTTATTCTTTTTCTCCTGCCAAAGTAAAACACTCTCATGCTACAGCCATCAGAGTAGAAGACCTCCCATATATTAACTTTTTTTTTTTTATTCTGCATAGTTAGGAAATCTGCTAATCCATATAGATCTAAAATCACACAAAACCTCCTGGCATTTCACTGGGGAGGTTTCTAAGCTATATGTTCTGCCTCCGTGAAGTAGCCTTTGGCTTACCTGTAACAACCCTGAAAGCATGCAGTAGACATCTTAGTTTCCTCCTGATCAGCACAAAGATAGAAAGAGAAACTGGGAATTCCTTTTTGCCTTAGTTTCTGTTGCCTGTTTTATTACCAGTTCTTCTCCTTCTTAAAATCTTTAGCATCTGCAGCTCCATGGTGCTGACAGCCAGTTTCAGAGAACACTGTGGTTGCAATGGCTTCACCTGGAGAATATTAACCCAGTGTGTGAGCAGGGAGAGAAGAAAGAATAGATTATGTGAATGAAGAACAAAGACCCTTAACTCCTCTAGGTTCAGTACTCATGGTAATTTTGGGAAATCTAATGGGAATGACCTCTGGGGTGAGATGCTTTACCTTGACTTCTTAAGGAGGAAAATTTATTACAGATACCTGGCAGCTGAATACTCAGAGTAACAAACCTGGAATCTCTGGGAGGAGCAGGTGTTGCCTTCTTACAAGACAGGACATCAATACAGCTAAAAGATTTCCACCATTGTTTAAAGAGCATAATCATTAGATGTAGACACAATATCCCTGTTCCATTTCTCTAGCACAAAGGTAAAAATTTCATTTTTCTCCTTACCTGCTTGCAAGTACAAGTCAGACTCACTCTAGTGTGCTGAGGGGCTGTTCCCAGTCAAGAGGCTGTTCTGCTGTGCCATCCACCAGTGTGCTCTGTATCATGTCAGGCTTTATTGATCTGTGTGGATGTATGTTTCTAGATCAGTGGACGTCTGCCACAATACTAACAGAGCACTCCATAATTGCCTGTGATCAAAGGACTTACTCCCCTGCAGAGATCCCAAAGAACAAACCTTGAGGTGTTATCTGGGACTACTTCCAAGGAGCTGGTGCTTTTCTCCTCTGCATAGCTAAGATAACAGATGTTCTAGGTACACCTCCAACCACACATAAGTTCTTGTTGTTGAGTTTATTATTTGGTTTGTTGTTTGTTTTGTTTCGTTATTTGGTTTTGGGTTTTTGGTTGTTTTTTTTTTTTATTTTTTATTTTTTAATTATTTTTTTTAACAGCAAATGAAATTTGGTTTACAGTGGAAACAAGGCACCTCCATGGATGTCCAAAAATTCTGTATGTGCTTGGGTTAAAATCTGTGTATGTTTTCATGGCACAGCTTTTCTCTGGGTTAATTAAGAAGTATATATAAACTTGCTTGAGGCCTGTTAGGAATTAGGAGAGCTGTAAAAATCTCTGGATGAGAACTTTTGTCCCATAGCTTTAGCAATTGGCTAATTATGTAATTGTTGTGTTTCTTTGTTTAGCATGTGCTCCGTGGTCTCATTAATCAGCGCAGCAATACTAAAATGGCTGTGATTTCCACCAGCATGATAAGACATGTTGGCTGCTAAATTCAGAGGGATAAATTGGTTATTTTACAAAGTCTCAAAGGGCGAAGGCTTGGGGGTTTTATTTTAAAGTTTGTCACATGATCTCGCTGCATGACATCGCAAATCTCCCATCTCTGCTTTGTTGGTCTATATGCATGAATAATTTTCCCAGTGCTTGTTTGTAGCTGAGTGGGAGAAAGGGAGAATTACCGCTGCACAATCTCTTGTTGTCGGTGATCAGCATTCCGATGGTCTGAGCTGGCTTACAACAGTGTAAAGACATCAGTGGCATGTGTTATAATATATTGAGTATTGTACTCCTGAAGAACGCACGAAAGAAAGAACATTGTTCTACTAGGGAGCAATTCATCGGGTTTTTCCCAGAGACTCTTGGGTCAAGTTTTTATAGGCCTATTTGATTTTCAAATTCTTTTTCCCCCTTTTTCCTCTCAGTGAGCCATAGTGTCCAAACTTGTCTACATTTACTTCCCATGTTTTGTGCATGGTAGATGTCCTTTAAAAAGAGTATCTCAAATAAGTCTTTATTCTTGTTTTGTTGGCTCTTATTCTGTGTTTTCATGAACTCTGGCCCTGGCCATGGCAACTGCAAGAAAAATGTTAACATTGATTGACAGGATTAAGAAAGCCTCCATGCCTATCCGCATTTCAAACACTTTGGGAACAATGGTGTTTGGTGTGATTGAATTAATGAGATATCGTGGACTGTCAAAAGAGCACACATACTTTACATAAACCTGATTATCTTTGCATGGCAGAAATGAAAAAAAGGAGGGAACAGAGGTTTGGCTTTCACTCATACCTCCAAAGGAGCCATCAAAGTGTGTGTGCCCTGGCTCAGAGAGTGATGTGCCCGCTCAACTGGCCCTCCCTTTCTCTCCACATACTGCCTGGCTCTGCTTAGCATACATCAGCCATGGGCTTTAACAAGTCTATTCAGGCGACTGGGTCCAAAACAACACTCTTTTCACAGCTCAACACCTCTGTGCTGATTTTTTTTATCCTATGGGTCTATTGTTTAACTTGAACTAAGCATACATTTCAACAATTAGACCCGAACTGGCTCCTACCACCCTAGCTTAACCCCAAAGAGTGACATCAGTCATGATACTACATACATTTTGAGAGGTGAGCCACAGCTGGTGCTCACTTTTAGCAATAGATTTACTGGAGAGAGAAGAAAGTTTCTAGGGAACTTCTTTCCACTTAAGTCTTTAAATAATATTTCTATCCTCTGGGAAATGTTCCAGCAGACATAATAGTTTGGTGAATAAATGCAATTCATTGAAGCAGTGCTGCATTTTAGCATAAGCTGGTTTTTTTTTCACAAGAGGACATCATGGATTAAGAGGCTCTGAAATGAACTGTAATCCAAAAGCTGAAAGGATTCTGCCTACCTGAATACCTGTCTGTCTATCTGTCTACTTACCTGTCCTCCAACCTCTCTAATAATTTTACATGGTCCTTACTACCTCAGACGAGCATTAGTTCCTCAAATACACACAGCACTGGCTTACTGAAAATTGTAAGTTTAATGGAAGCAGCATTTGTTTGATGGCATGCAGCCCTTTCAATTTTTTTTTCAAGGAAGTAGTAATTTTTTATTGAATTACATGCCTTAATTTACAAAAAATCTAGCTTGTTTTTCACTCTATTCATGGATCATAAGAATTAATTTTTTTCTAAAAAAAATATTTTTCTCTCTTTTTTGTGCTAAATCCAGATGGAGGCAATGTAAAAATGTTATTTATCCAAATGACTCTGGTCAGCAAGACAAGTCTTATTATTTCTAGCTTGCCTGGAGTAAAGAGATACTGAGAAAACCTCAAAAAATTTGTACATACAAGAATGTTCAGATTGTTTTTGCAGACACATGAAGAACGGATAATTTAAATGAAGTTTAAATAGAAAATCAAGCTCTGCTAGTTTGCTTACAATGTCTCAAACCTCTAGACATCTCTGACGATCCTCCTATCATTGCATTACTTCTCACCAGGTAAGAATATGTAGCCTTTATGTAAACATGAAATACAATATTCCTTTTTTTAAAGGATCCTTTGCTTACCTACATCATGCTTTCAGTCTTAATGAGTAAGCAAGATATAGTCTTTATAACATTAGTGGTTGTGGTGCTGAGCTGAAAATGATGAGATTTGGTGGCCAGATACAATAACTCTGCCTTTCCCTCTTTATGGACTTCCCTGTAGCACTCCCACAAGCTTTAGTGATTCTGTGTTGTGATAGATGATTAATTTTCACTAAGGCTTTTTAAAAAATGCTGTAAGTATAAAGAAGTTTAAAAATCACCTGGTGGCACGTATTGAGCGTTGCTTTGTAAATCATTAAATAATTTATGGCAAAACTCATTTTAACACGTGTGCATGTTTTCTAAGGCCATGGATTAGTGACAGGCCTATCATAACCGATTAATGTTTCAGATCAAAGAAAAGATGGAGAGCACTGCGCTGTGAAGTCACAGAACAAAACAAAATATTTCCCCCCAAAGCTTAGCCAGTAGATGTCTCTGTTTCACAAACCCTGTCATGGTATCAGCTGCCACATCCTCCCAGTTACATCTCCTGCACCCTTCTTAGTAGGATAAACTCGCCTTTACATAAAAATGGCAACATGACATGAAGGTGGTGGTATTTTGGAGCCTGTATGAAGTTGTCTCAGTGGTCAAGGCATTTGAAACTCAGTTGTGCACACAATAAGCAGTAGAGATTGAGACAGCTAGTTAGTTGGAGACTCTATAATAACTGAACTAAACTGGCATAATCAGATGGCTTTGTACTACATGGCAGGGTCTTGGGGGTACCATCATTTGCCACCTTTTACCAATAACCAGGATTTCCAGGATCTGTATGACAACAGGTGGGCTATCCTTCAGTGCCCTACACAGTCATCTTCTCCTTCTGAACTCTTCCTCCTCCAGTCCTATGACACAGAGTGAAGCAAGGGGAGCTCCAGACCCCATTGGAGGAGTGTATCTTTCCTTCTCCAGCCTTAAGAACTTATGTCTCCCACAAGGTAAACCTGTGCAAAAAGATACTGGATGGACAGGTGTCCTTGGGAAAGGGAAGGAAAAGTAAGTGTAATGGCATAATCCTGCAGTTTCTTCTGGCCCTTGAGCTGCTGCCAAATTGCAATGCCTTCTGCAGAACACCCTGCTCACTGCAGCAAGGAGCAGCTTCATCTTTCAGAGTGTCACTGGCCTCCTTTCTCTCACAGAAGTGGCTGTACTGCCTATTTCTCCTGCTGAGAGTTCTACCACTGAGTTAGAACATGTTTTCAACTACTTCTTTAAATAAAAAGGACCAGTTCTATGTCTATGAGATCAGCAACATAAGGGAGCCTGACATGGAAAAACTGATTTCTCCTTTTGTGAACACAGGTATTGTTGATATTTATGTAGACTTAGATGGTCTTTCCTGGTCTCTTAAGAGTAAACACTCACTATACCCTGTTATTTACTTTAAACTTTGTGAATTGATATTGCTTGCTTTTCCTCCTCACTTCTAGAAAACTTTCAATAAAACTATACTTTTTGTTTATTAAAACTATTATAAGTTGAAATATTAACAGCTTTATCCTTGATATAAACAAAAGGGTGGCCTTTTCCTCATCAAATAGATAATTTCAGTTTGGGTGAAACCTGAGGTTGAGGATTTGTAACAGATTTAAGCTAATCAAAGTGCTGTCTGCTGTTAAAGTTGGTAATTCTTGTCCACCATCTTCCATGTCTCACCACGCTTTTCTGCCACTTCTCTCACGTCAGCATTAGCACTGGCATCTGTGCATGCTCATGGTAAGCTAGATTTCTGCCCCCACCTGCTTGTCCTCCTGGCCAACCTGAGCACAAAAAGGATGAAAGGAACACCTGGGAGTTGGATGGAGGTGGGATTTTAATGTTTTACTTAGGTGAGCCTGATGCAATGGTGGAACCTCATCCCAAATGTGTGTGACTGAATTTAAAAGAGTACATGTTTAAGGACATATAACTAACAGCTATATTTTTTTCATTCTACCCAAACAGAAACCTTTTCATTTTTATCTGTCATCTTTTTACTAGCTTCTTTACTGAAAACATAATTTCTATTTTGGCTTCATCAATACTAATGGTGTTACTATCTATACCTTTTTTTTCAAATATAGCTAAAATTTTATAAAAAATATGATTAGGAAAGCAAACTGTACAGTTTCTACACTAGCTGAAAATTTTTATTATTATTAATATACAAAAAAATGGTGCAATAAACTACATAAGAATCCTTGGCAAGTAGGTATGAAAACAAGAAACAGAAAGGTGAAGAAATTGTGTGAGAATTAATGAAGAAACCTTCATCCAAGTTTGTTGTGTCTGACTTTGTTTCATCTTGGTCCCACTCTGAATCTTGCACAGTAAGTTGAAAACTTTTTATCCTAATTCACCATCGTGGGCATGCAGCCTTCCAAGAACAGGTAAAGTACCAGCCTTACAGCCCTTATCCCTGTCTCAGGCCTCCTTCAGGTTCAGCCAAACTGTAGCTTGCACATAGCTCACTGTGCCATCAGAGCAAGAAGATTTGTGATGGTAGATAACTGTGCAGGTTTCTTCCACATGTATCGCCCTTGCCAGCTTTAATATCCCCTCTGTCCTCTTTGACAAGCAGGAAACCTTTCTTTCTCATATCCTAACACACATTTCTAACATATTTCCCCACGTGTGCATTTGTTTAAGGCCAACTACAGAAAAGTGTTATATTCATGAATTCTTCTGCTCTTGCTCTCAGAGAGGTGTGTCAGTATCTCTTATTAATACTTTGTTGTCCTGAGCAGAGGCTACTGCCAGTGAGTTCGAACTGGTCCAGCAAACATCAGCAGATGTGGACTAATGCTTTCAAGCACATGAATTAAAACATAGTGGGCTAACATATTATAAAGTATTCCTAATTTTCCTAATCCTGGCAGACACTTTAAGCCTCCAGTAATATCCTGACCCAAGAGCAGTTCAGCTACAAAAATCCTCTTTATCCCAGGGCACTCACAGTTTCATTAGGCTTTCCAGGAAAAGGCATAGAGTGCACCTATGGAGCTTGGTCTTCTTGCCACTTCCCCATTCTTCTAATTTCTAAATAGCTAGTATAGAGTCAAGCATTATAGATGAGCAGAATTTGTTAGATTTCAAAATTATTTGGCAACAGCATTATAAATTTTCCATTATGTAGGCCTCAGGTCCTCTAATATCAAAGATATCATATGACAGGTGAAAATCAAATTGCACATCATACTTATTTCCTTTAAATAATGAACATACAGTGACATAGTGCAGGGGAAGTTCATTTCTAGGTACATTCTTCCAAAGAATTTCCACATCCTAAATTTTTTGAGCATATTTTGCATTTAATTTTAATTTTAAAAATGATTTTGTGTAAAACCTTACCAACTTGACAAAAACTCTACACTGAAAATAATTCCCTTTAATGACGATATATGTAAAATGATTCGCTAGCTATGCAGTATGTTTCTTGTTTTACATTACCATTTCCTGATCATATTCCTCACTGGGTTAAACAGCAATCTGAATTTTAAATCTGGCAACACTTGGAGATTAGGAGTTTTCCTTGACAGTGATGGTTTTACTTTCTTTTTCAGCATTGTTTTAAGAGGTGCATTCTTTGCATGGCAGATTCAGTATCCTTGAGTAACCGGAAATAATTAATAAATATAATTATCACTAGCAGTGCTGAAGCAGGGGAAGCTTTGAGGTTAGTACAATGCCCTGGCAGAACATGTTTGACTGGATGAAAAAGTTTACGGAGATTAACACCCACAGAGCTAGCCCACTGGTAGGTTGTTGCAGGTTAATGGAAATGTGTGGCAACAGGCAGCAACATTAGCAGGGTCTTTATCTTTAGGTCTCATAAATATTCTCCTTAACCCCTCCTAACACCCATGTTTCAGCCTTCTCTAGAAAGAATTAGGATGGCTAGCTCCATGGTTATTGTCAGGATTAGACACATTCAGCTCAGGCTTTCCCCCCCTCCTGGCTATCAGTTCAGAATTGCCCAGCTTCTTAGACACCCATTTTGGGCCTGTATCAAATGTGATTTGTTAGTTGCTGCCCTTGTCTCTTAACCAAAGGAAAGGAAATTAACAGCAAATTCTTGGGTAGTAGAGAAGTGACCTCAGGACATTTTGTTTGAAATGTAGTGCTCTATTAAATAAGGCTCTCAAATGCATAAATGAAGGTTCACAACTTTCTGTGCTTAAAAACCAGTTTGGTCATTAAGTTAAATTTTAAAGGAGTTCGAATTTCTAGTAATCATATAAGAGTTTATTTCTCTTTTCAAGTCTTTGATAGTTTCTTTGTATGTTAAACCACAGAGAATTTTTCTTAGTATATTGAAAAATTGAGCTGGGAAGGGGTTAAGGATCTTCGTTGACTGCAATTTCTCAATCAGCCTCGGGAAGCCTCAGGTCAACTTTGCTCATAAAACTCTGCACAAATATTTCTTTTTCTATCATAGGAATTCTAATTCTACACACAGACCAGTGCCACTCAGATTATTACACATTATTAAAAATTAATTTTAAAAAATGGTTTGGTCCCTGAAAATGTGAGAAACCAAGCTTTGAAAAAACTCACTCCCATAATAGTAAAATAAATACCAAATAAAATCCTCTTTCCCTCTGTTTTTATATTTCTGTTATCCCTTGATTTTGAAATCTTTCCTCTCTTTCCCCCTTGCACAGTACAAATGAAGATAAAAGACTATCCTTATGGAAAAATAAATTATATGGAACTTAATAGGGATAAAAAACTGCTATAGAGATTAATAGGTTTCCACAGAAGTTTCTCTAAAACATCATATAATTTAATAGAAACTTCAATATAAAATGTGAAAAATCACTCCCTCCTGTGGTAAAACCTGTAAGAGGGTTGGCACAAGAGAAAAATACTTCTGTTACAAGGATACTGTTATACTGTGTGGAAGTGGGGTTGGGGTCGCCTGTCCCCTGCAGCATGGCACAGACCCACAGCCACGCTCCGGGCAGGGGTGGCCACAGGCAGGTTACCCTCTCAGGAGAGAGCAGGGGGACTTTGGGCTCTTCAGGAAACTACTGCCAACTGCTGAGAAAAGGGTAGCTCTGGGGGAGGGGCAGAAGATTTCCTCTTCAAATATCTTTTTTACTCACTGTCTTGTCCTCCAGCTCAGTTTGAATCATGTGTATTTTCAGAGTTGCCTTGTTCTAATTTGTGCTTTAATAAAACTTAGTTCTTTAGGGTATTTGTGTTCCTGCATTGTAGCAGAGATGGGACTGTCCTAATTCACGCCTTTGGTGAATAGGGGATCTGAAATACACCCAAGTAGACATAAAGTGGTAACCTACTGCTGGTTCCATCCTGGTAACTACCCATGTGCATGCATATGGGCCAAATGAGTGCTGATCCCAAGATGAAAATTATTTAAGAAATATAGCCTTTTCACTTGCTTTTTTTCTATCAAAAAAAAAAAAGTTTACAATTCTTTCTGTATTTCCTAAAAATCTTGTGTGTGTGTGTGTGTGTCTATGACAGCAGCTAAAGCCTGATTTAATGTATCAATCAGCACGTGGAAGACCTCTACCACCCCTAAAATGCTTTTACTTGTTTATTTGTACACATAAATAAGCTTATTAAATATGAATATGAACAACATTCTTATTAACAGACCCAGACCATTCTCTTAACAAATGTCGAAGTTATAATTTTAACCAATGTCAACTTTTGAACAAAAGAATCCTGTGCTAATTTATATTACACCTCCATAGGAATAAAAAGAAAAGTAAAATTCCCACTAAAAATATGATTTGTTTATGTTAAAACATTCTGAGAGTAATTTCTTAGGCAGATTTCTCATTTCTTTGTATTGCTTCGTAGTAAATTCTGATCGTTTGGATGCTCATCAGAGCAACTTGTATTGGAGACCAGGAGAACAAAAAAAAAAAAAAATGAGGTGGAGCAGAGCCATCAGCTCCTCAAAAGGAAGAGGGATGTATCGTTTTTGGTGTTTTCCCAGAGAAGACATGTAACCAAAATATACATCACACAAAACTATACAAATAAGACCACCTGTTAACCACCTGTTTAGCTGATAATTTACAACATTTGATACTTTTCAAAAAGGTCAATATTTGACAGATGCTGGCAGATAACCCAAATTCCACAGCATCTCATGGAGTTCCTGCTTTAATAACCACCTGCATAGTTGCCAGCAGTTTGTGGCAGTGAGTAGACTTTCACATATCCAGCTGTATACTTATCTTTTGGACATTTCAGATTATATGTAGAAAGTACTATTAAAATGTCCTGTGAGGATTCAAAAAGTGGAAGAAGCAGGCTGATAGGTAATCAGGTAAGTTGGTGACTTAGCATTCTTTTCCTTAAAATTTCTGATGCCATGTGTTGTACACCATGGTTTTAGATCAGGTGAGGACATGAGATCATCGCAAGATGACTCAAATCTAAAAGCTATGAAGGCTATGTCATTTTCCAGAAGCAGGATAATGCCCAAACTTAATGGCCATATTGCAGAAGCAGTAGATGAATTCAAAATAAGTGTGTTCAACAATAGGGATTTTCTTTAAAAATTGCAATAAATTAAATTGCAATCATTAAAACTGGCTCATTCATCCATTCACAAAAGTCTTGGAATGAATGGACTCTAAGAATATACAAAAGTTTGTTGCAGAATGTAGTTCTTCCTCAGCCTGTTCTCTGGGAGCACAAATCATGAAAAATAGATTCTGATCATGAAGAAACCATGGGGGACTGTTAAAAATAGTGCTGGTGAGAACCTACATATTTTCTGTATCAAAAAACAATTTCTATGTTACCAAGATGGGAAGACAACACAAACATATGTACTTTGATCGTATGAAGAATATGGATGGAAAAGACCTTGAAGCAGTTAGTGCATCTGAAAGGGATCATAGCAGACCACCCTGTTGTGGTAAACTATACTTGATGTTTACACTGGGTTCTTTGGTTGCACTGAATTTAAATAATGGTTGCACTAAGTAGCTGTATTCTCTCCCCGCACTACCTGTGGTGGTGAGTCCCGTTCCCCCCCTACCCCTGGAATGCAGCTTCTCCCCTCTGTCCCATTGGCCAGTGGTCTCTTCCCAGTGTCCCCCTGCTTCGTGGGGGGATAAAACCTCCTGGGACACGTGGCTCGCTCTCTCTTCTTTCTGCTGCTGGGCAAGCAAACTGGTCCCTTCCCTTCCCCCACGCTCTGCCTAGGAATGAACTTGGATTAAACAGAGTTCAGCAGAAAGTTTTGAGCGTCCTTTCGTCCCCCTCCTTGTAACGACCCTCCTAAGCCGAAGGCTTGCTAGAATTATCCCTCGGGACTTAAAAGAGCCAGTCACACCACTCCATTGCAGAGGATGAAGATGGTGTGTGACAGATGCTCAGGAGCAAGTTACTTATAAATCAAGCAAGAAACGGACTGAAGTGGCTCCCAAATATTGCAGTAAGATGTTACTAATATTTTACAGAGGTTTTACCTTGTGTGAAGGGAAGACGAATGTCTCTCATACCCCATTTAGCTCACTCATGGTGTTACTCTGGATTCCTGACCAGCCACGAGTCTTGTTTCACACAGAATCTTTCCAGGCCTGAGGGAACAAAGGTCAGTTCTCTCTGTACACATAAATGCAAGCTGAAAACATGGTATGTAAGATGATTTGATCTGATATTCTCACATATTTTCTACACTCATAAAAGGTACCCAGAGAAGAAGTTAAATACTCAAGCAAACATGAAAAGGACCATACGGATAAGCAACTACTTTAAGTTTTAGATGAAAATATTTATTGTCTCAATGCTATTTGCTGGCAGGTTTTTCAGAGGACCTGTTGGACTTCTGCACGAGTTCATTTTAGGTTTGAACTTGTAACATGAGCTGCAGACAATGGAGGCACTGTGACATCATCTCTTCCTTCCTGTCCCCTGCAGGTAGGAGGGTCAGGCAATAAAGATACTAAAGCTCAAGGTGTACACATAGCAAGCACAGAGACTTGGGTCTGGAGGGTAAATGTGATTAAAGGGGCACATCTGCTATATTTAGTTCAGTGTCTGTGGGAAAAGGTGGTCCATTCTGAACAATGTTTTTGAGAAACTACATTTGCTTAAAGGCTGAGTATTTAAAGTCCAGAAAAAAACCTTTTGAAGGCCATAAAAATAGAACACTTGCTTTGCTTTGTTACAGGAGAGCAAATATGTGTTTTAGTTTGTATATTATATGAGAACAAAGTACTTCTGCTGCTCTGCATTGGGAACATTACATCACATTTGCTTTCTTTCTCTAAGACTTTATTTTTTTCACTCCTCATTTGTTGCCTTATTTTCCCCCTTGATATTTCCTTTTCCATTTGAACTATTTGTTTTTAAATCACTCTTATCCTCTTATCCTCAGGGAAAGGATCTTCATTGGCAGAATATATTCTTTTTTTTAAAATATTGGTGAGGAAGAACTTGGTGATGATTTTACTAGTATTTTCTGAAGTTTACCTGAACTAGATATTATAATTTAGCAGCAGTAACTTATTAGTGAAATAGGAACCAAGGAGCCAAACAAAGAAAAGTTTTTAGGTTCATTTTTTGAAGGAATATAGGAATGTAGTCTGTGCACAGGTATGTAGCTGCTAAAAGTGATATTTATCACTAGTAAATGTACTTGTGAATGTAAAAATACATGATACTTGTTTCAGAATTAGTTACTCAGCCGTTATATCTATGCACAAAAATATGTACAAAGAGTGTAAAAAGAAACATATTTTATTCAGCTACCTTTCATTCCTTACTTTAAAATTCAGGGCAAGGGCAAAACATTTTAAAATGTAAAACTACATAGCTGTGTTTAATGCCTACAGTCAACTGATTTTCCTTTGGAGGATAAGAAAATTTATTGAAGTTTCTATGTATTTTCTCTTTTCCTCACTTTAAATTTTTCTGTACTATTCTCCTGAAGAAATCATGCTTGCATTGACCTATGCAGGCTATGCTCCTGTCTTCTAAAAGCCACCTAGTGGAGTGGGATTTATTTAGGAGACCATAGGAAGGAGCAGATCCTTATCTCGAGTAAGGTATCCTAGTCTCATTGACTATTATGATGCTCTTGAAATTTTCCTCAGCTGATATTGTCAAAATTTTAAGCATTGAGTGGCCAAAACTTTTTCTGTAGATCTTTTAATTCTAGTATTTTTTTTTGCAGTAGCTCATAAAAATGACCAATCTGAGTAAAATTTCTGAGAGAGGAAGGGACAAGTGCTTTGCTCACAGTGAGTTGAGTGATTTGTTCACAGTGGATTGTTTACACATAGAGAGTCTTAAAGAAATGAATGTGCAAGTTAGCTTGAATCATCACATCCTTGTGTGCTCAATTTCTGTTACGGAGAGCAGGAAGGGACATGCAGGTCAGTTAACAGGTGCACTGGAACCAATCTATGGGACCCAGGTTTCCTCTAGTAAGATGAGCTCAACATTGTAGCATGCTGTAAGCAGTAGCTGCAGAGACCTGTCAAATTCTTCCCGTGCAAGGGAGCCTTTCTCTTACTGGTCTTTTTAGCTCCAAGGCTGAGGGATGGAGATATGGGAACATGGGAAGAAGTTAATGAACAAACATATCTTTCCACTCATCAATACAAAAATCTTCTTGTTCCAAGGCATTTCACATTTAATATACCTACTGAATTTATTTCACTTCAACACAATATCCCTGACATCATACTGATGCTTTTACAATGTCCATGGTTGCAGTTTTGTGACTGCTCAGCCCTTCCTGGCCACCGGGAACTATAGAAATGTCTGCATGTTTCATAACTTTCCCAGAAAGTATTTTTCTGGGGCTGCCTGTCATCTAAAAGATCAGTCCTTAGAATGGGCTGAGATGTGCACTAGCTGCTGTGCTTTGGTAGGTACCAGATATAGGGGTTTTAGAGGATGAGGAGGAAGAGATAACAACATTAATCATTAAGGTGGGCCTCTATTCCCTCCTCTACTGTAGCCCCTCATTCTCTTAACCTGGAGATCATTACTGCTCCCATTTTGGCCACTATTCTTTCAGCTGTTATTTTTGTGTGCTTAAATACCTTCCTATACAAAACAAAACAAAACAAAACAAAACAAAACAAAACAAAACAACACAAAACAAGCCACACTTTCACAGCCCAGAAGAAAAAAAATCCAGGAAGAAATTTCCATTGTTTTCAGTTGTCTCCTTTTGGAAGTTTTTGACCTAAAGATGTCTTACTGGAAAAAAAAAAAAAAGATTGGGGGTGGAAAAATATAGATGAGTAGTTGTGGGATCAACCTCAAGATGAGATCCTTAAAGGGCATTTAAAGGGGACTTTCCATGGCTATCTTTTTTTGAAAGGGATATCCTTCCTCTGCAGAAGTTCAGTGTAATATTGTTGTCACATCAGTAACTTGATTCCAACACAATGAGACAACTTTTCTGTGCTCAAAAGGACTCATCTTGCCAAAAATAAGGAGATGGATTCATCTTGAAGACAGATATCTACATCTGAGATGTGATATGTGCATCTGCTCTGACCTCCTGTAGGCTACACTGCAAATTTTGGCAATTTAGGGAGAAGAAAATATTAATTGAAACTAATATCTGGAAAGAAGATATCCATGTTTAGGGACATGAAGATTTGTTTTACATGGGAAAATAAAAAAGACCCAACATCAAAAATAAACTATAAGAAACAGAATTTATCTTTACAAATACCTTCCAGGAATAAACTCCAGAGAGGCTGGTAAAATGGAAGACAAACATGGATGAAGAAAAAAATGTGCATAACGGAGATATCTCAGCCAAGAAGTAGGTCTCTAGATATCAGAAGAGTAAAGTTTTGGAACAGACTTACTAGAAGACAGACAGAAGGGGCAAAGGGGAATCAAACTCCTTCTAAGTTGCTTTTATGTAAATTTAAAACTGGAATTATAAAAATGTAGTTGCCTGGAATGGGAGGGGATGTGATGATTTTGACTCTTGATACATTCTTAGGAGTGCTAGTGAGGAGTAGGTTGCAGAACAAACATGCTACAAGGTTCTAACAATTTCTGGTCTTGAAAACATCCTAAGAATGCAGACAACCAAAAGTATTTCCTAAAAGAGGAAGTAAATTTTTCATTTTGTATATTTTCTGCACTCCATTAATATTGCATCTTCCAAATTTTGGACAGTAAATTTATTGCATATTCTAATTGAACTGTATAATCTTCTTTCTTCTTCATTTGGTGTTCACAAGTAAGAAGAATGTTTAGCTTATTTTCTGCTAGACTTTTGTCCATTACTCATTCCTGGTGTGAACCGAAGCAAAGTGAATCTTAAGCTTACATTCTGTCCACTAAAAATATATTAATTTTATTTTTCAATGCTTTTTAAAATTTTGGTCCCCTCCATTTCATATACTGTCCCTACTTCTTTTCTGTTCACTTATTGTTGGTATGGGTGAAGTATCTCCAGCAATTTGTTTTAATTTCTTAATTCAAGTCTAATGCAATTCAGTCAGAGACCTTAGACCTGAAGCCTAAAAGTCAGGGTGACTTTCAGTAACTCTCACTTGCTCCCTTTCCATATCCAAATTAAATCTAGTCTCTTATGGAAGACCTTGCACAGACTTCACACCTATATTACAATTCCTTTCCAGTGTGATTCTCTCAAACCTAATGAAACCCTCAAGCTGACTCACTAGTATCAGTGATGATGCTGATTATGTGACAGTATATTCAGAAGGGAAATTTATGTGTAAAAGCATGAAATAACAAAACAAAAGATTCCTTCATCTTCTGGCACCGTTACCACAGCAGTATCTGAGAAGTGAACCTTCTTCTGAAATCTGTGGTGATGCTTCCTCAGCTCTTGGCATATGACAACCTTTGCCTACCCTCTAACATGCACATTACCTTCTGAACTGCAGGATGCAATAGAAAAACTTGCTGCCATATGAAGTTATAAAGATGGAAAAAAGAACAATAATACATTTACTGAAAATATGTGCCTCAGTATTATAATGTAAAGTCTGAAATAATTAAAATTTTCTCTACTATATTTAAAAAAGAAGAGATTTTTTTTATTTGCAATAATTTTAATTTTGTTTCTCATTATGGTGTAAGAAATTCAGGGTACTAACACTGAAATAAATGAAATTTCTCAAGATTTATTTAAAGAACTGAGAAAAAAAATTGTGCATCATTGACAATTGACAATCTCCCTGTCGGAGATCACTTCAGCTCAGCTATGGAGTTCTTGTGGCAATTGGGAAAAGTCAGTTTTATTGTAAGTGGTCCTGAAAATATGTAGAAACTTTGGTTAAGTCAGCTTATATCTGGTTTTGATATTTGATATTTGGTATCCTTTTCACCTACCTACAGTTATATATAGAATACATATACTTTCTCACTACATGTGAAAAATGGCGTTCAAGGTGAGTTAAATGGTCTTGTTAAAATTAATAGTAATTAAATATATGAAGATGCCCTTAGTGAATTACATAGTCTCCTTTTTCTTCTTCTTTTTTTTTAATGGTATATATCAAAGAAAAATAATAAAAAATTTCACTCTAAAGCTACTGAAACTATTTCAAACTATATTGCATGGTCTGAAATAATAAACAACAGTGCAACACAAAGGGTGTAAAGATTTTTTTAATGTATAATTCCTCATTTATTACTTTTCATAGAGGGCTTAGATGATGAATGGAAATAGCGCTTTACAACCATTTACAATATCATTCTCTATAAGAAGGCACCAAGTAGGGCAAGAAAAGGATGGGATTAAAGTGCAAATAAATGAAAAAAAAATTAGTTTTGAAGATTACTTGTTTAAATAAAAAAACTTCATATTTTCAGTTAAACAGTCCTTTGCACCCAGGGAGCCTTTCTTTCATTCAAAGAATGCTTGTTAGTAACAATTTCTTGTTGGCAAAAGTTAAATGCCTTTTCTTTTTGATCTTAAAAGTTTAATTCTTCTATATTAATCCTGCACTTAATCAGAGAGATTTAAGAAGGACACATGTACACACACAGCAGGAAATGGACAAGAAAAGAAAAAACAAGATGACAACTCCTATTTATGGGTAAGCTTTGGAAAGATATAATTAATTCAGAACCCAGATTATTCAGGATTCAAGGGACTGTAGCTTGCATTTCCTATCAGTGAAGATTTTAGCCCTGGAAGGTAATTTGATTTTTTGACAGAAACTGTGGAGCCTTCACTTCTCCTCTTCAAAGGCCTCCCATACCAATTAAAAGCTAACTGCATATCATTCTGGTGCCCCATGAAGGAAATTATTTGTTTCTTCTGCATCCTTGGTGCTGCAAGCCAACCAAACTACAAATCCATGCAGTTTCACAACATTAAGAAACATCAAAAATATAAGGGACAAATTAAACAGATGGGTGAATTTGAGCTAATGTCCTGTTACAGCCCTCTGTCAGGAAATGAGGCTTTACATCAGATGGTGCTTCAGTCACATGTTGATCTGACTTGCAGTGAAAGCATTTAAAAAGAACCTCTTTAGTTTAAATTTTTTGGCAAAATTGTAGGTTGCATAAAATAATGCCTTTTTTAATGGGTCAGTTGTTGATTTTAACATTATCAGTGCACCCAGCTCATTGGCCCAAGCAATGGTCAACCTCACCCAGCGGTGGCAAGTCTCAAAAACCAGGATGAGGAGGCAAAATTACAATTTAATGGCACTTCCTGCAGAACCTTTTCCAGCTTCTAGTGATTAGGGTTTCTTGAGAAAGAGATCTTGAGGAGTTCTCTTCCATAACATTTGATCGGTCTCCTCTTGAAATCACACAAACATCTGACATTTGTAGGACCCTGAGACAATGAACAAAGATGTTCTTTGTATGGAAAAGTATCTGCATTTATTTGTTTTCAATTTTCTAGTCACATTTGTTGTCCCCTATGTGTCATGATGAGAGAAAGTGTGTACAGATATTCTGATTTTATCTTCTGTGAGACATTCATGGATTTTATGAGCCTCCACTACTCCCTCATTCCACCTCAGTATTTCTTTTCCAGTCTGACCAGTCCTTTATTTTTTTGTAGTTCTTTGAAAAGAAACTATTTCTCACCTTTGATCACCCACATTGGCTTTCTCTCCGAGTTTCCTAGTGTCTGGCTTTGAATGTTTTTTGAAAGGATAGCAGAACAATATTTTAGATGCAAAACATAATTCACAAAAGTAACATAATTATATATTAATTTTAATTTAAGGTTTAATACTTTTTTTGTTATTCTTTGCTCTTCTGCTGAAGTACAGGGACAGTTTTATTCTGCTTTAGCATAGGTGTCAACAGAATTTAAATTTTCTTTTTCCTACAATTTAATTAACAAATGGAATGGTGGTTCTTTTGTTTTCCTTGGCTACATACTCTATGTGTTAGCATAGATCGAATTTATTCTACTGTTGATTGCTTTAAGGACAGAAGAGAAAGTTCTAAAGCATTAAAAGCACTCTCATCAGACTGTGAAAGGTGCATGACCCAGCATTGTGGTGCAGTTTTCAAACCAGGGACTCCCCAAGTAGTTCATGCAGGACAGAAAGTCTTTGTTTTTATATGCTCATCTTGCTTTAATATATGCTGTCTCTACTGGGAGCAGCCACGTATGGGCGCTCCTCTCTGAGTGCTTGTAGTTGCTTTTCTTAACCTGAACAACACTGAAACAAAACGTGGTCTTCATTTCTGCAGGAATAGCTATCTCAGGATCTGCAGTGGCAGCTGAAGGGTTAATTCCCAATGGACACAGAAAAGGCAAACAGTCTGGGTGCTGGTTTGTAAAACGAATTTTCAATGTGTAGCCCACAGACTATCATTGATTGTGGTAAATAAATAAAACCACTCCTGACTTTTATTGTTGTAGGGAGTAATTATAATTCACAGGGCCAGACCCTTTGTGCCACAGAATGCTTCATTTGTGGTTTGCATGAGCAGATACATTAACTTCTGTACGCTCTTTTCATTAGAACGCTATTACTCATTGAGGACTGATCAATATATCATCTATACAACATCTTGAATGTGGATGTCTGGACCCATTGTGGGCTTGCTGATAATGACTTCTTTATTCAAGCCAGCTTGTAGGAACAAGGAGATAAAGAAAAGAGAAGAGAATTATAGCATATGCTCATGAAAGTATTCTAAAGGTTATAAACAGAAAGCAGGAGTAAAGCTACAGGGTAGGAAAAGCGATCATAGAGAAAAAAGAGTGTAAAGGAACTGAAAGTTGAAAAGGAAAAAAGGTTAGAGTTTCACTGTATTTCTTTTTCTGACATTATGCAAAGCAAGCTAAGTTTTAATAAACCTTCTTTTGAAACTAGTCCTCCCCTTTGGGATTATATTGCCCTTTAGGTTTTCATATCCTAATGCTCCGCTCATCTTGTGAGGCATTTAAGTATTCCCAGTGAAAGCAGAGCACCATTTTCCTTCCCCCTTGCAATCTTTTATTTATCTTTTGTTCTCCTCCTTTCTCTCCTCTCTCCTTCTACGCCAAATAAACTCTCTGGGGCTCAAAGGTTTTATTTCTTCCATTAACTTTTAATTTCTTGTGTATTATTTTCTTTTTCTTTCTGTTCTAAACTTTTCCTATGCTCTTTATAAAATTTTATATAATTTTACTAGAACTTTAATGTGTGGTATTACAGACCGCAGCTTGATTCAGGCTCACCATGCTCTCTATATCTGGGATATATTTTGGGAAATAGTATTGAATAGAAAATTATATACCCACAAAGCACTTTATTAATTTATTCTGGCTTTTTCCTTGCTGCTCGACTTGGGCTTCTGTTTTGTGGATAAAAAAAAAAAGAACTATAATCTGTTCTGTAGATTGGAGTGGGGATGCCACACAGTTGAAGGAAACACAGAAAGGTTTAGAATTGTTCTCAAAAAATAAAGAAATAAGAAAAAAGAAATTATGAAAAAATGTGGGAGTGCCATAGCAAGTTTCAACTTTGGTGTAAGAAGAGAAAAATACCTTGTTTTTTCTGAAAGAAATCAAAACCACTTTGGTCATAAAGCAGATCTTCATCAAGTAGGTATTTTAAGTACAATGACAACTAAAAGAATATGAATCAACCCACTGTTAATGGTGCATGAAGTCATGTACCTGCATAATACATACAGGAAAATTAAAATCTTGTGAATTGATTTTAAGAGATTTGGCAGCTCAGGAGGAGCTTGCAAGGGAGAAGAGTACTTTCAGTGACAGAAAGTCAACACCTGAAAGTCAATAAGAAGTTGAGGTACTAAGGAGAACAAATCAGATTTCTGATGCTGACTGAAAATTAACAATTAAAGATCTTCAGTCACAATTTAAGAAATACCACAGAACCTCAAGTTGTTTTTGACCTCAATCCAGCAATCTAAAGGTGCTAACCCTATTCATGGAAATTAGGGACTAGATGTTTCCACTGCAAAGAGAGATAAACAGCATTGCAAACTTCTATAGGAGTGATTGAAACATTGCCTAGTATGTTTTCATGACAGTACCAGAGATGATCAGAAAAGCTGGCTTTGTTTGTTTTTTTTTTTTAACATGAGAAACAGATAACTGCAATTTCTAACAAGCTTAGGATGGGAAAACTTTTTTGTCAAAGAAAAAAAGATTAAAAGTGCTTCTATATTCAATAGCCAGCTCCTTTCAATAAAGTTTCCACTAGAATGAAAATACTCCATTTTGGTTTATGTTCATTTGTCAAGTCACATCAAATATAATTATTTGGAGGTAGGTACCAGTTACTATACTCTGTTTCATCTGCTCCATGCTTTATGAAAGTTGCAGTTCAAGGATATCACTTGTGCCTCATGGTAAACTATAAGGCTGCAGCATGGAAACTACAGGAGAGCCTTAATCTGCCCCACCTTCCACTTTCTGTGAATGTGAGAAAATACAGTTAGATGATTACCTCTGTATAGATGAAACTTTTTAGTTTAGTAATCTGTACGGTTGTTTGAACCAAAAGCGGTAAAGGGGAGATCCAATCTCCAAAAGAAAGAAAAGCAAAATTGTGCAAAGAAAAGGTAAAATTGAGAAGAAAATTAGCATTCAAATTCTAGCTGACAATCACCATGAGTGGCTGGGCACACCTTATTAATCTCTGCCCAGTTTTTCTCAGACCCCAGACACACAGTTAGCCAGGTATGACTTCACCTAGAAAAGGCTCTGCAGCCTCTGTTCTGATGAAGGGCTTTTGCAGTACAGTTCACAGTCCAGAGATTCCTGCTCAGGGTCCATAAACAGCATGTGGATAGAATTTAAACATAGCTCTAGGATGCAACACAGCACTCTGTTTGCTCACTGCACTTTGTTTAACCTTGGTGCCACTACATCTTTTTGCAACTTGCTATTATTCTTGCCTGTCTGTCCTGCCCTAATAAAGGCAGAACACATTATTCCTCTTCAGCTTATTGTGTTGGGGTTCACAATGCATTCCATAATATGTTAGTTCTCCTAGGGGTCAAATATGGAGATGTTTCAGACTGCTTTATGTATAATATGCCTTCTAGACTCCAGATTGTTATGTCTGACTCTATGATATTCCAGCAATTTTATTCCACTAGTTTATGATTTGTTGTGGTGCTGAAGATGGTTCAACAAACCAGTATATGTGCTTTGTTTCTGCTTTCTCCTGCTTTTGCCAGACCTCTCAAACCTTAGTGTGACTGACATTGCTATTGCGGTCTTTGTGCGTCTAGGAAGAAATTCTCCTCTTGTATGGGCTTCTCCTGTAGAACTTTTCCTAGCTGGGTTGTTCCAGAAGTATTATGTAAAGCAATCCCGGGCTCAAGTGGAACAATATATTAGAGATGCTTCATTGAGCCCAGAAGAGCTTGAGATTCTTAATGATCAACAGGACTTTCTTTAAATGTCCTTGGAGGTCCTGTAACCTGTCTAGCCTGGGAACTAGAAGGTCTGTTCTCATTAGCCCTAGAAAGGTAGCAGCCATAGTGATCACTCTGTCCCTAGGATTTGGCCAATCCCAACACCATTTTCCTGCAATCCCCAGAAGCTAAAGAGCTAAAATTCCTGCCCTCTGGTATTTCTTACCCCTGTACAGATTTCCTTGACTTCAAATAGTCCTGAATAGACTCCATAATCGGAGGCCTGCAATTGCTTCTTTGCATATCCTGCACTCCAGCTAGTACAAAGGAGAAATTCAAACTTCTTATCTTCAAATTCTTCTCTTCTTTCTGTGCATTTCAATGCTTTTCTGTTCCTTATTTCTTATCACAATATGACCGACATACTTCTTATAAAGTGATTACCTTCTGGAACAATTTAAACTACACTGCCTCATAAGCTTTCCTTCTTTTTACAACTTGGATATTAAGTAAATTTTGCAAAAAGATAAATATTGTATGTTCTGTACTCTTTTCCTACTTCTCAGGTGTGTCAGTCTTCTCAGTTATTGTTTAAACACTATCTTTACTCATTTTTCCCTACTAAGTGCAATAGAGGTTCTTTTTTTTTTTTTTTTGTATAGAGTTCTTTCAAGTTATTTAGGAGTTTGTATTAAATATATTACATAAAATAAATTGTATCCCAGTATACTGAAATAAACCCACATTATACTTTTATCTTTCACTAAAAAAGGTTTAAAATAGTAATAAAAAGTACTAAAGAATTTTTTTCTCTAGAGATGTATAACTAAATCTGTTTTATTCATTACATTAAATAAAAGCTTGGTTTTCATATAAGGAATAAGCTCCTTATATAAAAAATAGTTGAGGGCCTTTGAATGTCTAAAGGTAAGCACAAAATTTGGAAAAATCTGAGCAAATTCAAAAATATGTTATGAAATCCATTTTATTTTTCAGGTAGGAAGATTTTGCACCTATGTAGGCATTATCAGCTGCACAAGCACATAACACAATTGGCTTTTCTGCGGGAAATATTGCAAGGGACACTGAAATCATAGCATGAGGGAGCAGTACCATGGACTGCAAGCACCATGTTGAGAGAAGGTAAACAGTATCATAACTGCAAGATATATGACCATTTTACTTATTCGGGAAAATGAAAGGTCCTGAACATTGTGATATCTTTGGACTCTACACTGAAGAAAGATGGTCAGTTACGGTCAGTGGAAAGGAGACAGACAAAAGTTGTGAGCTAGAAAACCAAGCTGACTAGGGAAGGCTGAAGCAGTCAGGGTTATCTAAGCTGAAGAAGAAAAGATGGGGGGGAAAAAAGTAGTAATAAGGCGAGATATGCAAAAGGCTGCTGTGAAGAGGAGAGTCCAAGTTCTTTCCGGATGATGGATGGTAGAAATGAAAATGGATTTATACCACAGCGAGAATGCTCCAGAGCATCACTCCTGTTTTCCAGCATGATGGAAAGTTCAGTCTTGCTGGAAATTTTGCTGTCTACACAGACCTGTATAAAAAATGTATCTTGAGAGGCTCTTTCTATTTCAGCCTCTGCACCAAGGCAAGCGCTCCTTTCCATGTGTTTGCCACAGCTTTTTGTTTAACCTCTTCTAGGATGTCTCTAGGATATGTCCCTCGGTTGGCTATTCTAGGTCTTCATTAGATTTTCCTTTAGGTGCCAATCTTAATGTCCTGCCATAGTCAGTGATGAAAAAAAAAACAGCTTTGTGTGTTTTGTAAGCAGCAGTACTTATCCACCCCGGCAAAACACTCTTGCTTTGACTGACATGGAGTTCCTTAAAAACAGAGGAGATGGTGGCAGTAGTTACTGCCATGGATAGGGAGTTAATAGGGAATTGCGCTCTAGGTACCTGACTGAGATTCTTCCAACACATTTGATTACTTTTTCTGGATTTGCCAGCAGTAGACCTGCATGAACTTAGAAGAGGGTACTAAAGGCAGAGGTGCATGGGAATACAAGCATGGGTTTGAATCTCAAATAACTGAAGCCAATCTACCTGGCAAGTATGTGTGGAAGAACCTAGGTGAGCTTGGAAAGCCTGTGCTGAAATATAGGCTGGTTTCAGATGCATGTTCCTGGGTTTCCCAGCTTGCCTCTGCATGAGCTGAAAGCATATCCCTGGTATGAAGATACTGTAATCCAAAGAGCAGTCTTTGTCATGCAGACCTTGTTCTGCTTGTTGTGACTTTCAGTGTGAGAACTATAAATTCACTCTCTTTGAATTCTTTTTGCGTTTGATCAGGAAGAAATTTCACATGAAACATCATTTTCCATGTAATTAAAAAAAATTTTAAATGTGTTAAATTTACTTGTCCTTAACTTCTTTAAGTTCTCTGTGAGTCCTAGGGCCCTGGTTTCTAGTGTAATAGCATAATCTGAAAGGATCTGTCAGTATACTTATTGAGCCATACCAGTGAACCTGCAACACTTGCATGTCCTGAGGGCCTGATGAACTTGGCTGTTTGGTACTCCACTAGTCAGGTTCATTCTCATATCCTGAGCAGCTATATGTATATCAATTTTATCTTCCAATACATATTTGAAGTATATGAAGCATGCATTTTTGTGTTTAGTATGGACCCTCATGACTACGTGAGAACATGTTCTAAAAAGATCATGTGGAATGTGAAAGGAACATGGGTGATGTACCTCTGTACAATCCTGCCTAACAAGTGTAATTTGACATTACTATGATGGAGTGGTGAAGGTTTTTTTTCTGGCTAATCTCCAGTTTTTGTAAGGTGTAGTTTGTGCAATATGTATTGTATATGAGTATATTTCAACATCTAAACTGGAAAAAATTATGTTCATCTGTAACTTTCCTTACTTTGTACATAGAAATCTTTGATGACTGCTCAGGTGGATAAACTAAAGGATTTGCCTGAGTGCTTGAGGTATTAGAGCCTCAGTTATTATCATTCTTTGGAAAATGAAACAAGGCCACAAACAGGTCTTGTATAAATTAAAAATGAAACAAAATGAAAAAGTAAATAAGTTAGGAAAAATAATTAGCTGACATACATTAATTTTTTTAAAATACTTGTTTGTGGAACAAACTGTAATTAAACCCTTAGTAAGCATATGGTATGCAAATACTAATGCGGTTTATTAGTATATATTCAGCAGAATATTTGGGCAGATCATTCACATATACATATAAAAGCAAGCTGAAAATTCGAGTGTGAAAATTAGAGCAGTCTAGGAATGATGCATGTTCATGCTACTGATATTTTTGGTTTTGGAGGAATCTAGCAAAATAAAACCTCTGTAAGGGACATAAAGCTATTTAATTTTTTAATGAGGGTGCAGGTCTAAGATGAGGGGAGGGTGAAACTAGTTGTGTTAGGCTAATTAAACTTACTGTCTTTTCTTTGCAATTTTCTAATACCAAGTATCGAATTAGGTGTGACCACTTTTGGCAGTTCTGGCTCCAGTTTTCTGAACTATGTGCACCCAGTCATGCTGGAACAGTTTTCTCTCTCTCTGTCTCTCTCTCTACTACAAACTTTTAAGAGACTGCTGTTGAAAATTTTGTTCCAAGACCCGACTTACCACTTTCAGAGAGAGATTATAAAGATAATCTTCATAAGCAATTTCATTTTACACTGTGGTCAAATTAGCATTACTTAAAGCAAGAGAAGTTAAAAATCAGTAGTAACTCATAATGTGAGCACAATGTATTTTTTGAACACTGGGACAAAACTGGTCAGTTTTTGCATTTTCTAATAAAGACTTCCTAACGTGACCTTGTGACAGTTTTTTTTTGCAGAACCAGTGAGCTAGAATAAATGAAGGAGAGAATATTGACAAAAGTAAATTTGGATTTTGCAGTGTAAAATCCAGGTATTTGTGGAAAGGAAAAGAACAGCTCCTCTGGCTTATTAAACAATTGCTTTCCTTATAGCTGTGCTGTCTCTGGGGTCACTCAGAGAGCACAACTGAAACCGTGTAACACATCTGTGCAAGATCCTGGTCTCAGATCACAGGCAGTGGATCGATTCCACCACATTTTTTTTCGTTTTTTTTGTTTTTCCTTTGTGGCAGAAAATAATACTGAGAACCAAACCTGATAGGATTATTGGAGTTGTTGAGGTGTTTATTTTTAACAAATATTATCCTAGACAACATGTTACAGATCCAAAANAAATAAAAAAAAGAAAAAAAAGAAAAAAAAGAATATTCACTGCATCTATACAACATTAAAAAAATTCCATCTGATGTCATCACTGGCAGTAAAGGCATTTCCATTGACTGTAATACAGCTCCAGTAACTCATGCAAACTGCAAAATTGCCAAGTTTGTTAGTATATGAAATAGGAGAGGTGTCAATAGATTTATGAAATACTCTTAGAATGCTATGGGAGTACATTGACTGACAAATGTGTATGTTACCTATTTTTTAATTGGAAATTTACACTTTTGTTTTTTTGGTTTTTTTTTTTTTTTTTTTCCATGGCCTTCACTCTAAAACATTGCACATTGAGGGAAGGGACTTGACTGACTTTTTAAATTGAATTCATAAGAAGCCCCATCTTGAAAGCAGCAGTAGTGTGTGAAATGAGGCTGCAGAGCAAAGATTAAAGCAGCAGAACAACTGCTGAGTATTGTTACAATACAGTTTCAAGTTGTGGCACAGCAAAGAATTCTTTCTAAATAACTTTAGATGGTGAAGTACTTCTGCATGCTGAAGAAGACTAAAATATTTTGCTGCAGTTCTAGCACATACATGGTCGACAAAGATTCATCACAGAGTGATGGAACTCCAGCAAAACAGAAATGTACCATAAACCAGGGAAGCTTGTCATACCTTACTTTCATCTCAGCTGGTACAAAATTCACTGATGATGAGGGCATTTCTGATTCCACTGATACAAACCATATTTGGGCTAATGGAATTTTTTCTCAATTCACCAGCAGAATTGAGGTCTTTTTGCACTTAAGTCATATAAATTGCACCTGAGATGTTGCAGACACTGTGCGTCTTCAGAAGAAAAAAGACAAACCCTTTTCTTATGTAAAGCCTAAAGCACTGTAAATTCATATTTTGCAGGTGCGAAGACAATACATTTTTTTAAGTGCATGGAGTTATGACTCCATTGGTTTTGAAAGGAACATGTAAGAACTTGAGACTCTAAAGATTCCCAGTAGCATGTTCCCATTGCAAAATAATTTTCAGCTTTCCAGTTGCCTTTCTCATTTTCACTCTGTCTCCATACACCTTCTCTTGAGCAAGTTAAACATGTTTGTCCCACCACATTTATTTAGGTAAAGTGTAGTCCACTTTTCTGTATTAAAAAAATCTCCACTATTTTACTATGAATTAAACATTGATTTTAAAAATTACGCTGGAGTTCGGTGGCATTTAGTTCTTAAAAAAAAAAAAGTATCTTATGCCTTAAGTCTACTTTAATATTTAATATAAAATGAAGCTATTTGGTTTATTTTACAATCCTGTATTTACCAAAAGTGAGGTAATTCTGCAAAGTAGGAATTCTATTATTCTTTTTATGTGCTTAACAGAAAAGAACTTTTCTCTTCACCTATATTCAATTCATTACATCCTCTCAATGGAGATATTTTTATTAGATAGCTAAGATATGCAAACAAAAATGGTTTAATTGAATATTCTCTGTAGATCACACATTTTTAGGATAAGCCCTGAATACATCAGAAAATACCATTGCATTCAGGCAAAAAATAATCTGAAACTCATCTTTTTTTCATTAAAATCCTTCATGACTCTAAAGTTGATAATCAAGCTTAAAATTAGATTTTTAAATTTTATAGAAATTTCTGTGAAATATATATATTTTTCAGGGAAATGGACATTTCTCAGATATCATACTAGTCGAGATCTGAATTGTGACTGATATATTTCTCGATTAATCAGTGGAGACTGTGCATATATATACCATGTGTTTAGAAAAGTTACTGTTGTATTGTTCCTCTTCAGAAAACAATGCATACCAGCACACAAAATGTTACTAGCACAATTTTCCTTTTAATTTGTGAATTTCAGGTTCAGATTAAAGTTTTTGGGTTTAGTTTCAAATGTAAACCTGCAGCTCTTTTATTTAAAATCTTAAGAAGTCTGACTTCCTTTATTTTAAATATAAAATTTCTTTGTCACAACAGTGCATGTGTTTAAATGACAAAAATGTGTCAAAATAAGGGTGTTGCAGTTCAACTTCTCCAGCTGGCACTTTAGACAAACCAAGAACACCACACTAGAATGCAGTTATTCTGGCATTTGGGAACAGTTCACACACATTATAAATATAATTGAAAGTCCCAGTATTTTACTGCATATTTGATGGTTTAAGAACACTGGCAAAATAAAGTTTGTAAATAGAGGCAATGTATATTAAGACTAGTTGGTACAGTTAGGAAACCTTTGACGAAAGAAACATTGAGGTCAAACTCTCAAATGTACTAAGACCTTTAGGTTTGTCTTCAAGTCAAGAAGACCTGAATTTGGAAACTTGTTGAAATTTTCCAGCTATATCAATTAGTAAATGAATGATATGGCAGCTCCCAGTTAACCTGCTTCTGCTTACTATGAACAATCATCTCAGTTTTTCTTGTGCTACCCACCATTATTTATAGTGTTATTTTTCTAAAGAAAAGCAAAAAAAAGGAACAGAGAGAGAGAGACAGTATCCTGTAAAAACAGTTGATATAGCTTGGTAAAAAAAACAGACTGACCATATTTAAGCCACTCTGCTACTTTTCTGGAAAAAGAGAGACACCCTTGTGTGGTGCCCTTGAGTACCTCCCAGTGGCATGGAAAGTTGTAGTCACAAATCCATTGTTACAGGCAGTCAGCGTTTTCTGTGGCAGGTATCACAAGCACTGGAAAAGGTAAATCCCCTGTGGAGCTGCAAGGAAAGGAACTAGTTAACCTGAACCAAGGTTTGTGACATAACCATACAGAGCTCATTTGTGACTTACAAAGCTGGAACTAGGTGAAGCTCAAGAGCACTTGTTAATTTTGCTCCATTATTTTCTAGTCATAATAAAATTGTCATAGGGAGCAGTGCTGGATTCAACTTGCTGTCTTTAGTGGTGGAATTGAAAGGGACTTTTTTTACAATGTAAAATTTTGCTTACCTCTACATACCTCCAGTGTCAGTGGTTTGCCATATCTAGATGGACTAGTGGTCTCCTGAATCCCAGGAAATTTTCCAAAAAACTGTGAGTTAGAAGAAACCTTTTATAATATAACTTTATAATGTAAGTTATCTAATTCACATATGTCTCACCAGAGTGCAAACATGTATAAAGTTCCATTGCCTCAACCTTAAAAGCACTTAAATAGAGCAGTAACCCAACAATTCACCTCTGTAAGGGCTGCATTTGATTTTAAGTAGACAACAAGTCTTAAGGAATGTGAGTCTGAACTCTATTATGAGTAGAGTAAACCAGATTCATATGTGACCTATACATAATAGCTCTATAGATTTCTAGAAATATTAAAGGCAGTAGATTAAAGCCAAAGACTAAAGGAACCATATTAAAAAGATGGGAATGTTCTCATGCATGATGGTCATTTTGAAGTGGGGTTATAAAACATCCAAAAGAGGAAAATCTCAGCATTTTGCTGAAGTACATTTCCTCCATTGTCAAAATAGAAGTGTTTCCAAAAGTGGGATGTGGGAAAATTATTAATCTAAGTAAGGCTAAAGACATTGAGGCAAGCATGGGAAGGATGGTGTTGCTCAGGTGTGAAGCTCTTCTGCCAATTCTTTTCAGTGCAGAGCACATAGAGGCTCTGGCATCTTCAGTGAAGACTGATGCATGTAAAGAAGTGGAAAGCTGATGCCCTTGATGATGAGGGGATTAAACTCTGCTCTATGGATAGCTTTGAGTACTGATAATGTACTTTTTTGTGACAGGCAGGAATCATCCAGAGGGCTCATAATACTCTAGAAACATTTCAGGCCTGTTATTGTCTGTGCTCCTCAAGGTTCAAACAGAACTACTTTTTCAAGTTTTATGACGATTTTACACCAATCAAAGCATGACACGAACTCAAGAGTTGTCAACACAGCCCTCCAGAAACTTTTTTATAGCACACACTTGAACAGTAATAAATTCCCCACACTCTCTATGTTTGTCGGTTTATATATCCAAAAAGAAGTTTGAAACATGCTAACTCTGAAGTGTTAGGTGGCAATTTTTTCCATTGGGAACTGACATCAACTAACTCAAATGAAATGGAGAAACAGCAAGTAATACTTGTCATTTGTTGATTTCATGGGCCAGATTTTAATTATGAAGAATTTGTATCACATTAACAGTTTTCTGACAAGTCAAATCTTCTCAAACTTCTTTTTGTACAGGGGATACTAAAGAAAACCCATACGTCTGTGATTTTATTTGATTGTTTAAAGAAAGAAAAGTGCCTTTTTATTTACCTGATACCACGGAATTCCAAGGGCAGGACACATTCTTTAATAAGGCCATGAACTGTATATCACAAATAAGACTAGTAATAAACTCTAATACTGATGTTATAAAAGCCTTTGTAAAGCAAGGTTAATAACATGACAATAGTAAACATCTCAGTCAGCATAAAATGAAATGAAGCCTACAGTATTTTAAATGCATGGGTCCTGTGAAAATGGATACCAAGGAAAGACCTTTTGTTCATGAGCTTCTATATATAAAAAATTCAGTTTTCTGCTTGTGTCTCAGTTGAAGGTCATCTGTATACAAGCAAGAGAAATAAAACTACCATACTTGTCTGCAAAATGCTGTGCTTTGCACAGCAAAGTTTACATTATTGCCAACACAAAACTTTAATCAGAGATTAATATTATTTATGAAATTAGAAAAATTCCATTATTTTTCTATTAATTAATATCGGGGCCAGTTGCATTCATTTGTATTCATTGTTTCTTTTCCCTTTTTTTTTCCCTCTTGAAAATAATTAATACTGTTTAGGAGGGGACAAAAATATTACTCCTCTAATTCAGCCCTAAGACTGAACTAAAATAATCTAGTAAAAAGTCAGCTTACTTAGCTGGCCAGTTTCTGAAGAAGCACTGTCTGTTTAAGATCACCGCTGTGTCCCTCATTCAAAAGGAAGAAACAGAAGGATATCCAAGTTCAGGATCACATTTACATTTTGATGGGGTCTTGCACTGCTGGTTAGAATTAAGGATGCTTTCTGAAATTGGTGCCTCAGTCTCCAATCAGTTTCTCCTATCAGAAGGCATTTCCAGAGGGAGTATGTGCAGAATATTTGAACTACCAAGCAAATGTAAACATAGTGATTTTAGACTAATAATCACTTTTTTATCTTTTTTTTTTCAGCAAAGAACACAAATTTCCTCACTTTCTGAAAACTGTAAAGAGTATTTGAAAGTTTTCAACACCATTTCTCTTCACTGAGAAAGCACAAAATGAGAATTATAATGCTATTAATCAGAGAGTAAGGTAATTTTTGCTTGTCCTTTCTTAAAAGGGATAGACCTAGGGTTATTCTTGTGAAAATGTAGGAAATCTAACAAAATATATAGACTGCAGTAGGCTGTTTTCTTAATCCTCTGGGATAGGGATTTTGTACACCTTTGTCTAACAATTTTTTCAATTTGCTCGCCTTTGAAAACTCTGTTGATGACTAACCTTCTCTCCTCCCAGAAAAACCTAAACCAGACACCAATAAGTTAGGCAAGTCTTTCAAATGGTCTTTTGGGATTTTTCAAGAAAGATTCCCTCTTGACTTCAGATAATTTTAAAATATAGATCACTTTAAAAATACTGTGTTTACTCTACATGAAAACTCACTTAATACTAATTCTTTTTTTAAAAAGCAGCATAACACCACACCACCTGTTCTACACTCTATTTTGTCTTTTTCTTCTTAAAACTCATTAACTATAATGAGTTTTAAGTGCAAAGACTTGTTAGGACACCATGGTAGTTTGATATAATAAAGGACAAACTCCAGCAAAGGATGACTATAATTTCTTAGTTAAAAGCTAAAAAGAGACAATAGTAATTCACTGAAGTAGGAACATGCATCCATTTCTCATAATATTTACATTTAGGAAGGTAGGGCCAGCTTTATATCTTTTTTTAATTCTCCTTTTTTGCCTACCAGATTTTCCACTGAAAATTCATTACCTTCCTTGGGATCATTGTAACATCGAGTAACCTTCTTATTCTTTTGCAGGATTACTAGTGTAGAGGATTCACTTCTTCCCTTATCCTGGTTTTCATTAACTAGTCTCTGCATATTCAGCTTTTGTCTACAGCGACTAATACAATCTCTAGGGGTATAGAGAAGAATATACTAAACATAAGTTGAAGTGTGATATTATTTCTGCTTGTAGCACTGTTGCTGCTATCTTTGGAAAACTGTCCCCACTTCAATGTCCAGGATTCAATGAAGCTGCTGGTTGCATTGCAAATGCTCACAGAGAAGCTCTAGGCACAGTATGAAAACTCCTTATTCTGTCAGAGGGTAGTTAGGAAGGGTCAGGGTTAAGCCTCTGAGTAGGTAATGGTCTCTTCAGTTCACTCACTGAGTTTTAGTATGATTTTATGAGCAGAAGCAGAAGCTACAACAAATGGAGCTCAGGCTTTAACTTCAGTGAGTTAAGCGTTAATTTCTAGAAAAGCTGTTCATACATTGTTGCAGAGAATCCGGGTACAAAGTTTTTAATATTTGTTAACCTGAAATTAATCTCCTGTTTCAAATGATTATTTTTCTGCGCCAGTCTACACCGTGTCTTATACAGGAAGACCAGGATTCTCCTTGGTGTGTGGGTCCCTCTAGAGTGATGCTTGGTGTTTGCTGCACTTCTGTGGTCTCACTCCGGTTTGTCAATGAGATGTCCTGAACATGGTATTCCACTTCTGTGGATTTGTCCACTGTGGGATCTGTCAGCATCTGTCAAGGCAGATCAAAACTACTGTGAACGTTTTTGCTGCCAGTTCATATTTCACTGAGTATCTTTCAACTTCACAACCACCTTCTGCTACCAGGCATGTGCTTTCTGCAAATGCACATCACACATTACAGTTTCTAGTTTTCGGCCTATAGCCTCACCTCTTCAGATATAAGAAGTTCTGTAGGAAGATGCAGGCCACAAGTCCTCTCACTGTGAGGCTGGAGATTGCAGTTGCAGAATGTGCTGCAGAAAGGTCTGGAGATCACCTTCCATGCCAACAGGACTGCCAAAGCAAATATCTATCCTTCTTTCACAGTACAGAAAAGCCAGTCCTCAAGGACAGTGGTGGAAACCCCAGAGAGGTCAGGTTAACATCATTGCACAGTTCCTCATGTAGTAACCATTAGAGGGGCAGAGATCCTGCAGCATGTCACTTCAGGGTTTAGAGCTGACATTCAACATTGTGCTTAGGCCCTTTGCACCGTTCTGGATAGGCTCAACAGCAGCTTGGAGGTGCATTATCTTCTGTCAGCAAATGCTATCATTTTGTCTAGAAGGCCCAAACTTAGGTTCTGGATTCCCCTAGGTAAATAAAAATCATTCCAAAAGCCTGGCTCGGAGCTGTGTGGCCCTGGATGTCAAGTCACACAGTGGTTCCTACTTCAGCAAGGGTTCTGGATACACATGGTGACTTGCCATGAAAAGGGGAATGATGCTGTTCTGTAGGCTCTGGCTCCAGAGCCAGCTCTGGTCCTCAAGAAGCCCCTACAATTAGTAAGGAACTTTTGCAATGCTGCTTTCCAAAGTCACCTTTAGTGGATGGAAGGCATAAATTTCCAGGGCTGTACCCGGATTTGAAGGAATCCAAAAAATGCCGCACAAAGCAGTGGCACTTCAATTAGGGGTCTCTCCAGAGACTATGGTGTAACTTAATTCAAAATAACAAATAATATAATGAACTGCAATTCTGAGACCTTAAAATTAATTGGATCTAATCCAGACTTATGTTCTGACTAATTTTTTTTCAGTTTTTCAGCTAAATCAAGAGTGTGTTATTAATTCCCCATAGAAGGAAATTTAAGTAGGACACTAACCCTCAGTCTAGGGTAGCTGTTTCTTATGTGCTTCAAACCCCATATACACCACTAATGAGTGCATTACAGTGGTGTGAGGTGCAAGAACTCGAACTGCCACCCCAAAGTAAGAAATTAATCTCCTACAGGCAGTCATGGACTCAACTGTAGCAATCCAGAAACATATAATTATGTTTCTTTTATTATTTTTTAACTCCCTTACATTTAAAGATATTTTTTTCTACATGAAATGTGTGTCTAACCTGTTAAAAAATGTATTTTTAAAAGGGGAAATAAAAAAGTAGGGTAACCCTTTAATAATTTTGGGGACAAAGCAGCTATTTCCCTGATATAATAAAAAATTGCAATGACAGAAGACAAAAGCACTGAACAGGGTATTAAAGAGAAACTCGCCTTCTGCTGTTTGCTTTAACAATCTAAAATAAAAAGTTGTATTCACATACATAACCTCCAGCTTTTCAACTCACCTGGAGAGCTCCCCTACCCACAATGCACTAAGTGGATGATTAAAAAGAAATGGGGGCTTAACTGAGGGTGAGCGTGGAGTCTCTGGAGCTTTGCAAAGCACTGAACCATGCAGCTACAGCTGTCCTCCAAACAAGCCCAACATTCTTTATTTATTTGTTATGAAATATTTATGGATGTTATGAAAGGTTTAAAATAATGTGTCTGTCTCTCTCTCTCCCCTCTTATTTTTGCCCTGGCACAGTGTTTTCTAATGCATAAATAATTCTGGCCTGTGGACAGTGGGACAGCACATTAGGTGGGATGTATCCGCTGTATCACATTCTTTCTGCCTGAGAGAAAATATCATTCCTAGTAATTTTCTACACTTATACAATCTGCGTTGACAGTAAATAATTGATGTATGAATTTAGGACTAAACTCCAACACAATATGACTTTATGTCAAGGGTTACTCCCAGCAGATTTTGAGCTAAATCATCTTGCAAAATGGATTCTTTCAGTGGAAAAAGGGGGGAAAAAAGCTTTTTGAAATTATTTTAATGGAAAGATGGGACCTCTGCATAGTGCTTCTTTTGATGAGGTCTTGCTTTGCATGGCTGGTAATAAAACTGAGCAATCTACCCATTATGAGATTGGAAATGTTTCATTTGTGATCACAAATGGATTTTTTTTAGATTGACGTAAACAGGTCCTGTTTTATTCCTTTCATCTTCTCTTCTCTTCTCTTCTCTTCTCTTCTCTTCTCTTCTCTTCTCTTCTCTTCTCTTCTCTTCTCTTCTCTTCTCTTCTCTTCTCTTCTCTCCTCTCCTCTCCTCTTCCTCTTCCTCTTCCTCTTCCTCTTCCTCTTCCTCTTCCTCTTCCTCTTCCTCTTCCTCTTCCTCTTCCTCTTCCTCTTCCTCTTCCTCTTCCTCTTTCTCCCTTTTAAAAATTTCTTTTCTTGCGACAGGGACTTAGCATGTGATAGGGTGCCCTCTGCTTTCCATGCCTGTATTTTCCATAAAAAAACTACAATTATGTTTTAAATTACAAGCTGGATATATTTGCAACTTAAAGATACATAACAGGAAGAAAGGCTTCATATAAAGGATTACAAATTTATTCCTAGTGCCTCAATTAAAATCCTTTTCATCATGAAAAAGTGGTTACCATCAGACCTAAAGGAAACAAGGAAAGAAACGGATTAGAGAAGAAAGCTTTTATGATAGAGATGGAACTAAAATACTCAATACCTCTATATATCTTATTAAAGACTAGAGGGGAAGATCAAAGGGAAATCATTGTATAAATAACCCATCATAAAATGCTCTTATTTAGAGAAAGGGAATTAATAGAGTGGGGTGGGAGTTATTTGTTTGGTTTTCATTATTTTTTCTTTTATGATTTAATGCACAGCAGAAAAAAATATGTATTTCCCATTATACTAAATATTTGCACCTCAGCTGCTGCACCAGGCATATACAGTTAATTTTAAATTAAAACATCATCAGAGTCTTTGAACAAATATCAATATCATTATCTCTGTCAGTGATTCCTTCTCTGCTTAAAATTGTAATGACACTTGTTTACTTATGTTAAATCTCCACTTGTGGAAAATTACTGAATGTGTTATGCACATAAACAGAATAGCAAGAGAGCTCTTTGTTAAAGGGACAAAACTCTCTCCTGGGACAACAGGGACAAAACTCTCGCTTATTTCTCAACACTCAAGTAAATATCTGCCTGTGTCTGTTCTATAGATGGCACTCATGCCTCTAAGCAAGAAGCACAGATCCAAGTTCAGGTGAAGAATATTAAAAGCAAATACTTCGATCTGAAGAGAATTCCCTAAAAGAGATTGACAATTGCTGGAAAAATACACAAATGTCTTTTTCCTCCTATCTATGGATTTGGCAACTAAGACTGTAAAATAGCAACAAAAAGATGTCTCTGGTAGAGAAGAAGTTTGCAGTGAAGTACTTTCTTGTGCCTTTGTTTGAGAAAGCTATGTATACTGTAAGTTCTCCTGACATTTTCTGAAATAAGGAGAGAGAAGCTATGAGGAAAATGCTGAAAGCAGATTTAGTTAGAGCAGGTATGATTGGGATGTAATATAATAGAATTTGCAGGTTAGTAAAATTTCTTTTAAGAGCTCTCTCTTGCAGGAGTGTTGTTCAGCTTGCTACAAATCCTAACTGCAGTTTCCTCAATGTTCTTAAAACATTCAGTGCAAGGAACTTTTGCAAGGCAGAAGTTTAAATCTAAATACAAACCATGCATTTAATAGTTTTGCAAAACCTGAAAGTTACTTTTAACTGAGAGCTGAGACAATGTCGGAAGTTCCAATTTAAAAAAAAAAAGCTGTCTTGCTGGTATCACATCTCTCATAGTAACAGCGTCTTTGGCTGAGTTTTGAAATAACTGGTTATTAATATAAAAATGTATAAAAGCAAATAACATCCTGACTCATATTATCTCAAACATTCTGGCCTGTAGAAAGAAACCTGTCTTGGATATTCTCTTAAGTGATGAAGCTGTAAAAGGCATCTGTGAAGATGAACCCTAAGGTCTTAACGCACTTGGTGTGATCTGGCCCTGTTTCCAATAGGATCATGAAGAGTGGAGATTCTCCTTGACAGAAGCATTATCAGGGGGGTGCATGTAGTGTAAGAAGCACAGAAACATTTAGGAATCTGAGATTTTTCCACTGCTTCAGGTCGTGTAAACTTATATTTGAGAAAGAGAATTGCTTTCTGCCACTTAAAGGGGAGAAGATGAGTCTACTATTCTCACTGACTGCAAAAGAAACTGAGCTTCATTCACTAACCTTGAATTAGGCCCATAAATATAAAGTGAAATATTTTTAAGAAGGACAAAATAAACCAAAAAGATTTAAAGGATTGACACTGACAGTTGCAAAACCAGCAAAGGTGTCAAAAGTCACTCTCATTGTTCTATCCATGGCAGTAAGAGCAGCAGATGCTGGGGAATAGAATAAAAAAACCAGCTCAAGTACAGCTTGCTCTTTCATTCAGAATGGCCTCTTTACTTGTGTGCATCAGTGGGACAGGAGCTTCCTGAGACAGAATTTGCAACAATGATGTGTACTTTTGTTATTGAAACCATACACACCTTTGACATCGCCTAAATGCAATGGTAGTGAATTCTGTGCATTATTCTGCTTGTTATTCTATACAAAAAAGAACTGTGCTTTTTTTTGGAATGAATTTATGTTTGGTTTGGGTTTTTTTTGTTTTGGTTTGTTGTTGTGGCTTTTTTTAATTTTTTATTTTTATTTTTTTCCTTTGAAGCCTCTAATTCATGTATTGGGAAAGCCCTAGTTCTTTATTTTAAAATAAAATAGTAAACATTATTTCCCCACTCATGTTATGAGCATATTTGAATATTTTATATGTCCATCTTCTGTCTGATTTTATTTCATTTGAGGTTGTTTGGTTGGGATTTTTTAAAATAATTCTATGTAATCGAAGAATATTCATTGCCATTTCTTAGGAGATTCTGGATCTCCCATCATCTTCTTCTTTACTGGTCCTTGTTCTGCTACATATTCAGATTGAGTATCCAGCATTATGGTCAATGTCAAAAAAACAAGTTATTTGTGGTTCAGTGCATAATGTTGTACTGTTGCCATTTTGTTCTCAATTATTTTCCAAATAATTCCTTGTATTCTAATTTTTTTTGGTGCCACTGAACACTGAGTTGTTACTTCCAGAGAAAAATTCAAAAAGACTCCAAGATTACTTTTCTGCATTGCAATATCTAACAAAAGCCCACAGCTGTACATATCTATGGGTAGAGTCACAAGTGTCACTATATATTATTTTGCATTTATTAAGTCTGATTTTCATCTACCATTTTAGTTCTTCATCACCTGGTAATGTCAACACTTCCTCCAGATTTTCAGGCAATGGTAGTTTTGAGAATACTGAGCACTCCCAGCTAATAGTAAACTTTTCTACTTCATTTATGAAGTTACAGAGAGAATTTTTGTAGGATTCAGGCGGGTCAGGGTCGGGAAGAACTGATGCTGTGAAGTGTGGCAAATACGTAGACATGTTGAATATAGCATCAGAAGGGCATAGTAAATATCTCCTGCAAATCTGAAAAATTATCATTTTCAAGTGACCATTCATTTTACATTTTCTCCTAATCTGCTTGAGACCATAGTCAGTGATTTTCCAGTTCTTCATCCTGGTTCAGTCTGTATGTTGTTGCATATGCAAAAAATTTTGCAGGGGGAAAAATAAATAATAAACCAATTGCTTCTGTAGGTGCTCATGTTATACCTTGTTTCTTTCCCTGGAAATAAGAATAATGCTCCATGCAGAAACCAGAAAATAAATCAAGAATTTATCAACAAGTAGACGTGAATTTTCCAGGAAATAAGGATGAAACTAATGGACGGGTGAAATGACCATGGCAGACTCACTTTGACATTTAGATGACACAAATACTTCATGGACACCTCTAAAAATTTTCTGGTGGTTGTGTCTGCTCTTCTCAGGGTAGACTGAGCTTTGGTTAGTGTCAGTGGAACAGTGTTCACAGGAACATGCACTGAGGTTACAGAATATACTGCACAGCTGCCTGTAATTTGTGTCATTCACTAATTCTAGCAATTCATTAGGATGTACCACTCAGTGCCTCTCAGAGGGAGCAAAGAGGTGTAAGCAGGAAGAGAGAAGGAAGCTTGCTACTGTATTGTGAAAAGCTGTCAAGATTTTCTGAGGCCCAGCTCAGGGTTTGAAAATTTATGTCCTTGTATAGGATCCAGTGAAAGATAGGTACTATTTTAAAGAGTCTAGAGTGCAAAAAGGGTTATTCAAGAGCATCTGAGACAGAAGTTTTATAGAAAGGTTGATGGGCATGGTATCAGAAAAATATTGTGTTATCCACTCTAATGTATCCCTGGTTTTTTACTTCCAATGTAAGATTTCAGATAGCTGAGGGTTTGTCATATACTGCTGAACACCAAATAGTCAGTTCACCTGGGAATCTGAAATCACTTCAAGTGCTAACAACTGTGAGTTTCTTTTATTCTACTCAGCTTTTGGAGGCTTTTGAACCTGTGTGACTATTTTCTGTTCAAAACTCAGTCCTAAATACAGGTACAAAGTAGAGCTTCACTGATCTCACGACGCTGGAGGACTTTGGTTCTCTTTTTTTTCAGGAGTTAGAAAACCTGTCAGGTTTCTATACAGAAAGTCATAAATGAATAAATGTTATGACTTCCGTAATTTAATTTCCTTGAACTTCCTAAACTCTGTAATCTAATGACTCTGGTTTTGGCTTTATTTTCTGTTTTGATTGCACCAACCAAGGGCTGTGCAATTGAAGATGACAGGCACTCCTGGAGCCATGGTGGGGGTAGGACAGGGAAACAGTACCAAAACTTATGGTATGTGGCCATAAATACCAGAGCAAACAGATACACCAGGATGTTTTGGGTAGCAGTAGTTCTTGAGGTTGCTGGAACCAATGCAACTCTTTGCTGGAATTGGCACTTGAATATTATTGAACAGTAGAAGAGATTTGACTGTCATTTTAAAGTTTTCTTTGTCTCCTCTCCTTCCTGCCTACACAGGGTCATTTAATCTCCTGCATTTCAGAAATCTAGCACCTTTCTTCCCTATCACAGAATGACTGAGGAACTCCCCAGGAGCTCTAAAACCATTATGGGTTTGGCCATGCTTGAGCTAGTATTTTACTTGTGGCAGCCTTAATGCCATAACTTTGTAAATTAAAAGTATGTCCCACAAAATCATTTCCCCATCCTTTTCTTTCCCAGACCTTCTTTGACAACAGTCTAAAAGGGGGAAAAAGTCAAGGTCTGGAAATCCAGGCCATACTAAAATTCAGCCTTAAGCAAGAAAGGTCAAAACAAAGATTTCGGAGAGTTAGTGATACTTCCACAGTGCTGGCTTGCTCATAAAGGCAATTAAACATGCAAGTAAATTATGTAGGCATTTGTAACACTTCTTTCTCAAGTGAAATGCTCATCAAATATTTTCTGCAAAGGCAAATATTTTCTGTACTCCCGCTTCATGTTTCACAGCACAAGTTAATGAGTTGGCTGACACTTTGATGTTCAATGTATTAGGCTTCATTGTAGTTCAGAATCTCAATCCCTGCTCATTTATGTCATTTTGTGAATTTATCAAAGGACAGGTCTTGCGAGGCCTGCTCATGGGCCTCCTCCGCTTTCTTTTCTTCACTCCCAGTGTGTTTTAGCATGTCTACATTGCAGTTGCTGTAGTGCTGTGATGTGCAGCAGTGCTTGAGCTGACTTAAATTAGGCCTGGTGATGCCAGGTACAGTATGAATTCAGTTACAGCCCTGAGGAAGGAGTGCTGAGCTGTGCCAGGGCTTGCTGCTTCCCGGCTGACATGGATGTAAAAGCAATGACCCATGCCTTCATCATCAGCAGCGCAGCTAGAGTCTCCTCTGTCCTCTCCTGAACTGGGTTAACTTTTGATGGATACTGAGTGATAAGGGTGACAAAGCATCCCAGTGGATTATATTCTGCTCTTTATAATGTTAGGTAAGCAGTACTGCAATGCTATGAAAATGGTCTTTAAAACAAAAAACTTCCTTGTTTTCCTAAATTCCTTCTCAAGATTTTTACCACTATATTTTGCCAGTGTTGGTCTTTGTCTCACTTATGTGTTCAAGTCTACTGTCCACAAATTCTTTAGTCTGAAGTACTGGTCTGTGTGATACAAAATTAATTTTGCCACATAAAGCACTTGTGTCTACAGTGTGTCCTATCAGAACAGAGCTGATTGTTTTTCTCTATTTCCATCAAGGTAAGCATACTGAAATTTTATTTTATTTTTAATATGAAAACTAGGAGCTTGGAAATTTGCAGCTTTCCTCTTTGCCTGAATTCCCTTTTTTTTCATCTTGACAAGCAACGCCCCCATAACTTACAGACTTCATACATAAAGAGTTGTGGAGAATGGTGTGAAAACAGGTCTGTAGATTAGGATGTTGTTGGCAACCTTTGGTCAGGTGAAAATTATTAAAAAGGACTGGTGAGCTGCAGTGGATATTTATTGCCAGATCATTCTCAAAACAGTAATAAAGCTGCAGCCTAAGTAAGTTCATCCCTTTTCTTTCCATCTGAATGTCTGGAGTGTAGGATCAGTGCTGCTTGATGTGCAGGTTTTTTAGAAAGTGACCTTCCACTGTGGATTGTTCTCTTGCTCTCTGGCATATCCTTGGTGCTGTTCTTGGGTCATTAATGCTAGTGCTGAAAAGTGCAGAATCTCCATGTTCCTCCCAGTCTTTGCAGAACTGATATTAGATATAACTAGAGGTGCAAAAATCTGTTTAGACTGGTGTCAAAAAAGCTTGTTTTCAAGACTTCCTTATTTTATGTGTAGGAGATTAGGGGAGGAAAGCACATTGAAATGGAAAAGTGAACATGGAAAACAAGAATTAAACAAATATTTGATCCCATAAAAATTTAAACCAGCATAACTAATATTTAGAGGAATATTTACATGTTTGAAAAAAATCCCCTAGCAAAAGCTCAAAAGGCATCTATTTAAATAACTGTCCTTTCAAGAGGTTAGATCAGCATATGCTGACAGGAGGTTTGTGTTGTGGGTTTTGTAGTACTCTTAGCCTAATTAACAAATGCATTACTGGCACAAGTGAGCCTGGAACAATTGCCAGTCAGAACACTCAGAGAGAAGCCACCAGGGAACACTGGATAGCAATAAAAAGCCATGGCTGCTTATTTTTAATTCTTTGGAGGGCCAATTCAAACAGCAAATGTAATTACAATTCTGTAAATAGAACACCCGAAAGCACTCCTTCTGGCATTAGTATGCATATCTTTGATATTTGTTTAACAAATGATCAAGTAGCCCTTTCCTTATGTTGCTTTTTATTTAAGGGGTTTGAAAATTTGAAAAGCAATGTTGAAAATATCATATAGCTGTGTAGGCTTTCACTTCCAAATGTATTGGAAAATCATGGATTTGGTTGGTGAAAGAGCCTGCATGCAGCTTTCTTTCTCGTGTACAATTAACAGAAGAGGTAGATTTATTAATACTTTTTGTTTTCATACCCCTTTGTTTGAAGACAAGACTGATTATATTGAAGCACGATAAAGACAAAATTATTTCAAAGGGAAATCATAGCATTTCAACATCCAAATGCTAAACTAAACTATCTGTGCTCCTGCATGACTTTTACTAAGCATTACTAAGCACAACTAGAAGAGTCAAAATGGAGAGCAGTAAACTTTGCCGTCCTTCAGATGTGGCATACTTTCCCATTACCTGACATACCAAGTGTCTCAGCAGGATGTTATCCTACTTTGTAGTGTTTTGTGCAGCAGGCAGGCTTGCTGTGGTAAGTCAATTCAGAGAAAGAGCGAAAGTGGCTAAGGCACAGCAAGATGTGATCATAAATTAATAATATTCAATGGACTGTGACTGAGAGAGCTGCTATTGGTGTTTCAGGTCAGGATAATCCCCTGACTCAGTTTGATTTAAAAAATGGCAACCATATATTTCATGTGCAAATGGAAGAACACAGAAGTCTTGTGGGAGGTAGAAAGTTCTTAGAAAGATAAAGGCAAGTACCAAAGGGAGAAAAGAGGGGAAAGAATAACAATAGTAAGGCCAAAGTGAAGTAAACTATCCTGCCGTCTGTATGTTAGCACCTTGTAAACACAGATAACATTAACACGATTCTTGTATTAAGAACTCATCAAAAATCTCAAATTCTTGCTAAGTCTTACTGGTTTTCCTCTGCCTTAGAGAATTAAGTGGCAGCTTTTTCTGTGAGTTAAATAGGTGGATGAAAAATCTTATTGGCAGCTGCCAATAAGACGTAAATAAGGGAATAGCATCTTTAAAAGTCCTTTCTGTTCCCCCTCCAATATCATTGTCTACCCCAGTTTCATTTTTGGTTCGTTTTTAGGAAATAGATACTATCTGGGGTTTGGCAACAAAACCCCTTATTTATCAATTATTTCCATTTCATTATTGTTAAGCACCTAGTACTAGACACCAACTTTAAAAGATGCTTCTACATTCTCAACATTAAAATCATACCATGTTATTTGTGCAGCAGGCACAAATATTTGTCTTGTGTTTCTCATATTTTTGAAAAGTAAGTCTTGCTGCTGGAATGTGTTTACATTACAAAATTTTTGACATAGAGGAAGCTCTCCAATTTAACAGAGCTTCCAGTTGTTTTAAAAGCACTTACTCTTTCAAAGTGGTGTGATGAGGCAGAAGGGAGGATAGCCCTTGTTCATCCTAGTTGGTGTGTTCCAGCTCTGCCCAAGCCTTCACTAGGGGAGGAAGGACTGCTTTATCTTTAGTGACATGAAACAGTCTGCTCTGTCAGGCATACTTCGGGAATGCAGACTGGGGCAAGGTGAGTGGGTGGCACCACAGGATACTTGGTTTTGTTACTCAGCATGACAGCTTCAGAGGATGCACCCTCTTGGATCTTGCCCCATGGCCATGCTGTATATGGTGGCTTTCTTCCACGGAATTTTTTTGTTTTGCAAATCAATACACCANAAAAAAAAAAAAAAGAAAAAAAAAAGAAAAAAAAAGAAAATATAATTTAGTGACTCAGATCATTGTAGAGAGCTCATTTACAGTGTGGCCTCCAAAACTGTTGTCTGGGCACTGATAAAAGGTCAGTGGACTAGTGTGTGGGAACAAGTGCTTGGGAAAAAGAACTTTTTTTTGGCTTTGCTGCCCAAGTTAATGTATCTTGTACTCATGTCCTGACACAGAGACCAAACAGGGTTTTTGCAACATGAACACCAAAAGGGAGGCTTCTGAAAGGAAAAGTTCTGCCTGCAGTTAAGACTAAACTCCCAGCCCAAATGCTGAAAGGTGATATATATCAAGAAACTTCCCTAGGGACTGTGTGGTACCATTGTAGATGAAGAAGCCGACAAATAGACTGGAGGGAAAATCCAATTCTCCAAAAGACCGTGCAGAGACTTCTTTTTCAAACCTTCAATTCACCTGTTTCACTTTTCCCCAGCAGGTCTAAATGTTCCCTGTTGGAGGTATCATCTTGTTCTCTTTTTCTTTGGTGGCAGGCTCAAGTTTTGGAGGCTTGTAGTACAGCCTGGGTGGGGAGAGCAGGGGAAAGATTGGAGCTCTCCATTGTGATCAGCATGGGATCTCCTCACAGGGGTCTGCAGGAGTCCATGAAGAGAGCATTTAGTCTTCAGCAAAAGTCAAACTTCACAACATGAGGAAGATTTTCTCTCAAGTAGAAAAGCTTTAATTAGGGATGAACAGGATCTTGGTGGTGGATAAGCAGGCTGAGTTTATTAATGGAATCTAACACAGTTGTAGCAGGGCAGCACCGAGTTTGCAAAATACTGTTATTTTCAGTTGTAAAGTTAACATAGCTTTAAGACTCCTGGGCTAAGGCTGAGCATCCGAGACAAGCCCTCAGTACCCACTTCACAAGGCTGGATCCTTTGAAGTTGGAGGAAGTGATATCAAGAACATCTAATCCCTAATCTAGTTTTTGCAATTTGTATCTAAACTCTAATGAAAACTGTATATTCCCCAATTTGTTTTGCCTATAGGGAGGAAGCTGCTATGTGGTATTATGTGGTGTCTTCCGAGTATAAATCCATCTCCCATTTTGTGTCAGTTGAAAATGAAGTGGTGGTCAGAGGTGTCAGTCAACTGACCAGTAGTGAAAGCTGTCACCCAGTGCGTGGAAGACAGAGAGTCAATTTGATCTTGAAAGCACTTGATCCTACTTGTTGCAGCTATCATATGAATCATTAAACTACCTTGTGGAAGATATTCTGCAGGTTCAATTTTCTTACTTTAATATTTTCCATCAATTCCATATCACATAAAATGATACAGAGAAGTGAAAACAGTATACAGCATTGTTCTTACTCCTGCTTCAATCACTGACATATAATGATTTCACAGATGTAGATGTGGAATAACTTAGTGTCTCCACTCCACATTCACTCAGATATCACCATTTATGTCAGGATTTAATATAAACCAGATGGTTTTTTAGATCTGGCCATAGCACAAAGTAAACAGTATGATTTATAAGATCTAGAACTAGGCTTTTTCAGAATTCAAAGCAGGGCAATGAAAACTTAATAGTAATGACATCCTATGTAGACTGGATGGGCAAAAACAGAGTAAGAAACTACAATAAACTTACAAAAAATATCTCCCTCTGCCTACCATATCTTGCCAGAGCGTATATTTTCCTTACTTTGGTCTATCAGCATTTCAATGGAGTATCAACTTACAATCAGTTATTTGCTGTTTCCTGTAGTCCTTATGAAAAATCTTCCCTTATACTCCCATCTCCTCTAACTTCTTGGTATATACCAGATGCTTTCTCTCTTTCTATCTATGTCTCTCTTATGCTCTTTAAAATTCTCTACTTACACTCAGAAGTTTCCTCTTACACAGAATACTGCAAATAGGCGGCTTTCCCCTATTCCACACAGCCAAGTCCTTTCAAAATTGCTGAAGGGAACATGTAGTAAGCAGCAAATAAATAACCAGTTACTGTCTCGTTGTTTCTGATTTTGCTTTCTATTGCAGTCAATATCACTTCAGAAGGTAAAACTTCTCTTCCATCTGTATGAGATGTGACCACAGGTCTGGTTCCTGTTTTTCAGCCTAACCTGATTTACTGGGATCTGAATCTTTCTCATGTTTATCACAGTCACCACTGGAGAATAAAAAATGCGTAAGATTGAAGTGCACTGTCCTGATTGCCCTTTTCTAGCAGCACTAGGAGTGTTAGCTGGCCCTAGACCTGCTTCTGCTTCCCATGGCCCAGACAGATGCTCTGATGCCAGGGAGCTCACCCCAAACTCAAAAGCCAACTGAGAAACAGCTGGTCCTAAGCTTGGTACTACCGGTGTTTAGGCTCTCTCCTTCATCGCCAGGTGGTTGGTGCAGATTTGAAAGCTCAGCCATGCTCAGCTTTTCCATGCAGTTCTGTGTTGAACTGTATAGGATCAATATTTTCAATTATTTGCCCAGAGTTTTTTTCCTTTCTTCTTTAGCAGATGCACATTAAAAGTTTTATCGAGTTTTCAAAGCTTGCTATTTTAAGAAAAACTTGCCAGAATTCCAACCAGAGATTTTTCTTGAACTAGAGCTTATGAAAAATAAGAAGCAGCTTACTTTCTGTTTCTTTTAACAGTTACTGACTGAATATGGAGAGATCTTCATTATTTCTTTTAGAATAAAATGTAAAATAACTGTATGTTTTAAGAAGGCACTTAGGCAATAGTTACTTAGGCAATAGTCAGAGAAACAGTCAACTTTGTACAAAATAAGTGTTATCTGAGAAATAATATGCAATATTCAAAAGCTGATTGTGCATTTTATTCGTGAAAATATGAGTAGGAGTACATAAAAGAACATATACATCAACACAGAATTATGCTTGGTTTCAATACTTCCACTAGTTCCTCTTTTATACAAGAGCACACACATATTTTAAGACGTTTGTGAACAATTCATAGATCTACAGCAGGGATTTTTATGCTGACCTTTCATTATATATTCTTTCTCTGAGGAGAGTTGTGACAAGTATATGATGTCAGATAATAAACCTGATATTAGAGAGCAGTAGCCTAATATGCAGATGTGACACTTGTGATGCTTTTGCTCAGAGTCAACCACAAGCTTTTCTTTCTGAAATGCTTTGTGAAAAGCTTGTGAAAAGCTTGTCTTTGTGAAAGATTGCTTACTTTGTTTCATAAATTATTACACCAGTTTAGACCCCGGGTTCTTAGGATGACAAAACAAGAGTTAAAATAAACTAAAAATTAGTTCTTTAGGCTCCCCAGGAGGCATAAAAGCCCCTTGATTTTTGAGCAAGACTACATGGGTTCATTTTGGTGCTATATCAGAGAAAAAAGGCCGGCTATACATTTTTTTTTTTTTGCTTTTAACCTTTGCAGTTAAAATATAAAACCATAACTGGAAGAACCACCTACTCCCCCATGGCTTCTCATCCATATAAGATTGTGTTCTGTACTCTACTGTGGACATTTTAAACTGTGCAGTTCTGCTTTTGTCTCATGTTCTATCAAACATCTTCCCTTTGAAAAAACATTCCATATTTTACGTTTGCTCAGACATTGAAAATATATATCTTTGGCCTGCTGAGTTCAGCAGAATTGAATATATTTCCTTATTAATTTCCTAGTTTTAGGTGTGAAGTTGCTTATTTACATTTGCAGAAGCAGGAAGTCTAATTATCCTGTACAAAGAAGACAACATAAATATTTGGAGGAAGGGAAAAAAGAGAGAAGGTGCCTCCCTCATTGGAGAGATGTCACAGCAATTGCCTAAATTTAACTGTATGGCGTGGTATAGCCACAAACGTTTCAGGTTTGGGGATAACTGGTTATATTCATTTATGAGGATATTTTTCTACCACAACAGAAGGCAACCACGTAAGGGTTGCTCTACCTGCACACAAAAGAAAGGTTTTTGCAGCTGTGGTTCCGCAGTACTCAGGTGTAGCCTAGAACATAGGCAAAATCAACTGCATGGTATTGACGGTAAAGCACTGGAAAAAAGATTTTGCAGCTTTGGTTTGACACTGGCCTGAAACACTGGCTGTAACATATCTGTCCATCATCAACACGGGTGGAATTGCCTGTGGCTGCACTGGGGCTGAGCTGGCCCTGAGCCCTTCAGGCATGCCCTGGGAAGAATGGGGTCTTTTAGAGTGGAGGTGGCCAAAGTATTCAAGCACCCACTTAAAATGCTAAGACCAGTTGCGGGGATTTTGTGGTCAGCGGTGTTAATCACTCTCAGGTGACCCTCCAAAAGAGTTGCTTGTTTGTTCACAGCAGAGGGGCCTCAGGGGAGTATTGCACAAACCTCCAAAGGCTGGAGCTTTGTCACATTTCTGGCTAGAGCAGCCATGGGTTTGCTCCTGTGCATCAAAAGGCAAAGGATGTAAGCAGAGGTCTGGTAACCACCAGGGACCAGCCTCTTCTTTTTCCTTTAGGAGCAGCTTGTTGTCTCCCATTAAGGAGGATGCTGTCCATAGTGCTGTCATTGGGGAATTACACATATTCATTGAAGTTTACCCAGCTAATTTAATCAGACACATATTGTCTCTGTGGAAAACAAGGACTGAGTTTTTGAGGGTTTGTTTAATTATTCTCTCACCTGCTTTTGGGTATCCTTAAAATGTGACCCAGTAAATGATCTGATTTTTAAAATATTCAGCACATCCTCAGGTTAATGTCCAAGACTATCTTTGAAGTAGTTGTGGTGCAGAAGGCAAGGTAAATTTCCACCCTCTTTTTCTGTTTAAAAAAAATAAAATACATCAGTTGGCTCTCCAACAATCACTAAACTGTTTCAAGGAAAATTATTTCTAATTGTTTTTTTTTTACACTTAACTTTTCAAGCGTTTAAGTTTTGGAGCCTTTTTAAAGTCTTCTCAATCAAAGGTATTTCTTTTTTTTTCTACACAAAAACTGTGACTTGTCTCATCATAAGTGTAATACCCTCGTTGGCCATAAAGTATCCCTTGACTGTGAGATACTAAGAATCTGGCCCTCTGAGAGGATTTGGAAAGACTGAAGCATTTGTATGAACATTTTCTTTTTCACCTTCTACTTTGCTTGTTTGCCTAAGTATTCCTCACTGGTATCTGATAAGGAAAAGATCTTTTTTTTTTTCCTACCCTGAAATAGAACATTTAAGAAAGATAAGAGATAGAATTCTTAAGAGGGGAAAAAGTTGCTGCTTGTTGCATCAGACTTGATGGTGCTCCAAAGCACAAGATTATGATGAGAAGTGAAGGAAATGCTGTTGACAACAGCCTGTAGTGTCAGAATGCTTAGTGGTGGTAACCTCACAAGCCACAGGGAGCAGGTGAGGAGAAAAACATTCACTGGCTTCTGAAAGTAGCTTGCTCAAAAGAAAAGAGAAGGATTTTGTTTTGGAATGCATAGTTAAATGTGAAACTGATTGCCTCTGGACCCTACTAACATTAGCCACATGAAATCAAGAAACAGGTAGAAAAACTCATGGTAGAAGAGTCCATCTACATTAGTTATCTTTAAGGTTCATTCTTCCAGCTCAGGAAATCTTTGACCTACAGCTTTCAGAACCACTGAAAATCCTTAGCTTTGTGATCCCTACACTCTGGGAATCCCCCTTTGGTTTTTAAATCTGGAGGCTTTATTGTCTAACCTAAGAATGAGCAGCATGATTTTATTTGGACTGAATGGGTTCTACCTATGTGTGACGTAGTATGAACACTCTTCTAATCTTAATGAAATGTTTATCAAACATTTCCTTATCTATCTCAGGTCAAAGGAGCATGGCTTCTGCTGACTCTTTTTTTCTGCTATTTCAGACCCTTATTTTTGCTGTTGCTCACTTTTATTTATCTTTTTAAACCAAAATGCTTAATGTGTCTGGCCACTCTGATATTTCCAATCTAATAGACTAGCAAGGTACTCCTGGTCTTTGCAGAAGCAAAATTGCCCTTAAGGAACATCTCATTACTTCTCACTCATCAAGTACATCATAGCAGTCCTCCTTTATTTTATTTTTTTTTTTTGCTAGATATTATGTAAGTAATATCAAAAGAGAAAACTGGGGAGGCCCACATGGCAGTAAACTTTTTATGGGGCAAGAGAAGTTTCACTCATCCTGCCTTCACCAAAGAAACAAGAACAAAAGATGTAGAGGAGAGGCTAGCATTTGGAACAATCTCTAAATTGTGATTCCCATGGCTATGGTTTCCTTTGACTGTGTGTGCAAGCTTATTGAAAGGAAGTGAGAAACCCTCTATTCAAAATAAAAAATGTAACATATTTTTTTGGTGATTGTCGCAATGGAAGCAATACAGGGGGAAATTGAAAAAGAATAAAATCTCCAAACCCAAGACTGTACCATAAAATTACATGAAATTATATGAAACTCATTTTGTCTGACGCCTATTAATCTACAAAAACTTGGCATCTTGATTCCCTATGTTGTAACTTTGTAGTTACTCTGCTACTTTGTACCATAGCAAAAATGAAAGAAAACCTAAACCATAAATCAGTCTCACAGCTACAGTACTTGGATAAACAGAAGGAAAATTAAGGGTAAGAAGTGTCTTTCCTTGTTCGTGCTGGTTAAATTGATTTATATCTGTCTGTCACTGAAACTATGTTTTAAAAATAATGATTGTGGCTTCACGTAGAATAGTTGATATTCTGACCCACATCCTAAGGGCCTCCTTCAGTCCTTAGCAAACAGAAATAAAAATGACCCCAGGAGCTAGCAGCCTCCACTGAGGTGCTGAATCAATGACATCTTCTTTGTCCAATTCCTTTTTTAAAGAAATAAAAAACCCAACAACAACCAAAAAACCCCCCAAATATTTTAAAAGTATTTTTCCTTCTATTTGTTTGTTTGCTTGGTTTTAAAAAATAATTATTGGGGAAAAGCTCTTCTACTTTTCCCCTTTTTGAATGTTGCTGATGTACCAGGTTCTTTCCAAGCTCCAATAACAAGCCACTACAATATAACTGGCCAGGCTTGGCTGCCAATCTATAATGTTCTTGGCCATGATTAATCTGATAAATAATAAATATATCAATCTAGTCTTTTAGACAAGGACAAATTCTTACCAGCGGGGAGGCACGAGGCCTCTTTTACAGCTGCCTGTAGTGCTGGAATTAATTATTTAATGCTTAATTCTTCAGGAAATGAGAAAGTTTTGATTAATGTTGTCCAGTGTCATTTCTTGCTTGTTTGATATGTGTCAGATAATTTTTCCTCAGCAGTCTTTCTCAAGAAGCCAGAGGCTACTGTCACTGGGATCAGACACTGAATTTCTAGAGATTAATTGAAGTGAAAATTTAGAGAAATGCACCATAAGTGCTTGCCCAAGATAACCTTTCACAGGCTAAATTTAGCTTTCTTTGGTAATGTCAGCCTCCTATTGCCCTAGTGTAAAACATTTATTTTTAATGCTGTGAGAAACATATTTTGTTTCTTTGATTTTTCTCTCATTTTTTCTTCTTAACTCCATGTATGTCTGCATGATTAAAATGTTTAAGGTTTGATTCTTCTCCCATTTACCTCACTGTAGTTCTGCAGCTTGCATAGAAACCAATATTATGTTTATTGGTTCATTGCAGAAGGGGATGCGTAGCTAGAGTTAAGCCATAAAATTAGAACTAGTTAAGCTAGGTATCAGCAATACCTGAAGATTGTGTTAACTCCAGCTCTGCAACAGACTCAGTCTGAATGCTAAAAGCTTGTTTTTCTTGCTATTTTTGCCCAGGTGACTCATCTAGCAATGTAGTTAATCTTGAAGGAAGACTCCTATCAAGACAGACCTGATACTGCTGTGACTACTGTGAGCATAAGGAAAAGGGCCCCATGCAGCTTCTGGTACAGGACATTCACATGGCTGTTTTCTCTGTTGCTCTGCACCCTCCAAAGTACTTTTTTTTTCTGTACTTGTATTTTCCAGTGCTTGCTTCCATTACTGTCTTTGCTAGTAAAGAAGGGCTGTATTCTGCCCTCAAGCCCATTTTACAGCTCTTTAAAATACTGCAAGTGCCTCTGTGTGTTACATCCTCTGAAGATGAATTTTTTTAAATGCTAACACAGTTTAGCAGATATTCCTCTGACAAAAATATAGCCTCATGTATTGAGTATGTTTCTCCAAAAGGTAAAATTTTGTGCTAAATTGGCTGGCACAGTGTACCCATGATACATGATTATGGCCCATCATCTAGTTCCAGTGATAAAATACCTGTCCTCTCTGCTCAGCATTTTCTGAGGCCACGCCTGAAGCACTGTGCAAGTGAACTGGGCTCTGCTGAACTAGAGAGATGTGGACATACTGGAGAGAGTTCAGCAAAAGGCCACTAGGATGATTAAAGGACTGGAGCATCTGTCATATGAGAGAGCTGAGTCTGTTTAGCCAGGGAAAGAGAAGACTTAGGGCTCATCAATGTATATAGATATCTGAAGGGAGAGGGCAAAGAGGATGAAGAGAGATCCTTTTCAGTGGTGTGCAGTGACAGAACAAGATGTGATGGGTGCAAACAGAAATACAACAGATTCTGTGTGAATGCAAGGAAATAGACTTTTACTGTCAGGGGTGGCCAAGCACCGGCACAGGTTGTCCAGGAAGGCTGTGAAGTCTCCATCTTTGGAGATACTGAAAAACTGTCTAAACATGGTCTTGGGAAACTGATTTTATGTGGCCTTGCTTGAGCAAGGAGATTGGATCAGCTGATTTTCAGAGGTCCCTTTCCACCTGATCCATGCTGTGAACCAGCCTGTGAACTATTTCTATAACCTGAATTCTTCCTAATTTATTACAGAAACATCTTTTTGGTATGATTTAAGAGTTTTCATTAGTGATACTGGGGTTATTTCATGAACTCACTCATCCACCCAGGTGCTGCACCATTTAGATTTAAGGGCTAGGACAGAGGAGTGAAATATTTAAAACATGCCCATAAATAATCCACACGCTTTTTTTCTAGACGTGAAGAAGTATTGAACTGAAATATGTTGACCTAGGAACCTCCACAGCTTTTGGCCAAATGTGCAGAGCTCTTGTATCTGATTTGTCAGGAAAAAGAAACAAATAAACTTTAGAATTTTAATACCTGTCTAAAACAATAGAGTGTTTCAAACTGTATATTGTTATTCCATTTATTCCAGAAAGAATAATTCTTCCAATAAAATTCTAGCTTGAGACTAAAAAAAGTTTAAAATATTACTGAATTTTGTTTCTTTCATTTTAGTTTTGTTCTGAATATCAGCTGTTTGAAGCTCTACAGGAGTCAGGAATGTAAGATTTGTAGCTAGATTACAAAGTAGGTGATGGAATTGTAAACATATGATTAATTGCATAAGGTTTTGAATAATATATTTACCATTTCTTCTGGTTATCACATGGGAATCATTCACATGTGCACATGCACACAGAGACTTGTCTACATTGGGTATAAACAATTTATGTGAGGAGGGACCCTTTAACCAGAAATTTTCAACACATAAAGATAAATAAATAATCAATTTCCCTATTATCTAAGTACAGTTTGAACATTTAAAATGCAGATACTGTCAGGAAATAACATCATAAAATGCCTCTGCATTTTTCTGACTAGTTCTTTTCAAGGAAATCTGAATTATTATTTCACTTGTTGTCCAAGCAAAACAAAAAAATTGGATTAAGCTGATAAAAATATGAACATGAAAAATCACGAAAAGTTTAAGTAATTCTTGACACACTAAAAAATCCCCCCAAAAAAAACCCCTGAAACCTAACTAACCTAAGCTAATACAAGGCAAAAGGAAAAGGTTTTTACAATGTGTGAATGTAACTTCAAAAGTTGAATTTGTTTAGGGAATTTGTATTTTCTGCTTCTTTCTTCAGGAACCTATTTGCATTTTAAATAATTAAAGCATTAAAACTGAAAAATTTATAAATGAGAGCTGCGAAGAGAATCCTGCTTGGCAGACAATAGAAAAGAAATTATTACCCTGCTAGGTTTGCTTTAATGTCATATCTGTCACTCTCCCCAAGGTAGGTTCATTACCATACCAAGTGCACCTCCTGCCACCACCTCCCCCAAGCACACACTCTTTCTCTTCCACTCCCTGCCACTTAAGGACTCTGGATCTCTAGGGGACTTTGATCTCATTGTACACACTAACCCAAACAGAACCTCTGCTGTTCTCAATAATTTTTTCTTTAAAAAAAAAAAAAAAGAGAGAGAGAGAGAGAGAGAGAGAGAGAGAGAGAGAGAGAGAGAGAGAGAGAGAGAGAGAGAGAGAGAGAGAGAGAGAGAGAGAGAGAGAAAGAGAGAGAGAAGAGCATGGGGGGGGGAGGGGAGTGAATTTGTGTGAAGAGTGACAGAACGCTTTGTCCAGCGCAGCTTTGGCTGGTTGTTACAAGCGTCAGGACATTAGACGCAACAAAAGCTGGATTGGCAGTATCATCAATCACAGCTCTGACAGTCGACTTCAGTTTGTTTGTTCCACTCTGCATAATAAGTGATTGGATCAGGTTTAATTAGATATTGGGTAATCAATCATTGCCAACAAGGCAACCCAGCTTGGGATCTAGATGCTGCAAAGGGGGGAAAAAAAGCAAATCTCATCCAGGGTGCATAAATACTCAAACGTATAAGCACATAGGGTGAAACTTCAGAGGAAAGGTATAAAGATGTCTGCAAGATGGCACATAATAGAATCGTTCACATCTGTACTATACTTGTTACCAGACATCTGCAGTTTGACATTTTACTTTCGCTGCATAATTACTTTTCGATATAATATAATATACTGACCTGAGGGAGAAAGACAAAGCAATTAAATTATGCATAAGATCCTTTCCTCCCCAATCCTTACCAAAAAGACAGAAAAAAAAAAAAAGAGAGAGAGAAAAAGCAAGAATAGGAATTAGCATTCTTATGGCTATTTGAAGAGAAGAACAGAAAATTCTTCCTCCTGCCTGCTATGATGATGAGTCCCACTGCATAACTTGTTAAATCAGCTACTCTGAATTGAGATTACATTAAATTATTTTTTCTATCTTATTTTGCAATGTGTACCTACAGATTAAGGCCCACACAATGAAATAAAAGGAATGATGGATGGAGCAAATTAATCCCATTAAATTTAATTAATCCCATAAATCGAGAGAAAAGTTGAAAAGAAATTATTCTAGAAGAACCAAAGGGAAGTGTACCTGCATTTTTTATAAACGCATAATGCCGATATAAGTTAACACAGGATAAGATGTATCACTAATTAACAAGGATTGCATTATCAGAGGCCATTTTAAAGTGCAGGGTAGGGCATGTACAAGGCAGGTGGGAGCAAAGTGGAGCCTGACTCTGGTGTGTTCTGCATTCTGCCTAACAGCCTCATTTTACTGACTCCTTACATTTCTATAAAATGTGTGGGGAAAGCTCTGTAAGAAAGTGGGTTCAAGGAAGCTGCTGAGCTGGGAGAAGAATCACTCCCACTCAGAAACATCAGGAAATGCTGAGATTCAAGCTGCATGAAACTTTATTGGAACCAGGACAAGCATCCTACACACAGGTATCTACTGCTGTATTTAGGTGTCCTTTAGGAATTTGGTGAGTCTGCATCATGGAGTACAATGCCGCAAGGACAGACGTTGGTCAGAGACAAAAATCACTGCCCTGAAAGGGACCAGGAAGGATTGCCAACTTTGCCTGCTACAAACTAGATTAAATTTTCAGCTGACAGTGATTTAAGGGGTTTATTTTTTGGTTTATCTCATCTGGTACTTGTGTTCTGACAGATGAACACCTTAAAGAAATCTGTGGCCTCAGCTGGGCAAGACACTGTGTTAGGTAAATACTTCAGTATGATCAGAGGAAACTGATCGTACTGATAAGACCATTCTGTTTACAGGATGTGACAGTAAATTCTGTCCTTTAGGCCTTTTTACCACAGCTGAGGGAGAAGCCTACTGGGGGCTCATGGCTAAGACCATGCAGCAGAAGAGCCAGTTCTCATTCTTCCTTCCACGGCTTTCACTGCCACAGTCTTTAGCTTTGCAGTAGAAGTGGAGAACATGGTCAGACATAGTACCCATCTGTATAAAATGTATTCATTTGGAGAAAATAATTCAAGTTTTCTTGATCAAAAAAATAACTTGCAACCAAGAGTTGGCATGTATAAACAACCTATTTGATTAAAGCATGTTGAATTTGTGGTCTGGAAATTGCAGGTGTTTTCTAGTCAGTGTGGAAAAAGTATCTAAAATTTTGCATCATGATACCAGCTTTAAAAAAGGAGGAAAAGGAAGAAGAAGGAAAAGGAAATCTACGATAAAGATTTTCCTCTGCTCAGCTGTGATGTGCTACATTGAACAATGTTTCATGTTTGACACACACTTTAACCTGACACCAGTGTAGTGATAGCCTGAGTGTTTTGTCCACTAGAGAAAGCTTTTATCTTGATTTTTTGTGTTATGTATTGCACATTTTATGATGTATCTGGATCAGCTGCCATGATTCCTAGACCTGGGAGTAGCCATCAAATTATCAGAGTCAGCCATCATGTCATAAAGAGATAGTCTCCCCTGACTCCTCTTCAGTCTCCTCAGCTGTGAATCAGGGCTGGGCAGAGCTTTTCTCAGACACGCTGAAAGTCAAATTTATTTTCCCGCTGTGACTAGTGAGATTGGACTCTAAAATTTACAGTGTGACGTTCTAACCAAGCCCCCACCTCTTACTCTGCTTCTCTTGATTTTCTTCAAGTTTCTTCAGGTTTGAAGACAGAAGCAGTAGTGTCTGTAGGCTGCTCTGCTTTTATTACAGGGTGTTGTTGTCTGATGGACCTGCCCCATACTGAATCCACAGGTTCCAGCAAAGTAGACAGCTTTGATCTGAAGATATGAAAAAGTAGGGAGATAATTCTGGTCATTGAGTGACTGCTCACAGCAGTGTTTACAAAAACCTATACCTGTTTTTATTTCTATGGCCTGTATTTTTATTTCCCTGCAAAAGAGGCAAGAAAAAAATCTGAAATATGCCCTTGCCCTTTGTCAGAAAAAGAGTCTGTATATTTTTTAGGACTGTATTGTTTACTGACCCAGTCCAGGAAGGGAGTTCTCAGGATGCTGTACCTCGTCCCCTGCTCTGGCATGCCATCAGTTGCACTGCTGCCAGGTCCTGAGTGTGTCTGACCTCCGTGACCAAATCCTTGCAGCAAAACTGTCCAGCCACTCTGCCTACCCCAATGAGAGTGTGGCTTTTTAATTCTTGGCATGTCAGAGAGTTGAGGATGTGTACAGTACTATGTCTATGTGAAACTTAAAAATTAACTGTCTAAATACATGACAATTTTCATGAAGTTACTTAATTGTAACAAAACGCCTCAAAATTTATGATTTTTTTTAGTACTGACATTCCTATTTCAGCCTGAATTCCATATTGTGTTTAAATTCATATGCTCATTGATTGCCCTCACTGCCTAGTTATATCAAAACCTTAAAGCAGAACATTTCAGTACTTTTGAAAAAAATAGGTTTTAGTTTTAGTTTTTTTTTTTCTAAAATTTCTTGTAGGCCGATTTACACAAACCAGGCTCTCATGTATGAGTAGTTTTTCATTACTATTTATTGGAAAGCTACCTTTCCAAACCTGGAATTTATTATCAGAGTGTTGTACACAACTTGGAAAAGCAGTAGTTATGAAGAAGAGTTTTGAGAGTCCCAGTGCCATCTGCTTGGTAGTTCTGGAAATTTTCGAGTATATTGTGACATGAAATCACTTACCAAACTGTGTAGGAGCTGAAGACCCTGGGAATTTAGGCTGGCAGATACTTCATCAGACTGCCTCTCAGGCTTCTGAGGAGTCAAATGGATGAGCAGGCGTGAGACCTGACTGAACTGGGTTGTAACCTCATCTAATTCAAACTTTCTCTATGAAATGGTTGTGCTGTAATCAGTCTGAGATCAGTCAGTCAATGGGAAACAGAGTCTTTTGAAGAGCTTTTCAAAAGCTCGTTTTATTATAACCAGCATTACCACTAAAGCAACAAGTACTGTGCCATTTGTGTCCCAGGGCTCCAATAAAGACCAGTGACCCATTTTGCCAGGCTCGAGGCAGATCTGCTAGGGCACAGTCTGCCACTTTCACAGCAACTTTGTTGGCGTTCATATATGGTACCACAGATAATTGGGTCTCTAATCCATCTGTTAACTGTTCAAGTTCACATGACTTCACTTTATTCAGACATTCTGTGACAAAACAGCCTGTTAGCTCATCTTGGATTCCCTTTATTCCCTGACACTGTATAGAGAAGGCTTCTTTTTTGTCTTCTTGCTGTTCCACTGCAAGTAATCATACAGTATGTGAAAGGAGATCTGCCTACAAACTCCTCTGATTCTTATTCCCTTTCCCTGAAAAAGACCTTTGCAGCTGTAAACTCGGAAATGGCACTTTCCTTGACATTTCTCTGGCAATATCTGCTTGGAAAGCTTGGGAAAAAAACATTCATGCAAGATTTCCTTGTAGCTGGCATTATTGTTTTAGTGAAAGAGAGCAGAGATGGAACAGAGTATGGACAAAACAGTGAGCGCTTGTTTGTTAGGAAACAAAACTTCAGTAAGGGAAAAACATTTTCATAATTTATTTACTAATTAAGTCAAGTTAGATGTTATTTGCAATTGATTTACAAGATCCTTCCTTTCAGAGTAAAAATCAGCTTTCTGTCTACAGTGTCTCATAAGAAGGTTTTGCCATGACCTTGTACATAAAATCATGATAATTTCACAGTATTTGAGAAGCAAGTCAGAGGGAGTGTTTGATATTTGTCAAATTTTTATAGGTCTGGGCTGGCTTTCTTCAGCAAAGACCTTTTTTGAGCACCATATTGCAATTTATTTTGCAGTGCAGTAGTTTTGATCTCTGGCATACTAGATTTTTGTGATCCCCTTAACTACCTTTCTCCTGTTTACATTTATATATGTCTTGCCTAAGTACAAATCCAGAAAAAAATAAACTGAATACTGGCAATGTGTACACTTCCAAGAAACCCCCCCCCCCTTTAAATATCTTCATTCTGGGCCATATGGTTTAAAGATATCTCTGACTGTCCTCAGAGCTCATTTTCTTTAATCCTGGATTAGCCTTGTTGCCCTTCTTTACCTTTTCAAGTACTGCAAAGTCTTTCCCCCACGCCATCACCTCCCCCTCAATGCAGTAAGGAGAAAAGAGCATAATACTCAAAATTATTTAAATTTTGACCAAAGCAATTCATAATCTCAGACTATCCTCCCTGGATTTCTAAACTTGCATAACACTTCATTGGCCTCTGCGGGAAAATTATTTTTCTACAGCATCTTGATATTTTTAGAAAGAAGATTACAATTATATCAGGGCCTTTAAGGTATCTTCAGCAATCTTATCTGTATTGAATACTCTTGAACAGAAATGGACTTATGTCCATTGGCTACGTAGACAAACAGTTGCATTTAATTTGTTAAAACAAACACTACCTAATTTTAATCAGTGGTAACCTTGTAGAAGATGTAGGTGTAATGCTCAAAAGCCACTTGGGGATTTCCAAAGATGATAGAAAAACAAGTCTCTAACAGCAGAACAAGTGCTACTTGTTTGGGATCAAGGAAAAAAAAACAACATAATTATGTACTAAAGGGGCTTCAAATGGAAAAGCTGTGTTATATAATTCTTTGTCAATGGCATATATATTAAATGGAATTTCTGAGTTTTTATATTCCCTTTTCTAATCTAGAATACTAATGAGAGGATTAAAGATTGCTTCCATAAATCCTACTTCTTACATTGACTTGAGAAATACCATTTAAAAAAACATTCATCTTCTCCCTCCAAGTGCAGAATTTCTGAATGACACTCTAATATTAACAAGCAACACTTTCAAATTATGTGGCTCCAGCTTAATAATGAAGACCTTGAGATCATGAAAAATCACTGGCAAAACAGAAATTGCACTTTTTCAAAACCGTCAAAATAACTTTGACAGTCTGCAGTGATGGTGATGGCTTAAGCAATTATTTTTTAATAGAAGATTGTAAACACCTGCCAGAATTCTTCATAGTTGTGGTTCCTTAGCAGTGAATACTCTCTCTGAAACAACTATCATGCTCTTAAAAAAAGAAAGGAAACAAGCAAGCAAACAAACAAACAAACAGTCCCCCCCTCCCCAAAACCTAAAATAATGATATATAGACCAAATGGACCAGTCAGAGAAGAAAACAAACAAAACCAAAAATCACTCATATGTAACACACTGAACCTGTCTTCATGTCTCCTGTTATCTCTGCATATGAAAATACATTCAGTATTTATAAATGTTTTAATGTCTTGGCATGTTTACCCTGATTTTTGTAAGTATTGCTTCATAAAATGAATGGTCTTCTTGCTAGCTCTCTCCTCTGTGCATTGGAACTTGCTGGACATGACTTTGTGTTGCTAGGGGGGAAAGCAGGGCTCCAAGGCATAGGTAAGGGGGCTAGAGAGAGATGTGAAAAGGAAGCTGGGTGAGATTTTGCACTCTTGCCACCAAACCAGCAGCCAGCATAGATGAGACAGCGTTACAAGTTTAGAACAGCTGCCAACTAATGTTTGATCAAGGATAAAATATGCCGAGGTGACAACATCTTTCTCCCCTGCATTTCAGGGAATATCATTAAAAATGCAGCAAGGCTCGTACAGGCCCAGAAGGTCCTATGTTCTCTCAAGATACAAGGGAGAGAGACAAGTTCACAAGATGTCAAGAACAATATCCATTTGTGTTTACTATGCAAACCCGCTGAGTAACCTTTCTATTCATGTTTGTACTAAGGACCATTGAGAATTTAGGGGGAAAAAAGGGCTGCTTAGAATGAGAGGGGCGCGGCAGCTGTGGAGGAACAAATATGTGTTTGGGAAGTGGAAAAATGCCACTGCACTGCTAAATGGCTTCTCTGGGGGGAAAAAAATAGAAAAGAAATGCAAGATTAAAAGATGTATACATTTATACAGAAACTCAGCTAGGAAAGCTGCAGCACGGCTACAAGTTGGTGTCCGCAGCCCCTTCCCTCCTCCCCTTTTAATAATATATTGATGTAAGCAGCTTGCGCATGCCAAACAAATTCTCTACATAAAAAGTCAGCTGTCGGAAGGAGGCTCATCAATCTGGCAAAGTGCACTCAGGTAGAACGCCTCTCGGGGAGCCCTCTCTGGCAGCCTCGCCGCTCCAGGGAAAGGGATCACTCCAGTGGATGGGCTCATAAATGTTCATTGAAGAGTCTTTCCACCAGTTTGCAGGAAAAGCAGTTGTTTGGCAGGAACAATGGCAATTTAATTCTCAGTGATATCATGGGAGGCCATTGCAGATAATTGAACTATAGGAAGTTTTGATTTTAAAATGGCAGAGACAGTCAGAAAAATTGTCTCAATCAATGCCTCCTTACTAATACAGTAAGGAGGGCAAATCCCAAAATGTTCAGATTGGGATTCTTTGCTGCAGTTCTTTAGGAGGCATATTATGCATTGCTTCTCATGTTTCTTACATCGTCTCATAATTTCGTCTTCTCTGAATAGGAGGAAGACGAGGAAATGTATTTATTTTTCTGTTGCACTGATGACTTCCCCATGGATGATGACTAGATAGCACAGCTTTAGGAATTCTATGCAACAGCATAAAGCAGCTACAAAAGGCACATCTAACAGACTGAATTAGAAAACATATTTTATAGTTTCAACTCTGATAAAAAATCACTTCCCTTATCAGTGGAGTACTGGTCTTCATTTCAGAAGCTAATGTTGAAGACCCTTTCTATTTCTATAGACAACATTGTATGAATTAACTACATATTTTCCCTAATTGTTTAATGTTTTAGAAATTGAGTTCTGTGCTTTGGTTTTAACATCATAGAGGCTGTAGTGGTGATTATGGTAAGAAAATCTTTGTGCATGTAATGGGAGAACAAGCCTTTAAGCTAAGAACTAAAATATGGAGATGACTTCCCTTTCTAATTGACTGCTTAAAAATAACTTACTTTAAACATTTTCGTAGATTAAAAATAGTGTGGTTGGCTTCATAAACCAGTTAGATAACGGCTGAAAGATTTCATAAGTGCCTTACCATGCATTAATTTAGGAAAATAAGGGAAAAAAATCTGTCCAACTATTTTTCAAAATTAGATACTGGCTATGAATGTGTTTCAGTCTCAAGATGATCATTACAGGAAGCATGGTAAACCACCATGACTGCTAGTAAAATTATCACTTCTCAAGGAATTAAAATAAATCTTTAAATTTATTTCAGTACAGCTGCACTGGTTTCTGCTTGGGCAGAAGATGATCAAAGGATAAGAGTATTGACAAGACTATCTCAGGAGATTAGATTTCCAAAACAGAATAAAGAATTTGCCACAAAGAAGTTCAACTAGTTTTCTATTAGAGAAGAAGTCCTTTTGTCATCTTTCTTTGCTAGTGAAATTGTATAAATAGGAACCTCTAATACTTAATTTAAAAGTGTGATTTTTACATATAGGTAGGTGACTAATAAAGAGATAGTACTAATGTTTTACTTCTGCTTTAATTACTTGTGGGGACTTTTTTTTCAGTATTGATACAGTTGTTCAAGCAGTGACTTGAAAACAAATACTTTTCTGGTTTAAAATGAGTGAAAATATCCATGCAATCCTTTTGTTGGTTTAGCTGAATTCTCTTTTAGATCAACAAAACTCCTACCTGTCAACCAAACAGAAATAAAACACTTTACTTCCTGCATTAAAAAAAGTATTTTTCATGACCAAGTGACATTATTACACTCAGAAAATAAAACAACTGTGAAAGACCTAAGGTTGCTGTAGAGAAGTTGTGGATACCCCATCCCTGGAAATGTTCAGGGCCAGAATGGATGGGGCTTTGTGTAGCCTTGTGTAGTGGAGAATGTCCCTGCCCATGGCAGTGGGATTGTAACTATATGATATGGTCCCTTCCAAACCAAACCATTCTCTGATTCTGTGAATACCCAGATGGAACACACCAGTATGCATTTTGGGTTTGTTATAATGGTGTTCCATATAGTGGTCAAACATCTTCAATTACTTTGTGAGAGTTGTAGCCCCACAGTGTGTGAAGCCATCTGGCTTGACCAGTAATATTGAGGGAAAAGGGAATCTCATCTTCTTACCCTTACATGAATACCTAAACCCCAGCCATAGTCAGGTTGTGAAAGTTTCTGGACATCACAAAAAAAGAAAAGACTTCTCAGAGATCACATTCCTTTACTGTAAGCATATTTCTAAAGAACTTTGGTATTATTAGAATTGGCATAAGGACTAGTAATTGACATCTAATATATTCACACACACACACATATGTATACAATAACTTTATTGCAGCCTTATGCTGACTTGAAAGATGGAATATGCTGCCCTGAAAAGAAAGTTTGAACTTTTTACACTATACCATCACTCGTAATTTTATTCCTCCAAGAGCCAGGAAAAGGTCAAGCAAAGCTGCAAAATATTTTTCTTTCCATGAGGATGGTTTCTTAGAATTTTTGTCAGGGCCTCACCTTGACTTTCTTCAAAAAGACATCATCTGATGGTACTACTAAATTAAGAAAACAAAACAAAACAAAAATGCAGAGAGGAAAAAAAAGGAAAATAAAGAATCAAATTTAAAAATTAGACTTACAAACATCCAAAACCTTTATTTTCCTGGGTTAGTTGTGGGGGGTAAACCACGGACATTGCCTATACTGTTGAGACTGAGAACATTAGAAACCACTAATAATGCCTGAGAAATGTAAAATAGAAAAAAATTAAGTAAAAATTGAAGTGGGTAATTAAATTTTTTTTAAAATTAAAAAAAAATTGTATAAAAAAGATTGTCAACTCTTGCAAGTTTTTTCCACAAGTGTTTGCTTGTGACACTCTTGATAACATCAGAATCTAAGCATCCATCAATAAAAATGCAAACATTAAAAGATTTTTTTTGTCATGGAGGAAAAAACCTCTAACACCTGAACATGTCACATGAAGGTGTCATAGAGTTTAAACCCAATACAGAAAGGCAAAGTGGAGAATGGTATCATATGTATATTCATATTTCATACTTCATATTCACAGATCGTATTAGCAGCTCATTGAATTTAAGACACCTTGAGTCTTAGTAAGTTGAAAGAGATGATACAACATTGTCCACTACAGTTAGTTCAGCATCCCTCATTGTTATTGCCTCCCCTTGCTTCCTTTCCACATTGCTCATATTTGGAGCAGTGGTTTTATTCTGCCTGTTTAGCACCAACTTGACCTCCTCTTACACCACCTCTTGATTCAATGATGCAGTGCTGCTGAGAAAGTTTTCCTTCAGCCATGTGACAGGTGATTAGCATTTCAGCCATCAGCACCAATGTGGAGATGTCTTCACTTGAAGATAAACAATCCTTTCTCAGGTACCCTGAACTTCTCTCGCTAACACAGGCCAGCTGCGTTTGGCATTGGAGGTGTGCGCCAGTTCTGGCACCCACACACACAGAGGTGAAGGGGTTACATGGTGCTGCCCTGCTCAGCAAGTCTGTAACACATCAACAGTCCTGCTGCTTCTAGCAGGTGGATGTGCTCCCAGCCTCCAGCCCCCTTGGCTGGGGAAACCAGTCCAGCACTTCTGAGGGGTCCAGGAGTGAGCTGCAGCTGACAACAGAGGGGAATTCCACCCGAGGTCAGCAGAAGCAGAGGTAAGGCCAAATTACCAGATCTTGTGCAATACATCAGAAATATCTCTGATGCTCTGGAGTCTGGCAAAATTCAGAAACTAATTATCTAACATTTTGTTTCTAGCATTTGTCACTGTTTTATTTTTATCCACAGCTTTCAAGAGGACTGTGATTTTAATTAGCTTGTGCTAGAGCAGTATGTTGGAGAACTTGGAGTTTTTCAAAGGTGAGCCTTCTCATTATGTGGGGTTTTCAATACTTACTTGTCTCTAATTAGAAGTGTTTATAAATTAATTATAAGCCTGCTTTACAAACCAGTAGGAAAAAAAGACTGCTATGCTGGATATGATTAAGATATAAGAACAAAGAATTCAAGAGAAAACACAGTATTTTTATTGACTGACCAATCTTTTAACCTTTTCCTTGTGAAATTCATTTTTCTTTATAAAAAGACCTCCTGCTCTTTGTTGAATAAAGATGTAAGCTTTATTCATAAATGGATTTTGACTATTTTAAATCAACATTGCAATGAAAGCCTAAAATATAATAAAAATAAAAACCAAGAAAATGTAAATTCTAATATGCAAATACAAACAACTTTTACCTCTGACACAGAGAAGCAAATAAAATCACAGTCTGTATATAGCCTCAGGAAGAAGTGTAACTCTCCCTGGAAACCATTCCTGTATAACTCTACTGGGACAGAAGGAGTTATATAACCTGTTGTCTAGGATTTGACACTTTTCCATCTCCACCTCATTGTGTCTCTACATATCTCTCATACACCCAGAATTGCAACACTGATGTTTTTGTATCAATTTGTCAATTCATCTTCATTTATGTACTTGAAGAGTGGAGAACCTAACATGCGCTTGGAATTCTTCCTTCTATTAGTATATGCTTAGAATCCTACCTCAGTTGTAAATAAATCCATACAAAAAGCATGACAGAAGAAAAATATTAGAATATTAAATTGAAAAAAATTAATATAAGGAAGTCTATAATGTGTGTACCTTTGCTGTTTTATTGAGATTTTCTCTCATAAAGCCAGGAGTGTGGGATTAGAATGTACAATTGAAAAATAGTTTGTTATGGTAAGATGAATTCTCAATATTTTGTCATCTCTTTCTGTTTGGCTTTTTTGGTTTTTTTTTACTGCTGCTCAAGAATTTTAGAAAAAGGTAAAAATCAAAGGAAAAGGGAAAATCCATGTGTTTCTGCTTCATTATGGCACCTGCCTTTTTGTTTATGATGCTGATTGCTCAGTGTTTTTAAAGCATCTCCCTCACTGAACTAGCCTGAAAAACTGTTAAGACTCTTCTGCACACCTTTTCTTTCCATGTAATGTTTTGATGACTTTTCCATCTGGCTCTTATCTTGTCCCCTAATCTAGAGACCTGCTGTGTCAAAGGACACCAGCTCTCTGGTGGTGCTTGAATCTGTTCTGCCTGAACCTGAATACACAATGACCCAGTGCAGCGAAGTGAGCCTGGGCATAGCAAATCAGGTGTATTGCTGACCTGCTTGGTGAAAGGCATCCATCTGACTGCTCAGTTTCCCTCTATTCTGAGAATGTCAAAAAAACCCACATATTCCTGATGTCTATTCTCCTTTTTCTCTTTTGGGACTTTGTGTATTTTGTCACATTTAGAACTGAATGACAGAAATAACCTTTTCGTCCCACTAAGAAGGATAGCTTGCCACAGAAAATTGACCTGGACTCTTCTGTTTGAAGAGAGGACTTCTTGATGAAAAAGGGAAAGTTGGAAAATACTTTATCCCTTTTATTAAATTATGTGTGTGTGTGTGTGTGTGTATGTTTTCTATTCTCTGCATTTTCAAACCTTGGCATGAATTTTGAAACCCTTTACATGCAACCAATTAGTTTTCTAAACTCTAAACCTGAAATGTATTTAAGTTTCCTATACCCGGGCCACATCACACACCTATGACTGCCTAATCCTGTCACTCATTGAGATGAAACAAACCCAAAAATACTCTTGCTCATTGAGAAGATGTGAGGCACAGTCATAATACAGTGCATGCTTCTGCCACAACCATTCCTCCTCCTCAGACACTCTTTCACATTCAGTATTTTTGTATTGTTTGTAAGTTGTATATCTACTTCTAGTTCCTCTTCAAAGGCCTAGTGATTAATAGTGTTATTTTAATTTATTTTAGGATACTGCAGTGCTGTTTTGTCCTAATTCCTTCATGGCTGTTTTAAGCTGTTCCTGCATACTCCCTGCTTCCTAATTGTTTTCACTACTTTTTATTTTAGGAATGAACTTGAGCTGACTTAATCTGTCACTTAGGGAAAGAATCTTCTCTGAATTTTCTTCTGAAATCAACATGAACACTGTTTATATTTTCAGAGGTGATTGGAAAAGACAGTGGTGACTTGTACTTCTGTCACTTTAGAGACCTTTTCTGTATCAGCTTATATTAATTATTATTTTTCATTTATTATTTTTCCGTAAGTTTCTATATGATCTAGGTACTGATTGAAGTCTAATGTGGCCTGTGTGAATTTATTATAGACTACTTTTTAATTAAGAATCATTAGTCTACTATGTTAGTTGCTAGTATGATGATGCTTTGAACATATTCTTCCAACACTGATTGTTTCAGGAGCATCATAAAAAGGCATTATTCTAAGTCAAGAGAATTGACATTTCCCTTTTGTTTTCTGTAGTTTTTCAGGAAAAATTTTATTTGGAGTTTTTTCTTGCTCTTACTGTCATCATCTGAGGCAGAATATAGAGTTCATTTACTTTGTCCAAGTGCTTAATTTTTAATTTCTTCTGTTTCTGAGTGATTCATAATGTATATACAGGGAAACAGTACTTTAATATATATGACAACCTAACAGAAAAATACATTTTTTGTTATCTATTAGCCTTACACAATAATTACTGAAAAATACCCCTACTTTCTTTCTTTGGGATCTTATTTTTAAGACATTGTTCTCTTCTCACATATTGACTGCAGCCGAATCATAACTGCAAGAAACATAAGAAAAATTTAAAAATCCCAAGTATGTTGTAGCCTCAGAGTTTCACTGAGGGATATGAAAGGGATGGGAAGATTTGGTAATTTTGAGTGTTTAGCTTTTGCAATATTAAAAGTAGCAAGTATCATTACTAGTTGTGCTTAATATTCCTGTGCATATCTACAAATGTACATTCACTCTCATTGCACTTCTATTTGGGCATCATGCACTTTTATCCATGAATTCTAAGTATTACATTCTTTCTCCACTTCTTTCTAATTATGAGGTTCAACAAAAGAGAATTACTCTTGTAATTCTACTCAGGATTTATAATTTCAGAAAACCCTAGGTGCAAACCTACATTCCAAATATCCTCATTTAAAAATGGACTGCTGTAATTATATGATCATTTCATTCCAAATCTGCGGGGGACAGTAGCTCAATAGAAAGCATGAAAAAATTAATGAGAAGCTTAATTACAATAATATCATTAAATATTAAGAAGAGAAAAAGTCTAACTTTATTTTAGCTTGGACAACTAATATAATTTTGTTACAGTGTGATAATGATATTTTTCTCAGTTTTTAGAGAAAGTAATAATGTAATTGCAAAGGCTGGATAACTTTCACTTTTTTCTCTTTCCTTTCTTGTATATGTAAATAAAAAGCAAAAAATCATTCTTTTCATTGTAAATGTATGTAGACAAGACCTAATATAATTTAATTTATATCAACCATATATCCTTCCATCAATATTTAACACTTCACCAGAAAATTTTAGCTACCATTGTGTATTCTTTTTGCGAAAACTTACTTTTCCAATTCTAGCTCTAAATACCTTCATTCATACTGGCTGAAGACAGGATCTTTGAGGTGCTGCACCTTCTACTTTAAAGAGCAACATACAAATGATAACAGCCAAACTTCAGTTACCATGGCTACAGAATGGCAGTTGCATTTGTGCTTTATTAATATTTAGCAGATATCAGAATTTTCCTATTTTTTACCATTTACAATCCAGATACTTTACAGAAGTTATTTATAAAGAGCACAACATTCCTGAACACACAGCCCTGCTGGTGACAAATGTTTAAATGTGGAGTGCATTAGTGTGGCATCAGACATTGTCAATAATGCATGCTCACCACCATTTAATTATTTTGAAAACATCTGTTGAAGTAAAATATGTTCCAGAGGGGAATAAGGAAGTCAAGTGCATTAGTGATTGTGTTAACCACATTTCTCTCTGTAACACAGAAAACCCTAAAGGGAAGACCAGGATTCAAGGACATCAGGAAAATGTTAAAATTTTTCTTCACTTTTGGTCTTTGTAGCTTAAGAAGTGGCTTAGATAAATCCTTTGCTTAGGGTTGATTTTCCAAGTACTTTTAAAATGGGGCTCAGATAATCAGAATATGTAGTGGAAACCCTTTCTTTTTTTTCCGTAGCACACCTGAATGTATGCTATTTATCATCTGAGCAATCCTAAATGATTACTGATATAGTGTGATACTATTTTACAAGGGAAGATTACTTTTAGACCAGAGTAGGGAACAAAAAATTCTCCCAGTGCTGGTGTCAGAGCCTGATGAGGATAAATTTATATATGACTGTTTAAAATCTATCCAACTACTAAGATTTTATCTTTTCAGCATCTTTCATAGGAAGAGTGGAAGAGGAATTTCCTTAAGGAAGAAATGCAGGATGCTTATTTAAATGCTGTCTGACATATTCCACAGGAATATTTTTCTCACTGTACTCTTTTTGAGAACAGCACTGACCATCATCATCAAGTTAACTTAGCAGGTCATAGCTAATACTCGAAGGACCTAATAGATTTGTAGTCAGGGTGTGCAAATATGGACATGCCACAGGCAGTATGAGGCAACAGTCTTAAATTGTGCAGCATTTAGAGAAACATGCTGTCCACTTCTGAATTCACGACCACATAGAGAGGAAGGAGCCAAGTAATTAATAGAACAGCCTGGCGTGCACACTCAGGAGTTAAAGTTTCCTGGAAGTCCTCAAACCTAGTCACTGGAGGCAGCCTGAAGCCCCCAAAGAACAATGCAGAAGGTTCAAGCAAGGTGCTCACTGGGGGGCTGACAGTAGCACTCAGCAGGGAACAGTCAATGCTGATCTGAAGGGATCTGCATGTGGCTGAAAATGCTACCAAAGGGGAAAGTAAAGTTGTGCTAAAACAGCAATAAGGGACAGCTTTGTGAAGAACACATGATACTTTGGTCAGGGAGAGAAACTTCCAGTGTGGGAGGATGTATGAAACTTCAGAGAGAAGGAAAACTCATGTTGAAATGAGCAAAGAAGAAGACAGCAGCAGAAGGCACCAGAGGCTACAGCCTGTTGTATTCCGGAAGTGACAGAAGGAGGCAGAGTCCTGTCTATACAGTAATGAACACAGTCCAGGGTCCTTGGCTTCCCTGGCTCAGGGAGAAAAGACTGGACTCAGTCTTCCAGTGTTTGAGCCCACTTAAGATGTAATTAATTTTCAGGAGGGTAAGCATGTCTATCTATTGACTGTAGGGGAAGCATGGTTGACGAGATTCCTAACTGAGACCCAGTCATTAAACATTCAAGATTTGGTGAGAGGAATCCAGGCTGGGAGTATATGGGGTTAATGGTCCTATATCTTTATCTCAGCAGGCGGCCAGTACTAGTGTTAATAGCAGGGAAGTCTCTTAGAGTCATTAGAGGAATTTGGGGGAACTCCACTGCTTTGTGGTCCCTTTCATCAGCCTTTTTAGTATGACAAATAGCTTGAGGCTGCCTACCAGTCAGTTATTTTTAAAGGTGTGTGAAAGTGGATGGAAATATCTGTTAAAAGCCACCGTTTTGAACTGTCTTTTCAGTGATGTGAAAAACACACCAACCTAATTTAGGCTGAGTATACAGAGCTTCATTTTCACCAATACATATTTTCCCTGTCTTAATTTTTCATGTGAAAGGTTCATGATATCCAACTGAGAAAAGAACATTGAACAAACCCCCAAATCTTTCTGTGCACGTAAGTCTGGACTTCACAGCTTATAATCACCCTTCACTCTAAATTACAAATGAAAAATATCACTTAGCTCATTAACCATATTTTTGAAAACATGAGAAGAATCTTGTGGCTAGAATTTTTACATTCTCCCTAGTTCCCACTGTAAATAGTTGAGGAGAGGATGATTTTTTCACCAAAACCTCTTGATCATCATAAATAAGTCAATGCTAGAGAGAATGTTTATGCCAAGGAAAAAAATTCCATAGAAAGAGACTCCAGTATGACATGGGCATAGGTTCATTTCAGTGAACAAAGTCCCAGTTTGTGCTGGAAGAATGTTTCAAGGGAAAAGCTTTTAGAATATGCAATCAAAAAGCAGGTAAAGAAATTACTACTTTATTTATATGGTTGCGGAGATGATAAAATAGTGTTAACAATACACGGTTCTTGAGTTCCTGGACCTGGCACTTTACTTCTATACTCTCTTTTCAAATCTCAGCACATTGTTTTAATCCGTTATGCTTTATGTAGTACATACTATGAATGTTGTAGTCTCACACACACACATATACATGTTGCAGCTGCTTATTTTCAGCTGTTTGCTGGGCCTTCTTTATGTTATGTCAGCTTCTGAGGTTTTTTATGTCCTTTGAAATATGGCAGTTTAGAAATAGTTACAATAGACAACTGACTGCATATAGCGTTTTCATTACTACTACTTCATTTTGAAAATACACTGTTTGTTGTTCAGTTCCAACTTTGAGTTCTTTAAAATGGAACAGTCAGAGAATACCCGAAAGTTCTTGGCAGTGAGTTCTTCCCATGTGCAGTGAGTAAAAGAAAAAAAGTCTGCCTATTTAACATAATTTAACAACTCTACAGCCTGAGCAATTATCCTAATAGCAGGGAACCAGGGCCTACTGGTAAGTTTTATCCTCCCTTTGTCAGACTTGTTTCTTTGATATTAGTATCTAAATGCACACCACAGGGTGAAACTAGGCTTTATTAAAGGAGGGTCAGTATTCTGTTAATCTAATTTAAAAGCATTAAGGGGAGTACAGGAGAATTAATTGATTTGTTGGGAGGGTTCTGACTCCAGCCAACCTGTTCTTGCTGTTTACATTCTCTCTTCATTTAGGTGATATTGAAAAAATGTACTTGAGCAGTAGTATAAAGTACATAATAGTTAGTCTTCAATTTAAAAAATAGTCTATTGCACATGTTGATACATATTAAGTGAAGTAATTTAAATCATCATAACTTTCAGTAATCAGCAAAGACTCAGTTGTAATATAATGGTAATAACTCTTTTTCTAGAGTTAGCACAAAGGAATTAAACTGTTCCAGTAGAAAGGAGCAGGCTGCTTGCAGAAAGGAGAGTTGTGTTCTATGTAAAAGTACTGTGACCAATGCAATTGAAACAAGTGAGAAAAATATTCTTGGAGTTTCCTGGATATTTTTGGATAATGATTAAAGTAATCACAAACTTCTAATCACTGAAAACTTCTACATTTACCAGTGAAGTTTTTGCTGTTCCAATTCCAGGGCAGTTTTTGCAGTTCCAATTCTAAAGTATGTTTGGAGGGCTTGATCTTTTGTTTCATAATTTGTTTTTCCCCATGACTCCTATCTCCTCTCACCCTTTTCTTCTTTAAAAAGCTGAAAGAACAAAGGGGAATTTAGTAACAGCCTGGAGAGGAAAAAATGTATGGAAGTAGTTCTCTGTGCATAAAAAGCATGGACACTCATTTTTTATGGATTCATACCAAAGATGGATGAAGTTGGCATTTACGAAGGTGCAGTCTCTGACTGAAAATGTGATTGAAGTTTTCCCACAGTGGGAGTTTTTACTGGATTCCCTTCTGTGTGGATTCTCTCCACGTGAGCCTTTTCTTCAGTGGGGACAATAATAAATGTCTAACAATGTCTATTTTGACAAGGCTTGTAGGAGTTATTCTCTCCAACAAATCTACTCTTCTGTCATATTTTAATGACTGTGGCCAATGAATGAAAACTTGCTGGAGGGATCTCAAGTGTGCATATTTATGAGTGATAGTAATATTTTGTTGGTAAAGAAGTGAAATACCCAAATATTTCCAAAATATAAATTAAAAAAATATATATAGACTTTAAAAATCTGTGAAGAAAAATTTATCCTTGTAATTTTTTATTGTACTATCAGCTTCTTTGAACCAAGATCATAATAAATTATTTTCAAAGACTTCTAATAATGAATTTTCAAATGCATAAAGTGATTTACAAAGTGCAAGTAGTAAAAAAAGAAGCAAGATGATTTCACACATATGTGGGATCAATTCTGTATACTATAGGAATTGATTAATCTCGTGAATAAAATTATATCAATTAATTGAATGAGTGAGTTCACATTTCTTACACAATGCGGTTTGTGTAAGGGCGGCAATTTGAGCCACCAGAGAATATGCCTTAGGTTTAGCCTTCCATTTCATGTTGAGAACATATTCAGACAGAATCCTAAAGATTTTTGACAGAAATCCTTAAGGAGGGAAATAATCCTGAAAGAACTAGAACCCTTCCAGGGAAGGCTCCAGGTCAGGATGAGGGTCAGTTGTCTGTACAAAAGTTAATGGAACAATTGTGCTTCTATGCACAGTATAAAGCCCCCTTATTTTAATGTTCCAGTGGGTCACCAAATCTCTGTGGTACCTAAACTTCCATATAGGTATGGCTATAGTGGAGGAGCCCACACCCACAAGGACTGAAAAAGTAAAGACTTACCTGTGTCACTTTAGGCATGTGACATACTGACAAGAATTCTCCTGATGCTTGAAGCTGACTTTGTGGAGTTTTCTATTCCACATATCCCTAGCCAAAGTGATGAAGGACACTCAAAATAAGGCATGTGTGAGATATAACCACAGGCCCAGTAATTCACTCTGTCCTGGCTATAGTAAAAGCACCCATCTTTTACAAAGCTTCCCAGCAGTCAGAGAACTTGAGAACTCAAGTGTCATGCATCGACTGTAGGCAGTGCCCTTCTCAGGGAGTCTGAGGAGCTACTGCTGCTCTTCAGGTGAATCAAGGAGTAGTGGAGAGAGGGTTAGCAAATGTTTTTCTGGAAACCACAAAAACTATAAGGAAGGCCAGATCCCACAGTTTTTCTGTCCCAGCAGTATCTAGGCTGCTACGTTTTCCCCTGTGCACTGTGCCACATATACTGGCACTATGGTCCATCCTTTCTGAGAGCAAAGGGAGAGTATCTGCTGAGAACCCTGTGAGTCTCTGGAGTTAGTGCATCCCCTTGTCTCATGGTTGCTCTGGGGCTCAGCACCTTGAAATCATCTCCCACTGCATGATAAAGAGAATGCCCAACTAGAAATCTGCCCCTTCATGAAAAACATTCATCTGCCCCTCTTATCATGGGGGAGGAAGAAGCTGCTTTACTTTTTTCTCAGCCCTGCCTTGCGGAGGCACTTGGCTTGGTATACTGATTGCTTCAATTGGTCTCAATAATAGCTATAATTAAATATTGAAAGTCTGTGCTGGAAAGAAGACATTTTTGGAGTAAATGTAATGATCTACTCTGGTAGATATCTCTTGAGAAAGTAAAGTTATTCACCTGCAATTCATACTCTACAGAGATCAAGTTCAATTTAATTAAGAGTTTCTCAATTCTTCTAATGTGAAATAGTTCTAGAAATATCTGCCTTTTTATCATCTTGTTTCTGAGTGATTTGGGAAAAAATAAAATATAAATTAATGAATGCTAAAAGACAGGATCTGCAAACACCTGTCTCAAGTATTTCAGTTTTTCAACTTCAACCAGGTCAGTTTTTATTTAAATTATGTATTTTTTTATGTCTGCCTTAATATACAGCAACATTTGCTTTTCATGTTTATATAATGAGAATGTCAGTGCCAAATAAACTGTTTAAAAAAAATCATACTTTTTGATTTTGCAACCTTGAAATTGTTTTCATTTCTGTTTTCTTAAATTGTTTGCATATTTAAAAGAGGGCAAAACTCACAACTGACAACCTGCTTTCCTGCAGGAAGAAACAGAGGACAGAGAATGTCATGCTAAAGTAATTTCAAAGTATCTGAAGGTTCAGACTCAGACAACTTGGAATGGGAGTACCCCAGTTAAACAAACACTGCATTTGAAGTTCTTCCGTCTTTTGTACAGGCCTTTTATTACATTATTCTAAATCAAATCTGGGAAAACCAGAGGAGATCCCCTTAAAAAGCAAAATCTTTCTCCCCCCCCACCCCCCAAAAGCAGTGTATTTTGAAGACCCCTCCACACTTTTTTTCTTTTTTTTTTTTCTCTAGAAGCCATACTTCTTCAATAATTCAGGAAAAGCAAGAACCAGCAGATCTTACAGCATATTTGATGTGCCAGCACACAGGCTGGAGGTTGTTTCATTTCAATTAGCCCCTTTGTTGCAAACAAAAGACTGACAAACACACTGAGAGAGGGACAGGCATATGGCACTTTTACTTTCCACTTTGCTTTTTATTTGATGACAGTTCTCTTATCACAGCCTCTCACCAATTCCCCTGCGTTGTGCCCGCTTCCTCCTTTGCCATACTTTATCTACCATTGTTCCCCTTGTATCGTCTTACTTGGGATCAAGTGATTCTCTCCAGCACAAAAATAAGAAGACGTATTCTTTTCCAGCCTCTTCTGATCTCCCAAGCTAATTGGCTCAGGTGTAAACCAAGCCAGCAGGGCTGTGACTTTGATGTGACACTTTAGAGCAGCGCACCTGGTAACATCCCTGTTTGTGTGTCAAATACCAGCCGGCCTTGCCTGCTGCTCAAACCCAGCTAATAAAAACGCTAGTAATCACGTTGTATTACAAGGCTCAAATTCATGCTGTTACTTTATTGCAAGGTTGTCATTAATTTTGCAGGGTGAACCTGGAATCCGATCCAACCTGTTTTTAATGAGTGTGGGTCTGTGTGGAACTGTGTAAGTGAGTGACAGAAAGGTGACTGCCAGCTGTTTCTTCTTTACATATGGTGTTACCCTTTGCTTTGATCAATAATGCTGTTTCACTTTAAAAAGAAACTCATTTTGTAAGGATGCAGAAGAGGGGCCTTCCTACCTCCCTTGTCCCCCTGATTTACTTGTAAAGTATACACAATTAGGGAAAGGTCAGTCAACAGCAAGTAATATCTTACGGTTTTGTTAGAGATTGTTTCCTTCTTTTGGACCCGTTGTTTAACAGTTGTCTTATTATTGTTACTTGCAATGGTATTTGGTAGAATTACAAACCAGGGTAAAGCCTAGGAAAAAAAATTTAAAAATGAGCAAAAGAATGTAACATCTAAAATTAACCTATCAAAATTCTTCTGAATCACAAAGACTCTTTAATGGCAGTCCGGTACCAATGAAGTTATTCTTGCATATAATATTTATAAAATAATGCATATATATGTGCATATGCATCTTTGTGTTTAAAAGAATAATTTTATTGTGGAGAAAATATTAAATCTTCCCAAATTGTGCAACTTGACCATAAATTCCTGCAACACTTAACAAAGATGTTATCAACAATTATTGTCTGATCAGCCAGGAACCACAAGAATTTCTAGTGGTAAGCTTGGAATGCAGGATAACAATACGATCTTACTTTTAGATAAAAAGAATTTTCATCAAATGATTTTTGATCATCACTGTTAATCCTTTTGGTCACAATGGAAAAATTTTTTTGAATGTTGAGAGATAGAGACACATTGTACAGAAGCTAAAATATATGAGAACTTAGAATAGGGTAGCTACTAATTAACAAAATAGATTAATGGTATTTTTTTGAAATTTAATTAAAATAATTAATAGTTTCTGGAGATTCTGGGGAAAAAATCTAAAATCTCAATTGAAAATTAAAATGAAAAAAAAAACATTGAAGGTAGAGAAAATATGCATTAAATGTTTCTTTTATTTCTTTTTTTTTCATTCATGGAACATAGGTTTTGAACTTTCAGTTTTACATCATGGGCAGGAGTCTTTAGAAGATAGCTGGAAATTAACAGCTCAAACTGAGCTCCTCAGCATCACAAAGTGAGCCATTTAGTGCTCTATCTGCACTGCAGGCACTGTTGTCTTTAATAGCTAATTCAAACCTGTCAGATCTTCCCAAAACAGAGGTGCTTTGTACTGCCATAAATAAATCCCATAATTTTAAATTCATTTGGCTTGTAGACAAGAACTGTAAATTCACAATGCTGAAGACATATTTTTTTTTGAATATGAAAATAATAGTGGTTCATATAAGGAGGGTATTTTTGCTAAAATTTATCAAATTTTGCAAACAGTAATTTACTGTTAGGCTCAGTTGTATCTGATGTTTTCTTGAATTGTCTATGAAAAGAGCTGAAAATCGCACTAAGGGGACATATGACAAAGCAAACTGAAAAAACCTCTCAGATATTACCTGTAAAACCAGAGAGAAGATGAAATAAAATAATTTGAAACAATCTTTACATCTTCAGTATACTCATGATGATGTAGAGAAGCCCAAAAGTAAAGCAATCCGTCTAATTAAAAATAATTAAAATGTGTATAAATATATAACTAGGAAAAAGAAGAAACCTGAAACACAAGCAACAAGAAGACAGGAACAGTTTAGCACAGCTTTGAATTGTATGCTTAGAGGCCTTTTTTGCCTGTCCATTTCAGGCAACTCGATTTGTAGTGTTACATCCTTTTCCAACCACTTTGTTATTAGAAACAGAATGAGGAGTTGGAGGTAGCTCAAAGGAATGCAAAAAAAAAAAATAATTGATAGACAGTTTAACTGATAGATAATTGATTGCTATACATCTCAGAAGCTTCATTATTGCTAGGGCAATAGAAGCATTTAGGGTTTTGCATTAGTTTCCTGTATTGACTTCAGCGAGAATATTAATCGCCTCTCACAGAAACAACCATGGACTGGTGTCAGGCAAAGATCAGAAGATCAAAGTCACAATTGGGGGATATTTTGAGGAATGGAGAGCAAAACATTAACTATTACCCTAGACAGTGAGCTAAATTTGCCTGTAAGGAAAATGTGTGACTTTCACACTAGTGGAATCTTCTTCACCTACACTTTTAAGCCTGCATAGAAAAACCTAGGATGAAGAAACAAAGGAGGGACACAATTTCTGTCTCATTTTCCTGACTCTTGAGAGGTCTGGGAGCATTGAAATCACTGAGTTCAGTGATACTGTGCTTCTTATGTTTCTAGAGGAAGTTTCCAAGAAGAGTGTGACAAACTTTTAACATGATGGTAAATATGCATGCATTTATTGAATTAAATTTGAAAAAAAAAGTTTGGGGAGCAAATTTATTTTAGTAATAGCTATTCTGTCTCCTCCAACAAATGTCCAGCCCTACCCATTCTTTAAAAGCGTGCTTTACTGTATTATTTGCATTAATCTGTCCTTTATTTGCTTGTTGTTTTAATGAAAAACTTGCCTCACCACTTTTTTGGAGTAACCATCAGAAACAAAAGGAGCCAGCCCTGTCTAGTTTTTCTGGTTAACTGAAATCTGCAAGACGAAACTCCTTTTCCTTGTACAGAAACTCCCCATATAACTCAGAAATATAGGTTTGTGTAAGATTTTCTGTTCTCTTTCCCTTTTTTTGCTTGCTTTGCTTTCCTTCTTTTCTAAAAGCCAGAAACTTTACTTTGGTCTATTTCCCATTGACCTGGTAACACATCATCATATTTTCTTTTCTGTTTGATTTTTATCACTTCTTATCAATTTTAATCACTTTCTCTTATCTGTTTTACAAAATATATGCACAACCCTTTTACCCTTAAGGCTAACCCAGCAGTAGTCTATCCAGTCTCCACAAAGATTGTTTAGTTTTGATTTCTTGGCTCTGAAGCCAGCCAGAACAGAACACTGTTAGATCAGTGACATCTACAGATGTTGAAGTAACCACAGAGAATTTTTGCTGCTGTTCTCTGATGAAAAGCCTTTCTGCAGATTTTATTTCCCATGTCTATCACCCTCTAGATGACTGGCTCAAGTGCAATCCAGGGAGGGAGGGAGGGAGGGAAATGCCGCTTCCTTCCTTTGAGAGCAAATGAATATTGTTGGGCCAGAAAGGTTTGGAGACCTCAGGGTGTGGTGGAAAACCCCATGAATCTGGGGGCATGTAGCTTCTGCAGAGAGATTGGAAGACCACAGGAAAGAACAAGGATCAAACAAGCAGGCTTCTAAAGAGATGAAAATAATGAAGGAGGGGCTAGAGGGAATGAAGGTAGGGCTTGCTGTAACTCACCTCTGAATTGCTTGCTTAGGAGAAAGACACAAAGAACAGGCAGAAAGCTGGTTGTAGAAACCATTTTCAGTTCTATTCTGCCTTCCCTTCTTGCTTTGAGTTCACTCAAAGAATGCTTCTTGTAATTATTATGAGATTATTATTAAGAGTGTCACTAACAGAAGCATCAGAAGCCTTTCAGTCACTTTTTAGTGGTTCTTTTTGGAGATCACGTAGGTAGATCCGCCTCAAGATTTCAGTCCATATAAAGTCTTGCCACAGGAACATACCAGACTAGGTCAGATGGCAGACAGAAATGAGTATCCTACCTTGGCTCAATATTCAGATCTGTTTTTTAAAAAATATTGTTACAATTTAATCTGTTTTGTCTTGTGCATCTCTTGAATATTCAGATGAATTGTGGGTAATTTTCTGTTCTCCCTCACAAAATTCATGATGGATCTCAAGAAATAAAAAGAGGGAGGTGACCTTACATGAGGGCAAGCAGAGTAGCTACTGTTAGTTTTCCTGCTAAATAGCTTCTGCCTTGAGTGTAACCACAGTGTGTTCTACATGCATCAGTATATCTTTTAAGAAAAAACAGATTGCTATAGTCAATTTATTACCTACTCCATTCCCATTTATATGGTCTGATGACCAATATGGCTGTGCTTGGTATTTTTTCAAGAACATTATGAGTTTTTTTGTAACAGAAAAGCTCTTTCTCTTAGTTATGGAACCATATTCTGGGGTCTTTGAACTCTCTGATGGTTGTAACGATCTACATAATGTTTAAACAATACATCATGCATTATTTTTTATTATTTTCATTTTCAGAGCATAATTCTGCCTCTGAAAATATGAATCTCTTTATATTTTTATAACTTATTTATAATTAGTGCATAGAATAAAGATCATGAAGTTTCCTTACAGAATAACTGTGATTGGAATCTGGGTTTCTTTTTGGTATTCTTGGATATTACTGTCATTCTTGTGTAGCCTGCCATGCATACTAACTCCAAAGCTTTAGTATTTGATGTCCAACTAATCTATAATTTTACCTCCAGAACTTCAAGCAGTCTTTATTTTTTATACTCCTTACATTTACTGTTTTCCATAATATGTGGATATTCACACCATCCCTTTGAAAAAGAGATTTTTTAACAGCTGCTTAAACCAAATAGTGAGCTGAATAAAGCTGTGACACAGTACTGATTTTGTCAGAGAACCTAGGACATTTCCCAAACCCATAATTTTCTTTTCTGTTGGTATCTTCTGTCCTTTGGGGCTTGTGATTTCTTATTTTAATTTTACATTCTGGTACTGTGTCTCTGTGACTCATCTTGTTCTTTAGATTAGTTTTCTGTGTTTCTTATTTTTCTAAGGATATTTGTTCTGTTTTGTTTCTTCTTTACATTTAAGAAGTCAGTTTGTATTTTCTGCTTCAAGAAAGTCCTTAATATCATTCATTTCTTTCTCTACCCTAAAGCTATCTACAACAGATCATGGAACAGATCATTGTTCCCATCCGCTCTCAGAGTAGTTTCTTATTTTTGGTTCTATTTGTAGAAATGATTCAAAGGTTTGTAGTCATGTTAAAACTTTCAGATCTGAGAGTATTTTTCTTTATTTTTCAGGATTGTTTCTTCCATTTTCTAAGAATTCTCTGGTTGTATCTTTCCACTTCACATCTTTAATTTAAACCAGAAACCTGCTGCTACTTGCTTGGTTCTGGTTAGATTTTTTTATTGTGCTAATTCATTTAAGTAGGCTTAATTTTATGAAATTGTATGTATTCAGACATTAATTTAGCTAAGTTTCTGGGGTTTCTGTAGTATGTGTTGTTTCCCACTCTGCTATCTGGCTGTAGATGGCTCTGTATCCCTTACAAGATTTAAGTACAGTCACTGCGTTCAGAATTATTCAAGTTAGATTTTTTTCTTTTTTAGTGAAGCTAATTTTTTTTCAATAAAAAATACTTTTGTTACAATGTTACTTTTTGTAAGTCAGCCAAAGGCCTTTCATGTTGTCCTTTCCTGGGCACTCAGTGTATTTTGTCAATGTTTCACCCTTACTGCAATTGTCATTCTGTGTCTGTTTTCATTTTCAGCACATTTCCTGTTTTCCTTCTGCTTTTTCTGAAGGCTAAATATTACTATTTCTGTATTGCAATTATTACCTTGAAATTCACAATGCCCTTTTTTTTCTTCCAGTTCAGGCATACTGCATCTGAAGAAACAGTATGAAGTTCTTTAACATCTAATTCTGCTATATCTTTACTTTCATACATGATAAGGTTGATGATATAACTATAAGTGCATGCTATCTTCAGAGTGTAGTAAAGCACCGTAATTTTTGGTATTTTCTGATCCCATTCACATGCATGCATTTTTTCAGTAACTTGGACGCTACTGAACTTTGAGCTATGATCTTCTTGAGCCACTCAAAGTAAAATGAATCTTTTCTTGACCTGATACAATTAATTAGGAATGCATTAACTTTAGAGTAGGCTTCTGTAATGCATTTTATTCATTAAGGTTGATTTTAATTTTCTAGTTCATTTTTCCTGATCACTTTACCTGATTAACTTGTTCCAAATATTTGAGTTCAGAGATCATTGTGAGGATAAACCTGAAATAACTTTGTGGTATCATGCTTCTCTCCTTTTCCAGATCATTAGAATATAAATGAGCTATGCTGATCTTTGGGCAGGACATCTCACTGTGAAACTTGTAATTTATTGCCCTTCCCATCAGCAGTGCCACTTGTGCAACGTTGTCTTTAGCAAGAGGACTTTTCCCAAAGACTTTGTGAAGGTTCTTACATACTGCTTTAGGCAGTTCTTTTTCCACTACTTTGTCAATACTTTCAAGAAATCTTAATGCATTTTTGTACTCTTACTTGTACCTCTCTTCACACACACGTGTTCTGTATTAAGTCCTGCCTTACTTTGCTCAGCTACCTCCTAACCCTGGTTTCATGCAATTACCTTCACAAATAGACCGTTTCAACTCTCTTTATGCAGGACTCCTCTTTTGTTTTCACCTGGCCTTCCCTGACCTGATTTCTGTGAGGTCAAGAACTGTTCTGAAATCCCATTAATCCCAGCCAAGATTACACCACGTCTGGCTATCAGTATTGGACTAGCTGCTGTCTTCAAATACTGCATGATTGGCTGTTTCTGTAAAGCCCCACAGAAAATCTTGTATATTAAGAAGTTTAAAAAAGCTGAGGAACAGATGGACTAAGACACGAACACTTGAAAAGGTTCATGAATGTCAAACATTTTTCCCCCCTCTAATTTATATTCTTCTCCCCATAGAAACATTGAAATAGAGTGATTTTTGAAAACTCATCTTGAGGTAAAATATTGTAGTAATCAAGATTTTTGACGATTTACAAAACCCATTATGAATTCGCCAAAATTAAAATGTTTAAGGATAAATGTAAAGAGAATTAACAAAAATATCTTTATGAATATAAATAAATAGTTTGTACATTCAGACCTCTGTAACTCTGTCTTTTAGTGAGGTCATAAAGCTGTTAAAAACATGAGAACTATTTTCCATTCTTTTTCTGTTTTTTTTCAAGGACTCCACACTTGAAGTAAAGAAGAAAAGTCACTCAGAAAAATTCTTATTATTTCCAGTGGAAGTCAAACCATTTTGCCTTGTAATATCAGGAACAGAAATTTTATCCTGGATATATTTCTAAGAACTGAGAGGAAAAAAAGACATTTTTCAGAATCTTTCCCTAATAGGAAAAAGGCATTAAATCTGCTGACAATATCAAGGCAATATTTACCATAACTGATTTTTTTTTGAGACCTTAGCATTCCATCAACTCATTTGGACCAGCTCAGTTGTTCATCAGCATCACTAGCTCCCATCCAATATTGTCTGGAAGAGACAGCAAAGAAGAAAGTAAAAGAGGACAAAGAGTGCAGCAACTTGCGTATTTCTGTTTCCAGCTTTCAGAGGAAAGCTGAGCTGCTGCATTTAATAGCACTTGAGGAACCTCCTTTCCCATGAAGCTGTCTAACTGCATTTTAACTCACACAGACTTTTGAAATGTAAAATATCCTGTGGCAGTAAGCTTCAGGTTTGTAGGGGAGAGGTGAGTTCTTTTCTTAATTTTATATATATCCTTGGAAGATACACTTGGAAGAAATGGATGAGATATTGTTTCTGATGGAGAGACTTTTACGCTCACCAGGAAAGACAAAAATAAAGTTATCTTCAACAGTTAAAAAGACAATTAATGTTTTAGAACCTGAGAGCAGAATGTTGATACCAGGTAGACCAGGATGTTGAGGGGGCTCGAACAAAGAAATATATCTTGATTCCTTTTTTTTTTTTCTTCCCTTTCATTTCTTCACTGAAAAAAATGTGATAAAAACTAATTCTTTTTTATGATTTGTTGCACTGCGATTGGGACAATTTCTTTTTCCCAGATTCACATTACTGCGTCTGGGGTGAAAACAATCAACTCTTTTCTGCCTTGGCTTGTTTATCCTTATGAAAGTCTCAAAGTCAGAGAACAGTTCCCTGACTAGCCTGTTTATAATTCCTTTCTCATCTGGTCTGACTCTAGTTTTAGTATGGAAATCTTGGGATCAGCGGGTGTGATATGCTTGGAGAACACTTTATGGGTTTCTTTCCTTAAACACTTTGCGTAATCAGTAGAAGGTATAGTTTGCAAAACCACCTACCTATCATTTTTTGCTGAAACAGGTTTATTTCACAGAGGCTTGTTTCTTAATCCAATGGGGGCACCAAATTTTTTTCCTATCCGCTCTCTGACCTTTGGCTTGCTTGTCATGCATAATCCATCCCGATGAGGAACCTCCCGCTGAATTACTTTTCTACTCAGTGAAATGCGAAAGAATTTTTACTCTGCAACAGGAACTAATGGCATGTCTGGATTAAAAAATTGCCGTGGTCCATACATTGTTTTAAAAAATAGATCCTTAGATAAATGGCATATGATATGATATATGATACATGACATGACATGATATGATGGCAAGGAGAAACTGCTAACTTAATAAGATTTTCTGCTTTTTTTTTAGGAGAAAACAACAGTGAAGTGTGTTTCCTCACTCCCCAGAGAAGAGGGAAGTGGTGAAATGGTCTAACAGGGCACATTTACCATAGAAAGTGCCCATGGTTGTCACATATTGACAAGTAGGGCAGGTCTAACCAGTGACATGAGAGATTGAAGGGGCCTTGACTCTGAGTGACATCAGAGGGATAGAGTTAACTAGTATAGATAACTGACCCATAAGCACTGGTCATTATGCTTCACAAAAGTGGGAAAGCTGATCAGGTGGACTAAGAAACATGAATCCAAAGTGTGATACATAAACCAGATCATCAGGTTAGGAGCTTTTTCCTTGTCTCTTCAGCTGGACATAAGAAAACTCCAGGGTCAAGTGTCCCAGTCTCACTGCTTCTGATCTTCCAGCATGGACTCCAGTCCATCTTAATTCTTTTCCAGAGTTCATGTAAAGGTGCCTTTGCTAACCTGCTTCCAATAAGTACAGTCAGCTTACATTTGGCTCCCCACATAGTAGTAAGACATGAATTGATGAGGAGTCAAAATCAAGACAGTCAGAGGCAGAGGGAATCCTGCATTATTCTCTGCCATTCTTTGGTTCAGCTATATGGTCTCTTTCATGATGCACTAAAACCTCTCTAATACCATATAGGATGTAGGAAAATATAATTTGATGGTTTTCTATTACAAAGTACTATGTGAATTTATAATTCACAAGACTATGGAGAATGTTAATGTCTTTGTTTCATCATCTCAGCTGTATAACGAATAACCTACAGCTGGCATGAAAAACTATAGGCATAAATTACCACTGACTGAAGCAAAAAAAGTAATGAATAGTACCATTTTGTGATTTGAGGTTCCCTGAGACAGAAGAGAGATAAGGAGAGATAAGGAGAGTTGAGTCAAGTACATTTTGAAAGACCAAGAGTGTACTGCTAGAAGGAAAAATAATTGCCTGGTCAAGTGGATATATTCCCAGACTTTAATAAAAAAATGGGAAAAATACAGTCAATGACGAAAACAAGGAACTTGTGAACTCTACAGTCTTGTGAAATGCTGACTATCAGGAAGCTGAGTATACCAGAACTTCTGAAGCAGAACTACCTCTCAAGAACTACCTGTCAAGACTGAACATCAAGCTGCCAATATCTTGTTACCGGAGTTGTGTCTGTCTCCAATAAGTTTTTAGAAGACTGTTTTACTTGTCATCTGATTAGTTAACTGCTATCTAGACTTGCCACTCTGTCAACAGATTTGTTCTCTGAGTGGTAGCAGAAGTCAAGCAAACTGAGATGGATAAAGCTTCTACTGCCTTCCAACACAAGTGAGTAAATGCCTGTTGTCTATATCAGGCATAGGCATTAAGTTATTTCCAAACCCCTCACTTTGCTCTTTCAGTAGAGACTAAAAGACAGAGCAATAAACCCCATATATTTCTCCATCTATCAAGAGGGACATTAAAGCTACTTAAGCCACATCAGGTAGCATCCTAGCAGTTAGGATGCTGGCCAGTGACAGTCAGAAAAATGTCTGAGCCTAAAGCCAGGAGTAAATTATGATTTCCTGCTCAAGACTCTCCAGTTGATCAGCTGAAATACTTTGTCTTGCAGTGTTGCAGAGAATTTCTGGTATTACAGTATTTTTGTCCCATAAACTTTTAACATAATCTTTCTTTTCAGCAGGAAACATGTTTAAAATTTGAAAAGAGAATGTACTGAAGGAAAGCATTCATCAGACTGAGAAGAAAAGCCATTTTGGCTTTTCCATCAGCTATTGCCTTCGTTGTTTAGTTTGTCAGGCTTTTTCTATGTCAGTGGGTGATACTCATTGCCCTCTTGACTGTATGGATAAGCACTGTAGCACCCTGAGCCACTGCCAAGTGACAGCACCAGAACTTGTGTGGCCATATCATCAGGGCAGGCAAGTGGATCTAGTCTAGCAGCCCAGCAGTGCACCTGTTCTCTTCTCAGTATCTGAGCCTATAACGTTGGTGGTGCTGCTTATCCTCTCTTCCTTTATCTCTGTTAACAAAGAAACCTTTGTCGTACTCTTATGTTTCTCAATTGCCTCATGTTTACTCTGACAACTCCTCTAGTCTCTGGTTTACTAAAATAATTTTGTGATTTTATTCATGTTTTTAAATAGCTGCCTTTATGATTATGCACTCACCATCCTAGATGTCTTGTTAGAAGTATCATACTGGTGTCTATTTGCTGGTCTTCTACTCTTGGTGCATAATTACATGTATATTTCATGAAAACTTCTTCAAGTTTTAGAAACACCTTGTTCACTAAATCTGGTAGTCTGGTGGGTTGATTTTTCCTGTCTTTACTATAGGAGCCGTTGTAATCAACTGGGATTGTAGCAATAGCATCTGCATCATAGAAATTATTTGGACAGGTGCAATGTGCCAATTAAAACACAAACAAACACAAAATGCTTAGATTCACTCCAGCAGTTTAATTTTTTTTTCTCAATCCTAAAGTCAATTTGCAATTAATTTAATACTAAAGCAGAAATGACAGATGATCTAATTGTTTATATGGTACAAGTTTAGAAAGACATTAGACTACCATTCTGGAGAACTGTTGCGCATAATTGCTCAGGTGTTCAGAACACATTTCATTCCCCCTGCTGTGCAAGGGCTTCTGTTCCTGGATTTTCTTTCAATGGTTCACCCAGAAGTGGGATTAAAAAGAGAAACCTAATGATAATGAATTGAATTGTTCACATCTAAAGGGGGCTGATTGGCAGGATGCCGGAAACAAAGAGATCCCTGACGATGGTTAAAAAAACAAAAGTAATTGGATTACACAAAGAAAATAAGATAAACATTCATTAAAATTACAGTAACAGACTGTGATTAATGAGTGTATACAAGTGCAAGCAGCACATATTCTTTAGGCCCTGGAAGGCCTACATCCAGTGGTATAATTAATAATTTTTAATTGTTTAGTAAGTAATTGTTATGTTCTTCCCAGTTCAAAAGATGTGAACTTGTTTTCCCTAACCTGATTTTATCTATGACTACTATGGAGTTATCAAAGGTATTGTAATTGGTAATAAAATTCAACCTGCCCTCTTTTTGACTATGAAATTTGAGCTTATGTGGTTCTGGCTAGGAAAATCATCACAGAACTTGAAAGGACACACCATGGAAGAAAGTTCCATGTATCCATTCTTCCTTACACGGTAATAAAATTTCCATATTTGAAGGAGAGAATGTTTAAAAGTGATGAAAACAGATACCTTTGTACACTAGTAGGAAATTTTAGCTCTTATGGTTACATATGCATGTTCAGCAAAATCTGGTTTTGAGTTCAAGTACTCTGATGGACCGGAGATAAAGTCAACCAGAAGTGTGTATTTAAATTTTAAGGACTGAAAGGACATGTTATAGTTTTTTGGAAGTCCTCAAAATGCTTTGATGGCAATGGTAGCTGTAGATCCAGGCCTAAAACATAAAACTGCATGTGAGAAGCAAGCTGACAACTTTTCCAGTCCTTTGGTTCCAAATTCCTCAGCAACACTTTTCAAGAGCTCCCAGCTGAGAGCAAGAGAGCAGGTGGTGCCTATATATCCACCACTCAGAAACAGTGACCATTTTAAAGGTCTTAGGCTCAGAATCTTCCTCCCTGAATGACTGCTTAGCTGCCTACAGGATGCCACAGTGTTCTTGTGCTGGAAAACCCTGCAGGCTTTTGGAAATACCTCTGAATAAATAGGAGGTACAGGAAGAGAAGAGGAGTGAGTTCAGGGAAACTAACAAAAATGGTGCTCGCAAATTTACAGTCCTGCAGGAGAACTTCTGGAGAAGAGTATATCCATCCCATGGAGTCCTTGGGACACTTGCCAGAGATATTAGGTCATGCTGGTTACTGCTGCACTCCTCATGGTCCATGGTGACCTCTCTCTGTCACTGCACTAAAAGATGGTCAAGTTTTCCAGGTGCTGGCAGCCCGTAGCTGTGTTTCAATGTCTGTGTTTTGTATACACATTAAAGCATTGAGAATTTTGCAGAACTCCTTTCCATATATCCTATCCCCCTGTGACCAAAATCAGTGAGGAGCATCACTGTCAAACTGCTATCAGTCAACAGCATCAAAATTATTGTTCCTTAAGGTTGCCTTTCAGAGAGTTTTAATCTATATTGCCAGTGAAATAGAGGTACTGATATTTTTATCCAGCAGGTATGGCTGATCCCAAAATCTATCACAACTCTTTATTATAAAAAAGCTCATCTGATTTCCAGATCCAAGAAGAAAACCTCTGAAACTTTTCTTTTTTTTAGTAAACATTTGCCTTAAGAGATGGTTGTATGTGGTATCAAAGGTGCTCAGACTTGCATTTGTTCAGCAAGCTATAAATTTCAGTGCTTGTGGTAGGACAAAATTATTATTAAAATAGGCAAATTATGTATTGTCCTTTAAAAAAAAAAAAAGAAAACAAAACAACAAAAAAAGAACCAAAAATAGTGAAACTACAGAAATTCATCTAAAAGTTAGTACTTAAAAATGTCGTCCTCTCACTTCTGCAGAGAATTTTTAACATAATTGAAAAACCTAGCTTTTGGGCACAAATTTTTTAATGAAGAGATTGATGTCCATCTTCCTTCTCTCTTCTCTAATTCAAACTGGCAGATATAAAGCAAAGATATTTCAATACCTCTTATATTATGGCCAGGAGGAATGAGAATAGCCTTGTGAAGCTGGGAGAAGAAATGTGGATCTTGAAGGATTTGAAAAGAAAAGACATATCTCTAGGGGACAGGAGCTGAAGAATCAGTTTATGGTTTTAGACTGAAAACCACATAGATGTTTTAGATTGAAAAACACATCCACCAATGGTTGGTGGATTTTAGTACAATTTTTCTTATTGTCTTGAATTTTGGAAGGTGCATATAGATTTTTTTATGTGTTATTTACATCTTGATATTTGTGCTAGAGGATGTAAAGCTTACATTCCTGTCCTGTGCTCTAGAGTACCAGGTGAGAACGTATAGGGTATTATAGTGTGTTAGAGACAGATTTTTTTCTTATTTTCTTTATCATAGCAGAATCCTTTTCCAGAGATTCTGACCTACAGTGTTCTTTGGGGCTCAGAGGTTCTTGCAACTTCTCCTTATTGTCTGGATGAAGAGAGAGAGAGAGAGAGAGAGGAACATGGGGAAAGTGAACATGGCTCAGTTTTCTCTTTACATGTGCAAAATTAATTGTGTGCTAGAAAGTCTTTGATCAAATGTTATAAATATCCACTACTTACAACCAGAAAGCTAGTCATGAAGAGTCACCACAGCTCTGTGGAAACACGAATGTTGTTACTATTGAGTTTCCTCTTTTTTGATCTAATTTTTATCAGCTATAACCCAGGCGTTGGCTCCTAATATCTTCACTGTTGCCAGGCAGTATTTTCCTTTCCAACCACAGTGCACTTTGCATGATTCCTGATGTAGCCATAGTAATCCCACAGGGATACTAAGAACAAGCAGCTAACATTAGCACTGAAGTGATTTCCCCAACAAGGTTAACTTTAATTAGTTAAATGGATCAAAGTCTTTTTGAAAACTCTTAAAAATCTAGATAGTATTTGTCCATTTTGGGTAAAGGTATTATAATCTTAATTCTACTGCTTTAGGAAAAAATGTTAGAAAAATAATAAAAATATAATTTTTAGTAATTTCATCAAGCCACACTCACCAAACATTCCTCACAGAGAGATAGGATTGCTTATACTATAAAATTAAAGGATGGACCCATAGAAGACTTTTGAGAAAATGCAGCATTTCTAGTACAGTAGACTGAGGAAATATCCAGGTTTGGAGATCCAAATCAGTTTCCATTATGGCTGCATAAAGATTCTCTCTGCTTAGTAAATCTCTCTCTCTCTCTCTCTGCCTTATGTGCCTTGTCAGTGTATGGGTTGTGGTTTGAAACCTTGTTGTGATAAGTTATAATATAATAACTTAATGGAACAAGTAAATTTAGAATTTTTGTCATAGAACACTAGAATCATTGAGTTTGGAAAAGACCTCTGAGTTCATCAAGTCCAACCATGGTGACTGCTTCTGCACCTTTAAGATTTTCTTCTGGAAGGATATCCAACATTCCTGGACTTCTTTGTCCTTCAGGACAGTCTCCCAAGGGATTCTGTTAACCAGTCTCCCCAACAGGCCAAAGTCTGCCCTCTGTAGCCCAGGGTGGTTGTTCCTCTGACCCCAATTTGAGGCAATACTCTCAGGGAGCCCTTACAGTCCCACACAGATCAATCAATCTCCCAGCTCAGGCTAATAGCAATGGGATATAATGTCACTCTGAACATATGCACTAAACCCAATGCATTGTGGAGATTAACTGAGCAGTATTGAATGTAGTGACCATGGGGATGATTTATGGAAGAATTTACTTAACTATTTTTCCAGATGCCCTGGGCTGAGTATTTGGAAAAACAGCTGGTTGCCATGAAAACTATATTTCTGACTGATTGATGGGCTTTTGGGGACCTTGAAACTGGGGACCTGATCTCCGAGATACATCCCTCTCCTAAAGTGGTTTTAGGATGCTCAGTGTAAATTAGCTGCAACCAGACCCTGTGCAAACTGAGCGCAAGGAAATTTCTCCATCTCTATTGAATCTATGCGCTCCTTAGAGTTTCCCTGAAGCAAATTATTCAGGAGACTTCTGTATCACCAACTAAAGTGCATTTTACTCTGGAAAAAATCTCAGGCTTCCTATGTGGGGTAACTCCCTGGCTAGTGGACCCTGTCTCATTAGGTCACATCACCAGAATGGGACCTACATGGTCACACAGAGGTACAGCAGAGTGCTGGTATTAAATACCATGGGTATTTAATTTACTAAGTGGGTTTTCAGGCATCAGAAGAAAAGCCAGGCATCAGTAAGCTACCCTTACCCTTATGATGTTAAAACTGAGGGGGAAATTGTGGCCATGAAACTGGGGGTTGAAAACTACCAGGGAATGTTCTTTAGCTAACACAAAATTGTTGTAGTCACACCTTGGCCTTTTAGGTAACTAGGCTTTCCTGCATTTTGCTATTGATATTAGTTTTAATACTACTGAAAAGAATAAATTATAAACCAACTAAAGCTTGCTTTTCATGTTAGAGTTGGTTTTTTTAAATAAAAGATCCATCTTATTTAAAGTTCCTATCTTAAAATACTCAACTGTTATAAATCAGAATAACCACTTAACCTCATCTGTCAATACTGATTTATATCCAGAAAGGCCTAGAGTTGTAGTTTTCCAGTGATTTTCAATTTATCTCTTTATGCATTTGTTGGAAAACTAGGTCTAAATAACTATATACTATCAAGATAAGTGAGCTTAAAATTCTGTTATTCAGGCATCTTATGTCTATTCCGTATGTAACTAAATGAAATGAAAATGAGAGGTACAAAGCAGAGGGAAGATAAGTTTTTTTTCTGAAACTTACAATAGTAATTGGACTTTTTATTATCTCTTTATTTGCTTCATGCAGACACACTACCATGCTCTTCTTTCATAATGTTGACAGAGTAAAAATGCTTTTTTAAACAGACATTTCAGGAAATTATTCTCTTTAACACTATTTTTCACATGTAAATCAGAAGTAAAAATTGTTTTTGCTAATCTTTCAGGCTTCATCTCAAAAGGATGAGCCACTCCCTCTGCTGGGGATATTTCTACAAACTGTTCTGCAAAGGAAAATGATGTGAAGTTTTGTAAGTGAAATGCTAGAAATCCAGAAATTCTTCTAAAGTCATATAAAACCTTATCTATGTTATTGCATGAAACATTGCTCAATTATATATGTCTTTTTACTCAAAAAAACATACCTCATTCAAATAAAAAAAAAGACAAAACAAAGAAATAAAGGAACAGAGATACAAAAATGTAAAGATTTCTTAGCCAACAGATTTTAGGATTCTTGTTTTTCATTTCACATATTTATAACTTAATTTGCGTTTTGCCAAAAATAGCTCTTACTGATAATCCACCAGAACTCCTTCTAGCTACAGGTTATGTTTAGCCTGGATAAGAGCTGTAGGACATGACCAGCAGGTTTTTTCTCTTCATCTTTTAACACTCAAAATAACACCTGGAGGGTAACGATTCTCAGGAAGAAAGTTCATTTCACTCCCTTTTTGTTCTGTTACTGGTCTTTTGGATGAAGCTGAAGTGGATTCCAAAGAATGTCTCTGATGGGATGCCAAAACCTGTTTCAACACAAATTCATACATATATTGGTTTCTCTGTCAAGCTGAAAAAAGTGTGAAAACTTTTGTATTAAAAAAAAGAGCATATTTTAAAAGATACAAAAGCAAAGCCTACAAGGTCAGGTTATCCATCTTTTGTATATCTTTGTTCTTGACTACTTGCTGTAGGGAACAATGTATTTGCCTATATCAAGCATGTCTGAAGGAAGCAAAAATGTTCCACATTTATGCAGTAGAATGCTCCTACAGGCTCTCTGAAAATTGTTAGCTAGGTAGAGGAAGGACACCTAAATTCAGGCTACTGCTGAAGACAAGGGAGGAGATCTACATGATAGCCAGGATTTCTCTCAGTTTGCATGTGTAAGACGATCAAGTGTTTATGTATAACTTCAGATTAGCCACAGAATTGCTGTTGTCAAGATAAAGAAAGTTTATAGAAAAAAAAAAAAGGTAGAGTGATTTGTTCTGGAAAGATGAAATGGATATTGCATCTACCCCAATGCTTTCCCCCCATTTCCAGAATGTTACTTTGATTTAGAACATTCTGTGTTTAAATAAACTCCTAACTTGATACCCTTTGTATTTTGAAAAGCTCAGTAGTTACTGTCTCTGTGGTGTTGTCATTTTAGTGGCAAGTTGTTCAACAGGACATAATAAATCTACTAAATGAAGACTGCCTTATGTTGAAAATTACTAATTTCAGTGAGACAACCTGAATAGAACAGTCTTTGAACAAGCCTAAATAGGGCAAAAACTGGGGTGGTAATTGCACTGGGAATAGAAAACATGACTGGCACTTACCTAATTGTAAATTTCTGAGGGCTCATTTTCCTTCCCACATCCATTGGTAAACAGAGGAAATTCTAATGACCACAGGTGTCAGTGGAAAAGATGATCATCCATAATTATTTACTCAATATTACTTAGCTATTACTGACTCGTTTTTTTCTCCTGTGGTCCAGGCCTCTTTCTACAATTCTTTTGTAAAATGCGCACAAATAACAAAAGATGGAACATTTGGGGGCCCAAGAAACAGGTTTGTTTTTTGAGAGTTGGGGAATTCAGCACAACTCAGAATTTTGTGAGTTTTTTCTTGGAAAAAAAAAAAAAAAGAGAAAAGTGTTTTTATACTAGTTATGAAAAAGTATGCATATTAACATACAACTTCTTAAAAGTAAGGGAAAATATATTGCAAGCTTGGAGAGCACTAAATGAAGCAAATTCAAGGTGAAATTTTGGGATCGTGTCATCATAAAAATGTTTAAAAAAATCTCTAAGTTTTTAAGATTCTTGTACACAGTTCCAATAAGGCTGTGTAACTTTTCTCATGCCCTCACATGAAACTGGAGGTTGACAGAGGCAGGCCATTGATGCAAGACAAAGTGTGAACCCAGCAAAGCATTTAGGTCCACCCCTGAAGTCAGATAAACACTAAATCAAGCACTAAAAGCTGTACTTAGGGTTTCTCGGTATTTTACCTTGAGGGAAGGGAGAACCACTAAGATTTTTTCTATGGGAAACAGAACATGACAGTAGCTATATGATGGGCTAAGTCAAGGGTTTAATAAATTCAGAAAGCATGGAAATGATAGGTGCTGAAGGTAGGGCAATGTGTTCTGCCTGCTGAACATACAGCTGCTACTTTAGCAAATGCAGGGGTCATTCTTGCTTCTCTCCCGTGGCTCTTCCAGGTGTTCCAGTGCACACAACATCTGGAGGATAGCGCACAGTTTTACTCAGGTCATCTATTGTTCTGTGGATTACAAATGAACTCCTGTCAATTGAACTGTGTGGTAGCTGGAAGAGTAACATTAAATATTGCCAAAAGAAATTTTAAAATTTAGTGGTCAGTATTTCCTCTAGCTAAAATAAATTGTCAGATTAAATTTAAAAAATTAATATCATCCTCTCAGAACCTTTGCAACTCCTACATGACCACATCCACTGTTAATATCCTTCCGCTTGTGAGACTGTGCAGTGTTGTGGAGTGGCCATTCTGCACAGAAGCTGAACTTTGTGCCAGCTCACAGTGGGTCACAACTTTGCTTCCATTATTTTACCCTTTGCCTGTCTTCTCACAGAGGCATTATCAAATGTATAAGCTGAAGACACACAAATGTAGAAAAAATATTGTCTAAATTACGGCGATTTTGGTCAGAGATTGTAGGAGCATTCTGGACTTATTTAAATGCATTGTGATTTTTTCCTGGAAGGATTAATATTCTAACAAAAATGTGATTTCTGTTTAAAAGATATCTATATTTAAATAGGCATGTGTCATATTATCTAGCTATCCTATTTGATTCTCCCAGACCACATTTCACAAGAGTCCACAAAGAAATATTCTCTTTCTCACATTCATATCACATTCTGACCCTTGAAAAAGTTTGAGTCTGGTTGTTAAAAGTTTTTAAAACTATTTTCAGTTTTGAAAAAGCCTGGAAACTACAGTTTAATTTAGTAATAATGGAAATGAGAATATTTGGTTATCTTTTACCAGAATTTCACTGGTACATAAAGCCTCAATGGTTCCCATTATTTAAGGAAATAGAAAAGACTCATAATTTCTGCCAACCCTCAGGTTATGCAGCATAGAAAAGACAGAAAAATTTGTTCTTTGCACCTATAATCCATTTTATCCCAAAGGATAAATACTCTGGAAACTAAATGAAAATGCTCTTGTCCTGTTCCAGCTCAGCTTTGCAATCTTTCATAGGGTAGAAGTTTATAGTCCTAACAATGCCACACACCTGTCAGGTTAATTTCATCATTAAATTATTGCGAAAAAAGTGGGTCAAGTTTGGAATAGTATTAAAGGTCGTGCAATTAAAAGTTTAAATCTCACATGAATATGGCTTTATGTACTCAACTGCATTTCTTTCAGACCTACATAGTCTGTAGATATTTAACATTCATTATGGTTTATATTTAAATAACAGAGTATTTTTTTGGGATCTGTCTTGAAGTAACAGAGCAGGTCAGACATAGAGGCAGAATTATAACCTAAATATTCCACTTTATAGTGTAGAGTTGTAGACACTTTTAAAGTACTGTTGTTTCAATGAACAGGTTGTTTCAGCGAATAGGTTGAACCTTGATGCTTTATTTTTTAGACAATGAATTTTCATGTTATTGTTGTTAAACCGATGACATATATTATCTACACATATTCCTTCTTTAAGTGTCAGTATTTTTTTTAAAACTCTGTTACAAAAGCAGGTGCATGGGTTGGTTGTTTGGTTTTTGTTTTTTGGTTTTTTTTTTTTCATTTTGAAATGTAATAAAGTCAGTTTTTGGCCTCAAGCAATACTAGGATTTAAAATAGGAACTACTTTGAAGCAACATGAAGTTGCACCCAGCCTCTAGGTTATTAAATGTGTTTTCTCTCTCTAGCTTCCTAAATGCATCTCATTGTTTAATGGAATTTTAACCGTAAGATTTAGTTGTAGACATTTCAGTTGGACTTCCCTTAGAAATACTTAACGATACACCTTCTATTGCAAAACACAAGTGGATTTGGGGGTGTGGGAGGGGGAAAAAACATAATATTTTTTTACTTCCAGATCACAAAGATGAATAAACAAATTAACAGTATTTCAAGAGAAGCAGTAATATGGCTGGTGGGTGGGTCATCTCAGAGATCTAGTCAGGGTGAACTGAGCTTCATCCTTCAAGGGCTTGCTTTCATGCACAGCTTAGTTTGTGCAACTTACAACCAAAAATAACCCGTTCTTTTAAAGAAGATTGACAAATAAATATTCTGTCCCAGCAAGCCTGCCTTTTGAGTTGATGCAAGATATTCTCATAGCTAGATTGGTTAGTGAATTTTGGCACTTTGAAAACTGAGCATGTGGTCATGAAGGCAAAGCAAATACTCTGAATCTCTAAAACACTATTACCCACAACTTGCAATGTTACTGTTCACTTTACATGAGTTTAAATCATATTGCTCAGGAGATATGTACCTAGAAGACTCTGGACACTTTAGTAACATTAAAAAAATTCTTCTGCAAAAGACAGTCATATACTATCAAGGTATGAGCTGTAAGTTCACAAAAGCCGAGATATGAATTGCACATAAGTGTCATGGATAAAGGCATAACAAAATCGTCTTGCTAAAAAATGTGAAAGAGGAATATTTCTATTTTACTCTGCCAAGAAGTAAAGACAGCCCAGCTAGGTCAACTGAAGCCATTCTAAGGGGAGAAGAAGGAGGAAGAGGAAGATCCATAACCATTCTTTTCTTTATATTCATTCCACAGCTGGAAGGTTTCAGTTTCTAGAACTGTCAGTTTATCCCTTTTCATTTTTTTAACTTCTTTTGTGTTCAATTTAAAAAAGATTTTGAAAGGTACATTTAATTATTTCAATCTTTTATTTTTAAGAAGTGTATCAGTTTGTTTTCTTTTTTTGTTCATGTAGGCTTGTTCCAGAATGCTAATATCTTAACCCTGTTACACTCCAACCCCAAGCAAAGTCATGTTAGAGCAAGTAATGCTTTCTGAATGAAAGTTTTATTTTTACATACAACCAAAATTAATTATATTACACCTGCACGAATGATGTTTCCCTTATTTTATGAAACTGGAAGACAGCCAAGTTGTACAACGTTTCTGTAGGTGCAGAAGGGTTTTTTTTTCACATGGCCTTTCCCAGCATCACCTGCTTCAATGATTTGGGTGTTCCCCTCAGGTAGGTCAACATTTAAACATGTTAGTACTGAGATTGGCCACACCCAGAGATAATAGAATATTTTTGGCAATGGTTTTCTTAGCTAAATATGACATAGTGATCTATGGGGTTTTTTTTTAACTTTCAGCAACTCTTTGTTATAGGATGATGGGGTAGCTGATGCTATTGCACAGAGATTTCCAGAACCATTGCATGAGATAAAATTAGGCAGTAAAAAAGAATATTTGCTCTAAGGAAATGAACAGCTGAATGATCCCAATAGTCCAGCTAGTTCATGATCTTGTCTTTAGCACAGGATACTAAAAGCATTGAAAATGCTGCAGAGGGCTGTGAATTGTTATCATCTTGTACTGAAGTCCACAGGCAGAGTGGGATGTGGGAATGCAGTTTGCAATGACCACACTCTACCTCCTGAAACAATGAACTTCAGTTCCTGCTGGCCTCAACCCAACGCCTTTTGCAGCAGCTTGAACACACACACAACCCCCTGCCCTAAATCCAGCTCCACAGTTGGAGGGAATGTCTATCTGATGTAAAACAATCCAATCCTAGTAAATTTTCTGTCTATTTTTCTGCTTTAACAGCTTTTGTTTGGTTAATTGGTGCTGTAGGCAGATAACCAATTTTCTCCTATGGAGGGATTAGTGGAATTCCATTGTTGAGATGTTCTAATTGTTAATTTGCATGCTTGAGAAAGATTATAATTTTGATTGTGAAACCTGCCAGGGTTGACTTTTTTTTTCCCCTGAACAAAGTATAGGAAATAATTTTTTTGCACTTAATATCTACACAATGTCGAGCATTGGACAATATCAAACACAATTATGAAACATATTTAAAGAACAAATATCCCTAATTCTCCTCCTTGGGAACAGTTCATGGCCAGCTCCATCTCCAGAGGAAGTTAGATAATCCCTAAGGCTGAAAAGCTCTGTAAAAGCTGCTAAGCTCACAAAGGACTGCAGAACCCCAGCAAATACCACTCCTGACACTGTTCTCAGTTCATACAGTATAAGGGTTTCCCACCTTTATCTTTGCACTATTCTTCCCAGTGAAAAATAAAATAAGGTTATAAAGTTATTACCTTGAGATGGATAATTGGAGCTAAAGGCCTAAGAAGATGAGGTACTTTGAAGTTTTCACATTAATGAACAGGTTGTGATAAACCTGTTGGGAAAGATGGGAACTTCATTCTTCATATACATCTGGCAGCTCATCAGAAAGTTCCTATCTGATCCAGTCTGAGAATTTTATCCCATTTAGCTAACTTGGGCAAAAACTTCTTCTTTCATTAGGCACTATTTCTGGAAAATGCAAAAGAAATTTCAGCTTCTTCTTAAGGGAAAAATGCCACTTTTATATTGGTGTTGCTTTGCAAAGAGGTGTGGCACCAGTATTGTCCTCAGGTGGTACCAGTCGCCGCTAAACTTAATCCTGTCTTTATTCCACTTCTTGTGCTCTGTTAATATATGAATAGTGACAGCACAAAACCCAGTAATTTGAATTTCTGATGTAAAAAGTCCTTGTGTCGTGTGGTTTTTTGGAGCCTTTTTCAGCTGTGATGAATGGTTGCAAAGTCACTGCAAAACATCCTGACATGAAAAAAATTCTTACTAGAGTAGTGGAAATCCTTACATAAAACAATGGAAATTTAAGATTATACCCTTAATCTTATGGATCATAAGTTACCTTAGGGATAACTAAAACATTTTGTTTGTTGCAGTCAAGTTCTGCAGATGGGTGGGCAGAACCAGGACAAGGCAGATTAAAATGGTGGAGGGAAAATGAATCAAGTGTGTGAATCAACAACTACTTTGCTCAGATGTCAGGAAATTAGAAATGTCTGAGTGTTGGGAGAAGGCAGTAATTGCCTTCCTCTGAGCCCCAGAAATGAGACATTTTTAAAAAAAAGCATCTAGGAGGCTTGTGATGTTGGCTTGTTTTCTCTTGCTCTGTTCTTTGGAGGTCTAAAATAAACAAAGTTTCTTCAGAGTAGTCTTACTGATCAAAGAAAGGATGTGAAGGATCAAAATATTCATCAGTTTGAGTGACAAGATGTCCTAGGTTACAATGTAAAAAATATGCCAGAAGGCCTGTATTCTATCTCCATCTTCATTAACTGTTGAAACCGGGAGGAGCACTGTTTTCCTTGCCGCCTCCCCCAGATTATCTCCTGTTAATGGGCCATCAATGCCTTGCCCCATGAGTCATAGATAACTCCCTCCGGGAGCCATTTCCTGTTTAATGGGCCATTAAGGACCCACCACATGACTCAGAGAATGACATCAGCCCATTGTGAGATGCTCCGCCCAGGGGGAGGAGCCAAGCATTCCCACCTGGATATAATCTGGGCATTTAGACAGAACAGCATCTGCATTCTACTGGATTCCCAGAGGAGCAGCCTTCTCTCCCACTGAATTCACAGAGGAAGGACCAGACCCTTCAACATCACCACTGGACCATTGGAGGAAAACTCTGCCCTTCTACAGGATCATTGGAGGAAAACTCTGCCCTTCTACAGGATCTCTGCTTCAGCAGAACCATCTGTCACTCCAGGAGGATTACTGGAGCCACCATTCGAACTGGACTGCTACCAACACCCTGACTGACAGGGTGTGAGGTTGTATTCTGTCTGGTTTTGTTTTTGTTTAATACTGCATCTTGGTCTAATTTTCCTATTAAGTTGTAGTTTGTTGGGTTTTGTTTATTTTGTTTATACATATTAAAGAACTGTTATTCCTATCCTCATATCTTTGCCTGAGAGCCCCTTTAATTTTAGAAATTATAATAATTTAGAGGGAGGGGGTTTACATTTTCTATTCCAAGAGAAGCTTCTGCCTTCCTTGGCAGGCACCTGTCTTTCAAAACCAAGACACAAGATCCTAAAATTCCCATCTTAAGTAATGTTTGTTTAATTATATACTGGTGTGAAGTACACAAACGTTTTGGGGTTTTTTTTAGTTGAGAGAAAGGGGAAAACGAGACAATTAAATGAAACCAAATATATTAAAAGGTTTTATGAAAATATTGACAGATAAATACTTTGTTTATTGTTTTCCGTGCATTTCATAACACAAGAGAAACATCTCTGTAGTGATTATACATTTGACTGAAGATTAAATTAAAATCTTTGGATCATACACGGGTGGGGATATCTTCTTTTAGATCAGTTTACTCAAAGCCCCATTTAACCAGACCTTGGATACTTCCAGGGATGGGACACCACATCTTCTCTGGACAACCTGTTCTAGTGCCTCACCACCTTCACATTATAGAATTTCTTTGTAATATCTACTCCAAAACTGACCTCTTTCAGTTCAAAGCATTCTGTCTTGTTCTGTGTACAGGCCCTTGTAAAAAGTCCCTTTCCATCTCTCCTGTAGCCCCTTTAGGTACTGGAGGTTGCTTTAAGTTTTCCCTGGAGCATTCTCTTCTCCAGGCTGAGCAACCCCTGCCTTCTCAGTCTGTCTTCACAGATGAGGTGCACCAGTCCTCTGATCATCTTCATGGCCTCCTTTGTTCTTCCAACAGGTCAATGTGCTCCGTGTGCTGTGGATCCCAGAGCCTTACACAGGTCTTCAGGTGGGAATCAATCACAATTTTACAGTTTATGCTATTTTAGAAGCCCAAAGTTTTGTATTCATACTGAGAGGATTCAGATGTCACCTTTAATGAGATCACTTCCATAAAATAGGAATTTTTTTCCTAAATATAGGACAAATAGAGATCTCAATATATACTCTTCTCTCATTAGCCGGAGGGGCTGTAGTAAAAGACCACTTAAATAAACCAGATCTGAAATAATAGTGAAAACTAATTTAGTAAATAAAACCCACAAACCTCCACCCTGAATAACAGCCATTGGGGTGTGGCTGAACTGGTGTGGCCCTGGTTAAAATGGAAAAGTCCCAGCAGTCACAAAGTTGAAGAATGTTAAGGAATTAGCCATTGCAACCAATGGTGCTGAAGGTAAGCCCACATCTGGACTCTAAAAAAGTTGCTGTTTCCTCTTTGCTCATATTAATTCAAGACCTTGGCAAAATACTTCCAGATTAGGCAAGCTCTTTAGTTTTGACATAACAAAGAATGTCATTCAAGCATTACTATTATTATATTGTTTTATTATTACTATTTACTATTTACTATTACTATATTGTATTATTATATTTTTTGTCCATGTCAGACCCAGAATAACCTTAAACTGTGTGTTGAAAAGTTTTATTTTTAGTTTTAACTACTTAGAGGGATAATAATTGACTGATCCTCAGTGCCCATGGAACCATCACTGTGAGACTGAATAATTTTAAGATACAGGCTGAGGAGATATCCATGGACTAGGATAGATACTAGGTTGTCTTATTTTTCAGTTTCGATAAATGCCAGATATCTGAGATTCTAATGGTTAATATCCTTCATAAACTTTTGAGAAGAAAAAATAAAATACTGGATTTGGATGAAATCAGTTTTCAAATCAAGCTTCTCCATGACATTTTATTAAATTCCAATTTGGCTTGAAATATTTAAAATTTTGACTCTGTGTTTCAGTTCTATATTTTGTAATTCTGTCAATGTAATCCCAACAGCCTCCAGCATTCTGCCAGTCCGTTAGGCTCTGGGAGCAAGAGTTAGTAAATTGAATTTGGTTTTTTTTTAAATAGTGCTTTTAGAATATTAACATTTTCATCAGAGAATACTCTTTTGCGGTTTACAGGTCTGCACTACTTGATATGGGAAAGACTGGAGATAATGTCATGCTTCTGGATATGATGTTATTCTTGGAAGCCTGTGAATCTTCTGTACCGTGTCTCTGATCACCGTCCCAGAAGAACAAATACTAGAAACTGATATTTGAAATTTTCAATATGCTTTTGCTAAGAAAACATAAAACTATAGGTTTTGAGTATTATATATGGGAGAAAGCTGTCATTCTAAAATTCAGCTTTCATTGCTCACTCACTGTGATTTTAATTGACTTTCTGTAAATCAGAAACAGCACTGGGCTGCAGACTTCAAATTAGAGTAGTCCCAAACTGCACTACATGCAGTTTACTGGGTCAAACCAAAAAAACTTCATTAGTAGTATAACATGTCAAAATTAGTCACTTAAGAGTGTAAACAGCTCCAGAAACAGGAATGAGAAGGCCTCCAGCCATCTGCTTTGTGTGTTATTCCTGCTTTTTCACTGTAGGCACTGATTTTTGTTCACTCAGCCAGATGATCGTCGCCTTAGATTCAGCTGAGTGTCCCGAAGTAGCAGAGAGCTGGAGATGTCAACAGATTGCGATGCCTTCCGGTAGGGGCACAATGCTCTGGGCTCAGCAGGGAGGACCAACATCAACAGCTGGTACATCCCAGGATCTCTTTTCCATCTTCTCCTCTCATTTTTTTTCCTACAGATGTGAGAAGCAAACGATCTTGTCATTATTAGCAAAGGCACCCTGGAGTAACCCTACACTCCTTTTTAACTCAAGCCAGTGACAAACCTTTCTCCCCCATCCTCCCTCCCCCTCTCTTATTCTCACTTCTCTATTATACTGACATTCTTAATTTTTACATTAATTTCATGAGAGTCTTTAATTTCCATCTAGTATGCTTTTTGTTTGTTGCCTGTTCTGCAGCAGCTGGTTTTTATGTACCTGATTACTCAATTTATGAAACCCAATTTATTTGGTCAAATTCAATTGAGATATATTTGTAAAGCCCTATCAAATAACAGAGAGATCTTGAGTATAAATAATTACTTTCTTTACTTTTTTTTTTTTGGCACCAAAAATATGGAAAGTGTACACTAGCCATGCAGCCAGAAACCAAATCCTAAAACACATGATCAAAAGAAAACATTAGCAAGCCTCTGAACAGCCATAGAAGCGTCAATTTCTAGTTCATATAAAAGAGTCAGTAGGGATTAGGCAATTGCTGTGCAAAGAATAAACCAATGATTTCTTGAAAATTAGTGTTTAGATGATAGCCATTTAATTAAACTGTTTGCTTTAGCGTTTGTGATTTTTAATGGATTTTCAGGGGAGGTTAAAGGGAGGAGTTGAAGGATAAGATTTAATACAAATATAGAAAGCTTTAATTTCTTTGCTAAATGCATGGTGTGTTGTTATGTCATCATTCCCATCAATAGAGTGAAGAACAAATTACATGAGCTTGTGGAAAAATTATTCTAACTTTATATGAAAAGTATTTGTTTCACAGAATATTCTGAGTTGAAATGGACCCACAAAAATCATTGAGGGCAGCTCTCGAGTGAATAGCCTATGCAGGGGCCAAACACACGACCTTGGTACTATTAGCACTGTGCTCTGGGCTAATCTCAGGTAGTTGATGGTGTCTCTACTGTGTGGCCAAGCTTCAGACATGTTAAGGACCAAAGTGAAAGGAAGTGTCTTAGACATGCAAAACCCACTTTTGGAGTTAATGAGCTGCTCTACTGGTCTGTGTAGAGAAATAACCAGGGCTTTGAGAAATGCTCTAGTGAAATCAGTTGCTGGTGAAAAAAAGATGGAAAACTTGAGATGATATACATTTCCACATCAGATGAAAAATATTTCAGTATATCTACTAATCTACTAATTAATGGGAGTGGAGAGGAAATATTTCCTAAGTTTGAGCAGGGGGTGGCTATTTAGTTGAATTTTTGCTACTCTTCTATCTTTTGACAAGTACTGAAGAAAGGATATCAAGTTTACCAGTGTCCTGATATGACAGTAGATCTATTTTATTCTGGGTGGATTTCTAAACTTAAACAGTGTGCCAGTCAGATAAAAACTAGAGTGTATTAAAAAGAGGAAAGACATGCCTTAAGAACTATAAGCCAGGAAATCTTTATTCTTTGTTATAAACCCCAGCTATGATACTGTCTCTCTGTAATTAGCAGAGAACCTGATTATGTGGCAAGCTTTGGGTGACACTCTATTTGCCCTTGCCCTTTAACAATTGTATGGAAGGAAAAGATGCAGTGAAGTCCTTCTGCCCCCTGAGAGTCCTGATCCTGGGGTCAGGTTCAGAGGACACCTAACCTGAATCAATTGGGTTAATCATAAATGCCACAAACATTTTAATTAAACCACCACAATGATATGATGAGTGTTTTGTATAAAATAGTTTGTTCTCCTCTCATGGCCTCAATACTCCTGCTAAAGATCAGCTCACTCTGCACACAGGAATGAAATATTCATGAGCTGGAAAGACAGCAAGAGGAGAGAAACATGACTCTGTACTAGCGATGGTCAATACACTTGGTAAGGCAGCAGGGCATCTGAATGGCTGATGTTAGTCTAGACCTACACCTTCACATATGAAGGGCTCACATTCCCCCTTGCCTCTTGCCAGATGAGCTTCCACTTAGAAGCTACCTTTGGACTTGTCCAAACTCATCCTTGCAATGGATGTATTACAGCAAGAATTTTCTAAACCAGGAAGTCATGCAATACTTTTATTTCTCCCTGCTATACATTTATTATCTTATCATAGTATTTAATTGTATCATTACACATGGTTGCATAATGACATATTTTTGCTGTCAAGAAAAATTCAGATGGTAATGTTCATTCCTATATTGTTATTAGTGTTTAGGCATCTCAAGGTATACATAAGAAAAGAGCCTTTAATTACTAACGCTTCTGTTCCTAACTCTATAATGAACTTGCCTGGGTAGGATTTACACCAAGAAAGTATTAATATCTCTTGATACTTAAGTAGTCTTGGGAAAACCGTCAGTTGGCAGACCTGGTCTGAAAATGTTTGAATATCACAGCAGCAAATATTTAATTCACAGAATGAAATAGACTGGAAACTTCCTGGATTATAGTGTGTTATTCAAGAAAAAAACAAACCACCCTAATCATTGATTTAAACCGAAGTTTTTGTATTTAGAAGCATTTCAGATGCTGTGATAGAAGGATCAAGCTATCCCTGTCAAAAAATGTCAACGAGTCTTGTCAAGTATAACCACAACAGGTCCTGCACACTTGCTGTCCAGATATCATCTATCAAAGTTGTGTCTATCTCTCACTTTGCTCCAGGGAACACAGTAAGGAGTAGAGGTGTGCTTTGACTCAGATAACAAGAAAACAATGATAATAGAAAACACACATAAGTTCAACCGTGGATTTAGTATGGTCATATTTAGTATGAAAAAAAAAATGGTAAGTACAATTTTTAGAGGGTGAGAAAACCGAAATCCCTGAGGTATTCTCATGAAAACACAGAAGTCTATGGGTCTCTAATAATATGGCATGGTGTTCTTTCATATAAGCACAAATTAAAGAGGCTCTTTTATTATTGTTATTAATTTGTATTGATTTTTTTTCCTACTCAGAAATTTATCCTGAGAAAACAAGGTAGCACTTTAAAGTGGTCATTGGCTGGTGTGGAAAATAATATGATAGATCTTTCAGTTCAGATTTATTAAAAAACACAAGAAAGTGTAGTTTATATTACCATATTTTATACATTTAAATGAATATTCTTTATGTTTTTTCTACTTTCTTCTTCTTTCACCCAATGTCATTTGTCCTCTTCTTTGTATTTCCTACCTAGACCGCAAGAATGATATAGACCTCCTGAGAACAAGCATGCAGCAGCACCAGGCACAAGAAGATTTGTGCAGCCTTCACTGAAAAAATAATGCAGCAAATATAGAAGACTGGATCAGAATGAATTGCTGAAATCAAGTAGAAGCATGTTTTTGTCCAAAACAAACATCTCATATGACAGCTCTCATATAGAAAAGCAAAAAATAGGAGTTTCATGTAGTATGATGCAAATCATAGTTCTGTTTAAGGAAGACTTCAGAATAGTAAATTATGATCTTGTTTAAACTGTGATTTAATGATCTGTAGTATTTCAGAGGCTTAGATTAAAGCTTTCTTCCTGCTTGAAAATATTGTTTTGTTTATTTTTTCTTTGAATACCTCTTAATTTTAATGTGGCACTGTGGCAGCGCATGTAGCAAGGAATTAAGCTTAACCCTTTGAAGAGAGGAGCCAGATCCTTCAAATTTATGTGGATTATCTAAAAAAAATACAGGAATGTGCAGCAATAAATGCACTTAGTGAAAGGTGAAGTAGCCACAGCAATTGATCCCTGTTATCCAGGAAGTACAAAGCCATTGGCTTTGGCTGTCACAAGAAGCACTGAATTTATTTTAATAGAACAGTATTCATGTGAGGGAAGCCTGGTACTGTAAGACCAAGAAGTCTATTGCTATGCCATCTACTTCTGTTACAAATTATTAACTACTGTGACTTGCTCCAAACAAGAAATATCATAAAATGTCGGTGCTAGGTAAAAGAGAGTTGTGTGGATAAGCTTCCCCTCTCCTTCTCCCTTACCTTGGTCAGAGTGAGAAGTCAGGACCTGGATTGCCTGCAGGCACCTCCTGACCCATCACACCACTCCAACATCTCTCTGTACTACACCTTCTCAAGTTGCCATTCTCTTTTCCCCTCAGGGAATAGTCCTTGCTTTCACTCAGGGTCAAAAGTGCCTTCTGGGACCTCTGCCAATATTAATGTCATGTATTAATATGGCAATTGCACTCAAAGGTCAGTGGAGAAATCAGAAACCCAGTCAACTTTTCTGCTGTGCTGTATTTATAAGCTAGAATTTCTTCATGGATGTCCATTCATCCCAGAGCTTCTACAAAATGAAAAGTCTCTTGCAGATATAATGTGTGGATAAGCTTCCCAAAAAGCTTCTTTTTGTTTGTATTTTGTTTTGTTTCATTTTTTTGTTTGTTTGTCTGTTTTTTTTTTTTTTTAATTTAAGGAATGGAAGCAAGAAGGCTGTTACCAATTATTTTTATTTTGTTCCTTTGTATGTTTTATAGAACATAGCCCATAATACAGTTTAAAAGCCTCAGTGCTGTGCAAGTGATGACTTTCTTGTCTTCATTTTACATTGATAGAATTGACCAATTCTTTGTGAAACCAATTGTAATGATATCTCAGGTAAGTCATCCAAGGGAAGTTTAAATCCCTTGCAAAAATACAATATATTCAAAATCTTTGTTCTTTTCAAGTCAAAATATGTAATTCTTCCTTGTTTTGGGGACATGATTTCCTTTTGATGAGAAGCTGACCGTCTCTTGCTGCCCATGTTCCCTTCTTTCTCTTAGTCAGAAAACACCTTACAGCTTTAGGAAGGCAGTCTTCAGTAACAGAAAGAATGGGAAAGATAAGGGTTGATTAGGTTCAGTCCTCTCATTTCTCTTTCCAAATGGCACAAGCAAATGTCAGAAGCAGATACACAGAAGTGTGTTCAGCTCGGCAGGGCTTTCTTGCAAACCTTGTTTGGCTTCTCTACTCGGCTTTGCATTTTATTTTAGTTTCAGTAGGTAAGGGTGGTTCTCCTCATATTTTGATCATTGCTGATATGTAAAGATTTATAGTGCTACCTTCAGGCTAATGCAGGGACCATTTTGACAGGCCTGGGAAAGCACATGAAGGTGCTACTTTCTGCCCATCTGGCTTTTTCATCTCAATCTTGAGGTTTTTTCAAACTTGTATTTACAGGAATTTCTTCAAAAAGAAAGACAAATTAAAAAATGACACAGGTTCCAGTAAATCACTGTGAAAACAATGACACAGGTTCCAGTAAATCACTGTGAAAACAGACTTTTTTTCTTACTTTAGGATGGTCTCTTTCAAGAGAAGGGGTGTTCAGAGTAAACAACATATTGTTTGTAGAATTTTAGTGATATTAAGAAGCTTTTTTTGCCTGAGAAGCAATATCATTTACAGTGGTACTTACAGAGTACTAAACAGGCCTCTTCTCCTTTTCTTTTTAAACAGAATATCATCCTGTCATTCTTTTTCCTTTCTCATTGTAAATCTTTACCACACCCTTGTACTTTTCCTACCCTGCCTCTTCTTTTCTTATTTTAAAGCACCTTTCACAATTTGCAAAAACAAGCCTTTGTTTACACATTTGAAAGACATTAAGCTTATAGAAATTTCATTATCTACTCTTTAGCATTCAAGAAGCTAGGCTTTTAAATTTGTATGAGCAGCATATGGGTGGACCTCTGCAAGTCTTGCTTTTTTGTTTTTTCTTTTTTAATTCATTCTGTACACAACCAGTACTTAGAGTTACTGCTTTGATCCTGAACACTCTATGAACTCACTAAAAAATTAAATAACCACTTCTGTAAAACAATTGTAAATACTTCTAGGTAAAAAAAAATAAATCCTCATGCTTCAGTTTTATGAGGAAGGAATATCACCGTGAAAATATTCAGTCTTGTAATCAATAAACATAACCTTCCAGTGTGTTGTTACAGACTTTCATTTGTCTTCAGGTTTTACTTGCAAATATTATTGGCTGCATAGCATGAAGGTCACTTTATGGAAAGCACACACATCAGATATGACAAAGGTAACATGCTACCAGAGTATCTGTGTTTCCAGAAAAATGCTATAATAAGCTACTACAGAGTAAAAAAAATAATAGTAATTCTGAATTGTATTAGCTTTTAAAAATGTCAGTTTTATGAAGGTAGTGACTGAAGAGGGAGTGTTATTCCTAGTTTTTGCTCTGTATAGTATTAATATTATCAAACCTGATGACTGGCATTTCAAATACAAAATGAAAATTTTTCTGTGCTTTCAGCTTCTTAGCAGAAACACAAACATTCCAAGTGAAGGAGTTAGTTCTCAGATTTATCCATTCATCTCATTTTCATCCAACATCAAGGATTATGTTTCTCTGGAGAGAGGAGTTTAGATTTGTTTTTGTGTTAGTTCCATGATATTTTGTTTTCAGCATGTTAGCCTTTAGAAACTAAACGGTTTCACTGGAGATCTGGGCCTGATATCTCATCTGAATGCAGCCAGTTTAGTATCAGAGACTGAAGAGGCCAGATGCTTGCAACATCTCTAAAGTTTCTTTGATTAACTGAGGTGAAACCGTTCTGTATAACAGGGTCAGCATATACAAGATTTCATTATTTTCTTCATTTACATCAATTAGAATTATGGAGGGCCTGGGGCTACTCCTGCCTTCTAAAAACACGATCTACTCCTAGGTGATGTTTAAATAGAGCACCAGAAAGACTATATCATATTTCATTAACAAATAAAACTTTTATTCCTTTCATCAATGACAGCAAGATTTATATTAGGTGCAATGCTAAAGCAAGTCATTAACATATATCACTCAAGGTGGTCAAACTCTGAAGAGCTAGAGCTTGGTGTATATCACAACAGTCAATCCAAAGATAGTGAATTTCATTTTTGCACAGACTGCATTCAAGAAAGAATGAACATCAGCTCTAACCAATTTCGTGAATTCCAGTTTTCTTTTTATGACTGCTTACTTCAGGGGTGTGCAAACTACTGCTTTCTATTATGGCTCAACCAAAAAATGCCTTTACCAGACTAAAAAAGAAAAAAGAAATTGAGTTCAGGTCCTCTACCTTGAAAGCTAGATGAAAGGGGTAAATCTACCAGGCACGGATGTGACATAGTATATCACATGTCAGAATTAGAGAGGCATTCCAGGACTAAAACCAAAAGAAACATGGTATTGATAATACTGTAATTTTCTACAGTCCAGTGTGTAACTGCAGACATCTCTCCCATAGATGTTCTGTTCAAGGTGAAATCAATGCCACATTTTCTTTTTGTCAATGTAAGTGATTGTAAGTCACTATTGACTTGTTCAGCAAAGCAAAATTTGATTCACCAAGAGTTTTATGAACATGTAAAAGCTGATTTTTTGTAGCAAGATTATTGCTGCAAATATTCATTGTATTTGTGCAAATTTAAAAAAAAATAGTTTTGAATGGTAGAGTAATACGGTTTGTTAAATAAAATTGGGTGCATGCTGCAGCTGTAAATTCAACCATGAAGGCAAGAACCTAAATATCTCCTCTTTTGCATAGAAAGGATTCTACTTCAAATATTTTTTCCAATTTCCTTTCCATGTCCCTGTAACACCCTCTAGACTGTAAAGCTAGCAACCTCATTCAACTGGTGAATAGAGAGTGTTAGTAGAAAAAGAGCTGAGAAATACATATTTTCCATTATTTTACCTGAAGTAACTAGTAAAGGCAATGACTGATGTTATTAATGGAGCCACCAGATAGACTGGAACAGTTTCACTCTGGCATCAGGAAAAGAATACAAACTCAGCCACCTGATGCCTGTGTCTGTAGTGGCCCATGTAGGCCACCAAAACATAAAGTTGGGATTGACACAAACCATCCAGAGCTACTTTGGTGATCCTGTAGATTTAGAAGAGGGGAGGGAGGTCTCACAGAAGTCATGTCATGCTTTACCTTTTTTTTCCTCTTGTTTTTCTTTTTCAACGTTTGTTGAAACCTTCCATGGTATGACTAGAAAAAGTAGTTTTTGCAACAGCTCTGGTTACCTGTCCTGAACTTCAAATATCTGGTCCACTTGGATCTATAAAACCACATTTGAATATGCTTTTTACACATTAATTCTAAGTGAGAGGTGCTCAGATTTTCGGTGTGTTAATTATCTAACCCTAATAGTCTAAAGCAAAGTCTAGTCCGCAACTCATGGAACAAATTAATGGTCTAGGGTTACTCTCAAATTTTGGATTGTATCATGTATAGGAATTAGATGTCTACCCAAGGCTGTAGAAGCCAACTTCAGGCCTAGAGAATGAAACAAAAAGAATGAAGAAGGAATTTGGTTTTGATACAACGCAGTTGTATTCAGTATGGTAGGAAATCTTATTTAAAGAGATGAGAGAGAAAAGTTAGCTCACAAGTAACAAGAAGAGTTGGAAGGCAAAGGATGAAGGGTGACAATCTGTTTGCTGTGGTTTTAATTGTTGTTCAAGAATATTAGTGATGGGTCCTTATCAGAGAAATCAGAAGCTATTAGATGCCACCTATTGTGTCTGTTACTGTAGATGGTTTTCCAACTAGTTTTGCACAAGATTTTGTTTGTCTTGGTACTCTTTACTGTTTTCATACTGCCAAGTTCAACTCCATGGGAGAACCTGAGAATTTGGGGATCTTATGAGGATCTTATCCATAGTAGCACAGATCTACGTGGAGAGAAGAGTACTAGGACTCAGAAGAAGTGTTTAACAGGAACTTACTCAAATATTGCCCATCAGGTTTCTTGTGATAAGCATACTAGTGGGCATGCTAAGTGCACAGTTCAGGACTCCAGCAACCTGAGTCATGTCTGAACAATGCTCACCAGCAGAAAAAATGCACTGCTGTTCTTCCTGTGGTGTACTAAGCATCCTGGGGATTGCTCTGATTAAAACTTAGTTCTAAAGAGTTGTAATTAGTAAGTTCTGAGAAAGAAGAAGCTATAAACTGCCTGAAAGCTCTGTGGCTGGTAAATCCCAGGTGTTATGCTGTTCCAAATTCCCCCTTAAGTTCAAGGTGAAATTCATGTGGAAAATACATGTTTTAGTGGTAGTTAATGCTGCATGTCATTGAGATGGGTGTGTCTTCCATTCCACCTGTTGCCATAAAAATGTTGACCTAAGAATGCAAATAATTTTCCCATGTGTTGAGTTGCTACATGAAAAATAGATACATTATACAAATACAGATAACATAGCAGCTGAATACTGAGGCAGTAAGGATTGTCATAGAGTACAGTTTTCTAACTTCATTCACAAAGTTTAAAAACCTTTGCAGTAATTCCCACAAATCAGTGTATTTTCCCTGATTTCCTGTTCCATCTCAATACTTTCTCACAGCTTTAATCAAACAATGGTTGAGTTTCCAAACAAATTCAAATACAATGTACCAGGACTGTACTAGAGAAAAAGCACTTGAACAGCTAATCTCTGTCTCTGGGTAATGAACCCCAGAGCACTTCTTGCAAGCTAGGCATAGATAACAAAAGCACAGAGTTCATTACACATATTTGATATTACAGTTGCGACTGTACAAAATCTGGAGGGATGGGAGAGGGAACTGAATTTTCTGTCATATGATACATCAGTATATGAAATTATGATAGGATCTTTGCTCCATCAGATACTCTGTGCTCAGCTCCTTTTCATGGAGCTGGAAAGGATTTATTTTCTCATAGAACTTTGCCCTCAATTGATATTATAATGATTCTTGTAATTTTGGTCTTTCTCTCTATCTGATCTGATATGTTAGATGTTGACAGTAAGTTTTAACATATGTTTCTTCTGTAGATTTTGACAGAGTGCTGTTATTTCCTGTCTAATAACAGTTTCAATTTCCTGTTCACCATTTTAGTTTTTCTTACGGTGATCACAGAGTAAAATCTTTAGGGAAGACTGAATACAGTTTGATCTACAAAGATGGCTGATTAATGAAATGATTAAACTCATTTTTTGTAGCTAACAGATAATTTGAAATGAGCGCATATTCCTCTTCCTTTTATAGTGCTGGTTTCATAACTATTAAAAACAAGACACTGTGTTTAAGAAGACTCTGAGTTTTAAAAATAATGACAAACATGAACTCAATAGGAGACTAAAATTAAGCAAGTCTACAAAAGTTAACAAATCTTTGCCCTTTTTTTGACTTCAGAAATGCTAGAAAGTTAATTTTCATGAATGAATTATTCTGTGAAGTTTTAGAATGTTGTTCGTATATTTACCTTGTAAAAGATTCTTCTTGTATCTCTTTAGACTATTAGAAAAAGAATAGTTCAGATTACCATGTTATGACCTGGAATATATCTACTGCTTAATGCTGAAGCACTTTAGACATGCTGAACTGTATCTAAACTAAGGAATAATGTTGTGTGCTAGGACTAGGTCTCTCAGATGCAGGATGTGGCATTCCTAAAGACTAGGTCTGATGTGGTCTTGTGAACTGAACATGCATCAGCAGCCAAAGCACAGTCAGATTCCTTTTTGAAGCCTTCCTTCTTGTAGAGTTTCACCTGAAAATAATAAATACCATTTGTTCTTTTGGGCGCTCTTCAGTGTGAACCAAAGCATCATGAAATACATAATTCGAAGGAATCAACTCAAAATATACACATGATCCAAACTACACAGGCAGTGTAGATGAGTCTTGTACAATTCTAGACAATGTCTCTCTCATGAATCCGAGAAATAATTCTGTGTAACTTTGGAGGTTAGGATGCCTGTTAAATCAGCCTTGAGTTCCCTCTTTTAAATTCCTTACTAGTTTACATCCATAGTTCAGCAGTAAATTTAACACATTTCTTTGGAGAGCCACCAGTAGAGCCACTTGTGCATCTTCTGCCTTGCAACCATTTTGAGGCAACTCATGGCAACTTCAAGGCAGACCTTGAAGTCCTAGTGAAAACCTGTTTTCCCCAGCTGTGAGATGTGACGTGATTATTCTAGTGTCCTCCAAAGTGCACAGGTAGAAACACAGTTGAAGAGATAGGGCAATGAATGCTAATTATGTGCAATTAAGAAGAAAATAAATAATTACATGGAGTGAAACATAGTACATCTTCCGTAGAAATGAAAGGCAAAATTTCCATGTGGTGCATTTAGAAGCCTTCTGTTTCCAACACAAAATACCTAAGAAGATTTTGACTTTCAAAATATGTATAACCACTTGGGTTTAGTCAGGCCAGTCACATTCTTCAAGTTCATCACGTGCCTGAGAGTTTGGCTTGATAGTACCAGATGTGTTGCTTTGAAGAATTTAATAAATAACTCTGAATTAACTTGGGGTGTGTTTTACTGTTTGCAAAACATAATTATTTCTCTGAATTTATTATTTATTTCCACTGATTTGCTGAACATTCTTTAACTTAGTGGAATGACCATGAGCAGCTGCCTTTAAGAGTATTATTAATTTGATATTTTAAAATAATCTGAGTCTCTCAACATTGATTTTTTTCCTTATGATTGCAAGTAGATATGAATACAGCCAATTAGATTATATGAAAACCTACAAATTTGTAGGAATACCTATTTATCTGTCCTTATTTTCATGTCTCTCCTGCTGTTATTTGCAGGAGATAATAACTATACATAAAGATCAAATTTCTTACTGGTGAAACTCCACTAAAACCAAGGGTGCTACAACAAAGAGGAATTTGATCCTCAACACTTAATGAAAAATGCCAGGGATAACAGATAAACCAGTGACTACGTTCAATGCTCATGTATAATTTTCTTTGTTATTATTATATATTTTAAAATAGGTAGGGCAAATACGAGATAATATGCTTTTGATTTCCTTTGACTCAAATACTATATACTTGAACAGATTTGGGTTTTCTCAGTCTCTTGACTGCCCACTTGCTTTGCCTGAGGTCTTGCCATGAGATCTACTTCCCTGCTTTAAGACCAACTTCGCTTACAGTTAAATGGTTACAAGGAAGTCTTCCTAGTGACAGTTGATTCTGTCTGTGCCTTTGAAAAGGCACAGAACTGTCGTGCCTCTCGACAAAAGCAGGAACCTATTTCCTTTAGGATGGCCCAATAACATCACATAAAATTCTTCTAAAATCTGGATGAAAATGCAACTTTCCTTGAAACCTTCTCACATTCTTTAAGGAGAGCATACATTTTCTGTCAGAACTTCTGCTTTAAATTCTTGCCAGTCAGTGCTTCCAAAGGAGCAGATGTTTTTGTGATATTGCTAAGCATTTATCGGGAACTTCTGTGCTTTAGAGTGTGACTTTCCATACTTCATTGCACAGCCTGGATAAGAAAAGGCAGGTAGACCTTGAAAAAACACACACAAATATATTCATTTTGCTGAGTACAGGAATTAACCAGCTATTTTCCTCAAGGACCAATACACAGCCATAACTGGAAATGGTGAAGGAACAATAGAGCTGAACCTCATCACACCTTGTGATGAGACTGAAGCCCCTTGTTGTATGAGGTCTCCTTTTTAAGCCTCTTTTTTTATATGTCCTGTCATTACGAAGCTACACTTTGATATAAATTCAAGTTTATTTTCTATTCATCATAGTAATGTTGCAAAGAGCTACTTTTTAATTTTAACTCAATCTTGTCTTCTTTTTAGGCTAGGAAAATGGAAGTTTCCAGCTCAATCTGATTTCAGGATTAATGTACATATTTTGCTATTAATTATTATTTATTTTCAGAAGTTTGCAGACAACAGCATAAACAGTATTGAAATTTGCTTGGTGTATCAGATAATGCTGGGCAGTAACAAGACCTATCTAATCCCTCCTGTACGAAGGCAAAGACTGAAGGGCTGTGTGTTTTGTGACAAAAATCATCATTTTCTGGCTTGCACTGAGCTCACCTCTCCCAGGCTACAAATTTTGGGTGGTTTCTATTTGTTTGTTTTAGTTTGTTTTTAAATTATGTGCTTGCCAGGATTTAAATTAAACCTTGCAGGACTTCTGTAAGCTGGAAAGTTGGCTGTACATCATTGCGACTGAATATTGAACTAATCACTTGGGTTAACTGTTGGCTATCACTGACAAGAGGGGAACTCAATAAACCATGAATTAATTCAGAGCTCTATTCAGCTCAATTTGTTGCTATAAGTTACCTTTTGTGAGTTACAATATCCACTTCCCAACTGAAAAGCTCTTACTAAATCACAGCAGCAGCCAATTTCAGTCATGGCTGCCCTTTTCTTTGCGGTATTCAGCTGTCATTCAAATCAACCCTTTTCATTAAATACACTGTACCCCATCCTATGAAAGCTGGTCCAAGACAAAACATTGCAACTGAATACTACTATTATAAAAGGTGTGTATACACCTTAATATTTCATATATTTACTCTTACTGATAGGCAACAAGGGTGTTTATCCTTAAGAAAGATGAAAAACTGGGAAATATACTTTGTTCTATAGCATAACCAAACACACCAAATGCAATGATTGTTCATTTACTTCAGTATTCTGAGGTCTCATAAACGGATTTTTTTTTTTAACTGAGAATATTAATGAATTTTTGTTTATAAATTGTTATCTGGAAATGTTCCATAAACCATGTTTTCTAAACAGCACATGTATGAGATGATTCACTAAGTTTTTTTTTCCCCACTGTGAATGATCCTGTATCATGATTAAGGAATTGTTTTATATATTGCTGTTAAAGCTATGTGCCCTCTACTCTGAGTGTAGATAGCTGAAGTAGACCTTGTGGGACCAAAAAGCTATGAATCCAGGAAAGTTTTGAAAGGGATCAGAGTTCTCTCAGTCACTCAGAATAGACACACACCATGTCTTTTTCAGTGAAGTAAGAGAATGTTTTACTACAGAAAATAAGATAAAGACAGTATAAGTTAAGTAATACAACCATAGCAAGCTGACATGAAGGAAATATATTCCAATTAGTTTAGAATGGATTTTTTATTTTTTTATTTATTTTAACATAAATTATTTATTTTGTTTCCTATTTATTTTATGCATCTTTCCATTTTTATATTCCAAGAATTAATATGATAGTATGGAGCATTCATAACCATCTATGTTCTGTATTTTCCAGTGAAGTTTGTTATTAAGAATGCATCTAAAACTCCTATTAAAGGAAATATCATGCAGAAGGTTCTTTTCCCAGGACAGGTTAATAGTCTCTTCAGAAAATTAGTAACTTTAGTATTTGTTTTTTTAATAGACTATTTTCTTTATGTATATACACTTAGTGGAAAAACATCTATTTGTAAGTGTAATACTTTCTTATTCTTAATTGCACCATTTAACTGCAGAATTATACATGCTTTTTATCACTGCATCTTCTTGTCTGATGTTTTTATCTGTAAACAAAAATTCAATATTTCAAAATAATGAATATTCCTAATTTCTGATGGATAAATACATACCTGCAATTTTTTATAGGTATAAAAAACATCATATTCAGACTGCTACATGAACAGAAGTTTTTCCTGATGTTCTGTGAACTTTCCAGTCTCTCCAGTTTTCCCATCACTGTGAAAAGCACAACAGCAAACAGCCTAATTAACAGTACCTAAAGAGGGGGAAAGGTGGGGTAGATATATATCAACGACGCTGCTATTCATCATGGAGCTGATGACTTGAAGGAGAAAATATTTCCATTTGTGAGGTGTTTTCACCTGATGTAATTTTATTTTCTGTTTTCCAGATTCAGGTAGACAGTGAACAATTGCCCTGATAATTATTGTTTTGAATGAAGAGAATGACCAGGAAAAGGAAATATTGTTTCCCAAAAAATCCTCCTGCGACGTGCTGCAGGCACTGTTACTCAGTGCAAATTATCATCTCTCACTTTTGAGCACTTAAATCTAAGAAAGGAAAGCACAACTCTTTCCTTCAGAGTGACGAAAGGAAGAAAGACTCAAAGCAAAGCAGCTGCTGCAGCCAGTTCACCCTTTGAATACTGCTGTGAGTGGTGCTCTAGGCCAGCAGAGCAGTCTGGAAACCCACCGAGCTTGGCTCGCCCTGACTTAGCACCAAGTGACTTTAAAACCAATGACACTGGTGAAGTGCAACCTCATTGATTTCATGCTCAAGGAGCTTTACTGAAAATCTGGCTGTATGACATTCTTACTGAGTAAAGGTCAATTGGTTCAGTGCTACCTTACTTTCTGTAAAGAATTCTTTTACTACCCTTTTTTACATTATTTTTTTATTTTTTAAGTTTAGCTTCCGTGCCAGTAGTAAGGGCTTGACTGCTGGTAGACACAAGTCCCCTCACAATATAATAGGCACCTGACCCTTTCTGAAAAGATCATTAGTCTGAATAACCTATGACTACATGAATTTATAAATAATGTTTTCTTTTCAAGAACAATATCAACAAATGCTCCTTCTATGTGACAGTCTAGGAATATAAAGTCAAAGCTGTGTTTATCTGGACAAGCAGAGTCCGCTAGATCTGGAGTCCACCATAAAACTTCAACTCAACTTCTGCACTATAACCTTCCCACTGTGTTCATTGTCTGGTCTTTTCTTGATTCTGGAAGTGCAGAGGTTCTTGCAAGTTAAGGGAACCCGTTTCAAACTCTGATTCTAAAAAGTTGTGTGCTTGGTCTCACAAAAGTCTTACACAAAACCCATGAAGAGTTCCTCTAGCAGAACCTAGAAGTGAGCTTTTTTCTCCCCTTTTTCTGGTTTTCCTGACTGAAAGTACAACCCACCAGGTTAAAGAACTTCTTTCAAACCTAGCCTCCTTCCAGCCAATGTGGTTTTAAATGTATTATATAAAACAGCAATTTCAATATGAGAAAAAAACCCCAAAAACCTGTTCCTTTTCCTGTCTAGCAGTTTAAAGAGTGATTTTGGAGAAAACAGACGTGGTTTTGAACTTCTGCCAGCTGAGAACTACAGCTAGCCATGCTATTTTCTCTAGCCACTGACTAATTACATACATTTTTAATGCTTTATAGGAGCTTCTACTTTTGCCACAATTTGGAAGGGGGCCTTTGTGGAGTGGCTGACTCTTTACATGGGAATGTCACCACTTTGTGCTCTTCATGAGGCAGGCAGCAGGATCAATGCTGATTTATTCCTTCCAAACAGGATTGCACGGCAAGAAGGAAGGTGCGGGGCATGCTGCAGACTGAAGAGTAGAAGTGCAGGCCCAGAAAATATCATTAGAGAAGGAGATTAAGCATCATCTCTGCTTTATCCAAGGAGCAAATAGGTGGGAAAGGGTCCTTTGGATCAGACACAGGGACACTATCCCAGACTTGGTAAATGGAGAATAATTCTGTGGTTTGTTTGTTTGTTTTATTGTTCTTGTTGAAGACAATTTAAAAAAAAATAAAAAAACACAGAAACCACAAAAACCAACAACGCATTTCATGTTTATGAGCTCTCACAGAAGGCTTCTGGGCCTTATGATTTGTTTATTTCTCTTTCAATTTTTCCATTTTTTTAAACAATGAAAGCATCCTTATGAAGTGGCAAGATTTTGTAGCAGTCATATATAAGTTGTGATAGCTAGAAAGATTTTCAGCAGCAAGTACTGCTTCTCAGAACTGCACTTTCCATCTGTTTAGAGAAAAAAGTGGAGGTTCTGCAGTTTACACTGGCTTTTTACTAGGCTTCATCAGCTTGTTTCCCAGTACAGTTTCTTGTACATATAGCCTTCTTCCTTTGTGTTTTCTCTGGCAAGATTGTCAGATTTTCAGCTTTTTGACTTTGCATGTTTGGTCTGTGCAGACTTTTTAGCTTGTACTACATCAGATAAGGCTTAACAGAGCCAGAGACACCCACTGTGTCACATGAAATGTATTCTCTCTGTATTCACTTGGCTTTGCTTCACTGCAGATTTTCTCTCAGTAACACAATTCTTCTGTATATGCTCCTGAAAAATTGGTGAGAAATCTATGCCTACTATGATGAAATTAAAAAGAAATATTGAAGCCCAAAATTTCTGGAGAAAACGAAGACAAAGCAAATTAGCAAAATCTCAGAAACTGAAATTTACTTGATTTTTTTGGTTTACATGCACCTGGAAAACTCAAGGTTTTTGCTGAAACTGGAGATGACGCAAAGCAGGATTTTGACAAAAAAATTACTCCTAGTATTGGGGCTGAAGGGAGATTCCTTCAGACTCTTTGTTTAGATCCATTTTTTTAAATGTGTAGAAGACCGATGAGAGCAAAGGGCAGTTGTTCTTTCCTTTGGAATGCATGTATGATTTCAAATAAATAAAGATGCTTAACAAATGGAAAGATTAGTATTTCTGCACATTTTAAATGAGTCATGCATGACAGTAGCCTAATTCTTTTTATACAATCCAAGTTCACACAAAGAATGCATTAAACATGAGAAATGCATGGATATTTTTACATATTCAAGACTTTTTAATGGAACATCAAAACCAGAAAATGTTCACAAGGATGAGGCCTTCTGGGAATATGCTATTATGTTTCCCATAAGAATAAATAAATCAAATTTTTATCATCGTAAGTTTTTTTTCATGGTGCTATATCTAAATTAATATTTTGGTCTAGATACAACAAGAATTTGAGCATGTTGGACAGTTGTTGCTAGAAAAATTGGAGAAATTTGTCTCTTTAGTTCTAGACCATATATTCCCTTATTCTATTATTGAGTGCATGCTCTTAAGAAATTGAATCCCAAATAGTCTTATCAACCAAAAAGCTATGGGAGATCTAATGACTGGAACTAAACCCATTTCTATCTTACTTTCAAACTGTAAGGACAAGTGGTAAATTTTTCTCCCTGTATCAGAGTAAGAGCAGTTATTTGACTGTAACAATTTTACCTGGATATTCCAAAAGACAATCTTGAGACCTCTCCTTTGGTTTCTTCTCAGGCTGGGTTTCCCAGTATTGTCTTATAAATATAGTCAACGGGTCACTTACACCAAGACTTCCAATTTTTCTGCTGTCTATACATCATAAAGAGTTTTACAATAAAGTTATATCTGTGCTTCATTTTAATATTTTCCAGCAAGGGGTTGAAAAAGACTGAGACAGCTGTTGGGCACAGATGTTGATGTTTGGAATGATTTATCTCCCCCTTAGTACCTCTAGCTAAGAAGTTGAATTTGTATGCTGTTTTCACTGTGAGTCTTGATGAGTATTTGGTTAATCTGGGATCAGCCTTCTTGCAGGTGGCACTTTGTGACTGCTGAAAATGTGCTTTCCAGAATTACTTTTGTGGTTAATATTGTTTGTTTTTCTCACTCTGAGTGGAATTTATGTTTAAATTAATTATAATCAAGTGGTAAAGATGAAGAATTCTTTATGTCAAGTTTTGCTTGAAGCAGACATGGAAGAGTCTGTGTCTGGGATCTGGCTTCCTACACGATAGTGTTCCTCAGATTCATTAGTAAATTTACTCTCCCAATTGTACCAACAGTCCATCTTATAAGAAGAGGTTCATCCGTTCTTGGTGCATATGTCCCATTATGTTCCTATACCTAATGGCACGTTGTATCTCGAGCTTTGTTAAATCTTTTAATTAAAACATGTTAACTAAGCCTAAGAAAAATAAATGAAACTACTCACAAGAAAATTAAATTGAGAAGCTAAGCTCATTTATAATTATTGTATTTCAATTAGGCTTTACTAGGGCTGGGTGAAGGTAGAGATAAAAAGAAACTACTTTGATGTCTGAGTTTCATAAATATTTCTAGTGTCCTATTTGTGAAGTCCACAAAACTAATGATAACAGTTTACCACATGCAAGCTTTTTCATGCCAGTTACTGTGCTTAAGACTTCACACATAATATTGCATCAAAACATGTCAAGGCTCAGCCCCTAGGTTTGTAAAGCAGGTTTTCTTTATTGCACTTAGGGGAAGTACGACTACTCATGCCTCTGATCCACAAATTCAATAGACTTTTATAGTTACCCTGTCAGAAGTCCTGATTCATTCAGTTTATAGAATTTTACTAGGTGACTCTTAGCTCAGGTCCAAACCTCTTAGCTGGATTAGAACATATTTGTTAGACAGAAAATGTGTACCTTATTTCTCACTAATATTCATCAAATTTTAGCTTCTAGCTTTTCCATCTTATATCTTCTGCTTTTAAATTAAGGAGTCATAAAATAAGTGAAACCTTCTAGTAATATAGATACTTACTGTCAGTCATGTCTTCATGTTTCTTACCACCACAAAGTGTTTTGTTTTCCCAAGCTTTAAAGTATAAAGGTTCTAAAACTTTAGAAGACAGTCTTAATCTGTCATGGTTTCGATAAGTTCATGAATTAAAATATATTCATTCTGGAAGACCTAATAATGCTAGCCAACTCATTATACACTATCTTCTGTTTCCAAGAGTGAAGCTTTCCTAAATTACAATGATTTTCAAAATAATTAGCAACAAATTACCATACAAAGGAAGTAGTGCCATTCATTTTGAAACCACATTTCTTTTTCCATTTAATGTTTATGTCTCAAAAGATCAAACAACAATTGTTGCTGATTTTCCTCCTGAATTTCTTAACTCTTCTAAAGAGCTTGTTACAAGTGTGATTCTTTCTTGAAGCATATAAAAACACACATTATTTCTCATAAGAATGACCTTAGATGAGATAAGTTAATGATACACATATATACTTACAAATTAGAAGGCTGGTAGATAGTTCTGCATATTTTTTCATCATACCATTATGATAATTAAAAAAAACCCATTACTTTTTTTGAAAAAAAAAATTAATTCCATCATCAAACCACTGATTTCTTTCCCCAACGAGAGAAGGACATTGAGTGATTCACTCAAGTTGTTTGGGTGAATTAGTTCTAATGGATTTCTGTATATTTGTTTTTTTAGCTCCTGTCACCACCAGGAAATGAGCTCATTACTTAATCTGGAAACCCAAAAGCAACCTTTGGGCGTGCTTAATGTATATAAGTGATTAAACAATTCACCTGATCACAACAAGCTGGGAAAGAAAACAATGGCATAAAAAGTACCTTTTAAAGCTTAGATCATGGGTAAATTTTGACTTCAGAAGGCCACCCTACCAGAATTAGATGAAAGTGTGAATTCATGCTTCTTCCTATTGCTCTTCATTTCAAAGAAACAGAGTGGGATCCGCATAATGTTTTTTTTCAAAAGAAATTTTTAGAAAAATTTAGCACTTGCTAAAAATACTCCTTGAATTTTTGCCAGTGGTTTCATGGCCTTGATGGTGGCCATGGCACCATCTTAGTCTACTTTGCCTTCCAGCTGTACAAAATAATTGGTTATATTCAGATATGCTCTCTGTGTCACAGTGAGTCAAGCATTCACACCAAGTCAACACCACTCAAGGCCTCTTGTCTCCCAGTGTGTTTTGATGTGTTAAAGATAAAACATGGCTCTAGAACACTATTGAAAAGCTAAGAGACTTTCTGTGAAATGACTGAAAGCTGTAATTGTTGTTGATGGACTGTAAAGGCCACATATTCTGTTGAGATGACTTCCTCATACTACTTTCACAGATGAGGTTACACAATTGTGAATAAGAAGGAATTTGGGTTCTTGTGGGTTGGCTTTTTGTTTTGTTTTGTTTTGGTTTTGTTACAACTCCTTTACAACAATCCAAACTAGAATCTCAAAGTAGAATTACCAGGTCGGAAGAGACCTCCAGGGGTCTCCAGTTCAGCTATCTTTTCAAAGTAGGGTCATCTATGAAATCAGACCAGGTTGCCCAAGGTGTTATTCAGTCTCCAAAAGCTCCGAGGAAGGAGACTGCACATCCTCTCAGGGTAACCTCTGGGCAACCTCTTCCAGTGCTCGAATGTCCTGTAGATGAAAATATTTAGCCTTAAGTCAGAAGTCCTCTGTTTTTAATTCATCGTCATTGTCATTTGTTCTCCCACCATGCAAGTCAGTCAAAAATCTGGCTCTCACTTCTTAATGACCTCATTTTCAGCCTGATCCCTGAGTCTTTTCAAACAGGTCAAGTGTTGCAGAGCCTTAGGCATCTTAGTGACCTCTGCTGAACTTTCTCCAGTTTATCAATATGTTTCTTATGTAAAGAAGACAGATGGAGTCTAATAGGTGCCATGCAAAAGGAAATAAAAATTTTCCTGGGTTCACTGGCAACTGAATCAGAAACAGCTCTTGGTGGGTGGAGCAGCATTGAACCTGGTGTGATCAATGCTATGCAAATGTGTAATACAAATGATAATAAGCTACAGTACGATTGTACTCATTGCTGGGGCGAGTTCTGGCTGTTGGAAATAGCTTTTCAGTCCACAATAAGGATGCCTGCAATACTCAGGGAAACAATTATCTGTGAACCTGCCCCTCATGCAGCTGCTAGTGGAACTCAGGGCTTAGGGGACACAGAATGTTCTGGGTATTTTTTGAGGGCTGTATTTGGTTAGTTTAGTAATGATTGTCTTTAGCTGACTGTTGAACCAGTAAATTTCCAGTGGCATTTTAATTTCCTCAATTTTGTATTGAAACAAGTGATGGCAAACCATATCAGTGGTCAACTGAGAAGCAGAAACTCCTTAAAATTGCCAAAATTTATCAGCATTGGCCATCAGACTGCTCACTCCAATTCAGCATACAAATTGTAACACCTTCTCTACTGAAAATCTAAATCTCCACATGCAGAAGAGAAAAAGGGTGTAAGACACTAAAGCTGGATCTGGTGAGTTTTTTTCATTTTTTCATTCATTCTCAGAAACTGTATCAGAATTTCTTATTATATTCACTTTTCCAGTATTCACTTTATATTAGCACTCATATTTTCATTTGCCTATTTGGTACTCTGGTGTAGGAACCAGTGGCACAAGCAATAATGACGATAGAAAACTAAGAAAAGAATCTGGGATGTTCAGTAATGAATGTATTCACTGGTGGCTAAAAAATACATTCTTATATGAGAATAATAGCATGACTGCTCTAGTATCATCAAGAAAGTTGTTCGCTTTAGGCTGTGTTTTTTTCAAGCTGTATTAACTATCACTGTAACCAATGCTCCCTCATAATTTACTTCTTCAAAGTGCCCCATTTACTTTTTCAAAGTGCCCCATATATTTAAGAATGTCAAAGTGTAGCATTGTTCTACCTGATTAAATATATCTTTTTTCTCCACACAATTTATTACTTATTTCTTCGGTAAGTGGGATGAACACTGATCCCTTAAGTGTTTAAATGCCATTGAAGCCTCTCCCTCAGCACACAATAGTTTCTGTTACAGACACACTTATTACAAAAGAATGGGTGAGGAAAGCTGGGCTCAGACCACATGCAGCTGACGGCACTGCTGTCCACTGGAGAAAAGAGATACACAGAAGTGTTGGTTTAACATCTCAGCCAACAAGCTAGGCCCAGTATAAATTCCCCCTCCCCCTGCTTGCCTTCCCTGTGTGTGTCTCTCTCTCCCTTTGTTAGATTCACACACTCTGCTTTTCCAATTGCTTTAGCCCGAAGCAGTTGACATTTACCCCAGCTAGATAATCGAGGAATAACATTTGCGTTACAGTTTAACATGACCTCTGCCTCTACAGCTCTTTTTAGATTACCTTCCCCCCAAAAAAATGGTTGCTGACACCATAGTGAGGCAGGAGGTGGGAAAAAAAGAAAAGAGAAGCTTATTATTGCAGTGGCACAGTCAATGTCAAGAGAAGCTGCTCTGCCCTTTTCAGTTGTGGGTGAGCAACTATTAAGGAAAAGGTATTAAAAGGAGGAACAACTGTGATGCGAGGGACACACAGGTTAAGCTCAAAGCAAAGGTTAATGGATTGACTGTTACCTGTGTATGAGGCTTAATGTTGGTCTATACACAAGAGAATTGCTTTGAGGTTGTATTTTTTTTCATGAAACTAAATTAAAGAGCTAATTTATTCCAGCATAAAAGAGTGAGATGCTGTTGTTGTGGTGGTTGTTTTAATACACAAGGACACATTTTTAATTCAAAATGTTTGCTTTTTATTTCCAGAACTGGGTGCTATTTCCATTACAGCGTGATTGTGAAAAGAAGAGCAAAAATTGGCATTTTTGGCTGAAGACACAGACTTAAATGTTAATGGAAGATTTTTAATGTTGTTCAAAGAAACTAGACAAACTTTAGAGTAGTAGTATAATAGCTATATTTTAAATGCAAAAGGTTTTGTTTAAAAAGACTGTATCTCAAATAGAAACAGAAAGAGTGATGCTTTCTGAAGAACAGAAGACAAGAAAAACAATTCAATACTTTCTTCAGATCTCTGTTTTTCAAATTTAAGATGTATTTTTATATCAAAATAGATGTTAGACATTAGTGGCTGTGAATTCTTAGACGAATTCCGAGTGAGGAGATCAGCACGTAGCTGGTCTATAAAGAGTTAACAAAAAGTGTGAAAGGAGTTTCCTGTTTGTAAATTACTCAGTCAAGTTAATGCCTATATAGTAAAAGCAGATTATCTCTATTTCAGGATAAAACTAAAACAGGCTGATGTATTCAAAATTTTGATTCTTTTTCAGTAATGTCATCATGACAGAAAAATTATTATGATGCAGAACTTTTCATATTGCCTTCTCCCTGTGAGTGAATTTAAGTAAAATCTTGTTGTCCGTAGAAGAAGAAGTGACAGAAGACAAATGCATTTATAATGAAAGGAAACCAACTAAAATCAGGTTTAGGCCATCTGCAGATTTTGAACTTTGTAGAGACTGCTTCATCATGATCAATTTCTTTATCCAGAGTTTTTCTTAAACACCACCTTCCACTTGATTAAATTGTGTTTTCAGTGAAAAGGTGAGCATGAATGCTAGAAGCAGACAAAAGAGGAAAATCAGTCAAATATTCACAAACTGTCACTAAAACTTACATCCTTACATCCTTTTCCTGCTTGCTTGTAATTTTGGGAGGGAGAATCACCAAAAGAAGTACATGACAGAAATCCAAATCAAGAGTAATTAGCAATATGTTATTTTAGTAGAATATCAGTTTTCAAAACTCTGACATTTTAGAATTGACTTTTTAATGCCTTCCTTAAAATATGACCTATTATTCTCCTTCCTTGCCTATGTTGAATCATTTTCCAATGTTCATATTTGTGTACTTTGCCCAATTTTATTTTAAATTTCTCAGGTGGCTTCCATCATATCTCATGGCAGACTTCTCCTAAGCTTAACATATCCTACCCCCCAGAACTTATTTTCCAATACTCATCCTTTTACCTTGTCTATTATTTCAAATGATTTTTCAGCACAAAGACTGAGTTATATCCTCACACACTCTTACCAGCTGCAGCTGGTAAGATTGTGTTATGAGCAATTGCTCACACCAGAATACTCTAATCCTTATTTATATCCAACATGAGTCCTAATTATCACTCCTTCACACTAATTTTTATTATGTATATATGTATTTATTTCTTAAGTATTTGGTTATTAAGGACAGAAAACTACCATATATTCTCAGCTAATACAGTGAAATTAATGACTGTGCTTTTCTTTTGTTTTTAATTAAAGTCTGTGGCACTTGGCTCAGACACAGTTTATTAGATGAAACACAAATAATGCAACATAAAAATCTGTGTAAGAATTTCCCTACTGGAAGAGGAAAATGTGATATAGTGCATAAAAATGAATGCCTCAATATTAAATTTATTATTGTATTTAAGGAAGATGTTTATGCAATTTGTGATTCTTCCTTTGGCCTTCAGTACTCTAGTGATGGGAGTTTTTTTTTTTTTTCCAAAGAGTTCTTTTGGTCACAGAGCAGCATTTTTTCCAAATGTCAAATGTAGTGTTGAAGATAACACAGGATTTCTGAAAAGCAGCGCTTCATATCAGCACACAACCTGTGTGATGATGCTGATGTGAGGACCAGGCAAAATGGAGATATTCCCATATAGGTGAATTACATGGTTGTCAGGTCATTCCCAATACTGTCTAAACCCAGTAGATGCAATTCCTTCTGGCCATCAAAGGAACAGAGCATGAGGACAAGGGGGCATTTATTCATTACTGTATTTATGACCAGTAGTTTTCTTTCACTGTGAACAGATTCACTAAGGACCATTTTCAAAGGATGTTGCTACATGATATTTTATTTGAGTCTTTCCTAAAGTGTGACACCAAACAGAACAAAGTTAAAAGTTAAACAGGGAAAGAGGAACAAAAGCCTTGACTGATGCACCAGAAGAGCTCCTGAATAGGATTTAACAGAATTTTGCTTACATTGGCTGTGAGAAAGCCTGCAACTGCTGAGGACTGTTACATGGACTTCCCTGCTGCTCCGAGGTACAGCAGAATGGCTGTAATCAAGCAACAGCCATGTTCCTGTGCCAACGAGCCCATCCATGTGCTGCTGTGCAGGATTTGCTCAGAGATGGATAAGGGGATGGTGCAAGGAGAGACAGATGGAGCTGAGGTGAGAACAGAGAGAGGGCAACTTGTTAGTGATGCAAGTTTCACCTTCTGCAGGACTAGTCTGTGTAGCCAGAGCTCAGCAGCAAAGGACGCACCGAACAGCAGTAAGCAATGATTAGAAAATGTTACTCTCAGGTTAGAAGCTGTTTGTGCTCAGATGACTTCAGTTGAACACTCCTCTTGTTACATCTTTAACAGGATAAGCTCTGCATCACTTTGAGCAGTAATATCCCACCAAATTGTGAAGTGCTAAGAAGAACCCAGTCCCACGTTACCAGCAGAACTGCAGAGAAGTTTGTGTTGAAGGTGCAGGATCTGGCTTTCCTATATTTATATGAACTACCCTATGAGTTGAAATCTGTGCATGGGCAAATCATTAGGATGAAGGGCAGGTTTAATGCTCAGCCCTCAGCTCACACATTATAAATATGGATGCTCACCTGCAAAGAATGGCCTCCTCTAAATCTCCTCAGGCAACCTTCTTGCATTGGAAGGCCTTGTACTGCCAAATCCTGAGCAGATGCCTAAATTTTAAGAACAATGAAGTTTAAAATACTAAGAGAATACAAAATGCATAAGCTATAAAACATTTTAAATTAGATTTGGTTACAAGGTGCTTCATTCAAGATCACTCTTTTTCCATCTCCAAACTTTGTTTATTTATTTATGACCACATTTATTTTAAAAGCTATACACGGGGAAATGAATTTGAACTAGCATCTTAGAAACCGTAAGGAAAATATATTGGGAAATTTGCTATTTAGCTGACCACTATTTGTATATGAATTACTGACACAGAATGAGGGTGAAAGTATTTTTTTCAATTTTTATTTGCAGGTGAGTATTGTAACAGTTAGTTTAGTTTTTAGTTTAACAGCACACGGAGTCTGTATCTTTCTGCTGGATGCATTTATTTCAAGGTACTTAGAAGCTGACTTTTATGAGATTATTTAGTCAGTGATTATTTTTGTTGAGAAATGTGTCCTTTATCCCTCTCATTCATCCACTGCTAAGATATTTCTGTTTGTCAGAATGCCTCCATTTCTGATAAATGACTGAAGACTGACTGCTACACTTTATTAAAAAGTAATAACAATTTTTGTACGCACCCTTCACATTGTAAGGGGGGGACCATGAATCAAAGGACACTGCCTGTCTGGGCCTGATAAATGCATCGTTTACCAGCTGAGGAGTTATTTAGGACTGGCTATTAATTTAAATCACATTTATCTTCCCTGAATGGGGGGAGGTTGCTGTGATAGGACTGCGAATGACCAATAGTGCAGCTAAGTGCACATTATTTATTACCACCGCCTGCAAAGCACTGCACAATATGTTAAAAAACCCCAGTGCCAATTACCATGGTTAATCTAGTCAGGGCAGTAACAGATTTCTTCCTAACACAAGCCAATTTCTACACTTGTACTTTTGAATCTCTAGAAAGTCAGTGCTTGCTCAAAATTCCTGATGATTTGAAACAGTTTATTTATCCTCTCCTAAACCATGATAGGCAATACCAACACTCTTCAATTTTTAGTTCATTTTGGAAAAATAAGAAAGCCAAACACCACTTTCTTTAGACATTTAAAAATATAAATTTCTGGAGTGCAGTAAAGTCATGTAAACCATGTCTTCTGAGTTTTGTTCCAAGGCCTCTGAACAAGAAGTTTTGCTGAAGCTTAGGGAACACTCATGCAGAACTGCTCTGGGCCATTGGAATCTAACCTGCTCAGAAAATTTTACACATAGAACTAAAGTAATTCTGATGAAAACCATCATAGGCAGGGCTTTGTAAAGCCCAGGGTATGATCTCGGTGTACCACATATGTCTGTAGGATATAGTCATCGCTGCCTTTTTGCTGTGGGCTAAGGTAGTGGTTGTCAAGGCAGGTGCCTCTGAAATTTTTAAGTGTAGCTGAAATAAATGGCTATTGAAGAACAGCTACTAAGATGCCCTAAGTGCATCTGCAGTGGTGGATGATCACCTTCTGAGAACTCACTGAGCTCTTGAAGTGGACAATGTGGTCTCCACTGTGGCTCACATCCCAAGTAATCAACAGAGAGCAGAAGCACAGTAAGGCAGACACAGACACATGGAGAAAGGAAGAGCAGATATTGAAATCATAGTTCTCCTCCTTGCAAGAAAATATCACTGAGAAAGATAATAACAAAGCATTTCTTTAGTTATCTGCAATAATTTACATTCACACTCACTCTTGTTCCACTGCTATGATAATGCTAGAGTCCCTTCTGGCATTCAGCAGGAATGTTGTTTTTTTCTTAATACTAGCTGGTCATCCATTTTAAAAAACAAAACCCTATTGTTTCCCACTGGTTATGAAAGTCTTACTAACAAACAGCTTTCCATGGAACTGAGTTCAAAAACCAGCACTGTGTTAGCAGTAGTAGTTGTTACATCTACAGAATTGTACCCCAATCTTTGATAAGTTTATCGCCACTGCTGACTTCTATGTCAACAATCCCATAAGTGGAAGAACAGCTGAGTAATGATTACCAATGTCCAATACTATCCAGAGTTATGTATGAGTAATTCTGGTTTCACATGCTTCTTGCATCAGCTCCCAGTAGTAATCAAGCCTTTATCACTAAAAGCAAAGTATAAGTACTGAACATCATGTTTAGATAAAGTGTTGGGTTTCCATCCCATTAGTCTGAAAAATAAACAGGATATTTCTATGCACTTGGCCCTAAAATAAATAAGCAGAAATCTGAATAAAAATATACTGACACATTATTAACAAACTGTTCTACATACAGGTCCCTCAAAGTCTGAAGCATTTAAAGTAGATATAAGACTTTTACAATCTTTTTTTAAACAGTGACAACAATTAACTGAATAACTAACCAGAGATTATGCTGACTTTTCTATCAGAAAAAAATTTTAAGACAAGATGATGTTTATTTTTTCCCCCTTGGGCTGTATCTGATGCTCTTATTTGGCCACATAACAGGAACCAATCCAGGACATTTCATCACAAAGAAGATCTTCATATTTGTCTCATCATTTCTAAAAGTCTGTACAGTTCTGAGAATCTGTTTTCCTTACCTGTATAAATCTCCTGTTTTACTTCAGAGGATTTGTGGCATAGCTTTGGAATCTAGGGCTGGGAGGGAATGTGGGAACTAAATCCAATTCCATGCTCTTGCTAGCAACCATATCATATAATCTTTTCACACTTATCAAACTCCACCTTAAAAGCAATTAGTTTTTTGTTCCTCAGCCCCTACACCCTTACCATGTTTGGGAAGCTCTTCCAGGGAATGATTGCTGTGCTAGATAAGATCCTTTTTTCCAATTTCCAACATAAACATACCTCCTATTTTTTTTCATGACAAAGCTGGCATTCAGCTTAAATATTTCACCTCTATCTCTTGTGTTTATTTTTATATGTATTTATAAGCAACAGTTAAACTTCCTTTAGGGTCTGTTTTGTTAGTCTAAACGTGCCAAATTACTTTGGTGTGTTTTTGATATTTATGTACCAGCTGTATTGTTTCCAGTAATAGTTCATCTTTCTTTTAATAGGTACGTGATCCTCAAGATTAGGTTTTATTAGGGAATTGGATGGTGATACAAATGCTTTCTTATCCTCTCTGGAAATACCTCCATACTGTACTTCAGAAACACATTTGCCTTTTTTCACAGCTACAGCATATTGGCAGATCACGGTCATATTATGATCAGCTAGAGAGTTTAGGTCACTCTCTTCTTGGTGATTTCTGACAGATGAGCTCGGAGTTTATAGCAGAGTATTTGTGTTATTAGTCCCTGAGTGACTGACCCTGTACTTTGTGCTATTGAATTTCATCTTACTTCTATTCCTGTCGATCTCAAGGCTATCTGATTCTTCCACAGCGATATCCCGATCCTCCTCTCTACAGAAGATGTGCCCTGGCACTGGTGTTATCAATATTTCTGTGCACAAGTCAGATCCCTAATAAAAATACTACCAATGTCTAACTGAAATGTCTCAAACTGGACCACACTCCAGACTAATAGCCTCTTTTTTACACACTATAGTCTCCACTCTCTTCAGTGAAACGTTTACCCACATTATATCTATCTCCTCTGAAAATCTTTGGCTGCTCCAGCTTTACCAGTTTTACTGGTCTTATTTGCACCACAGTTTTGATGTTTGGTATCTGAATATCTTCCATTTGTATGATGCTAGGGTTGCAAGGGTGGATTCTTGTGTTCTTTTGTAGCTGTTTGTTGGCACTGGATTTTCAAATCACTGTCTTACAGTAGTGCCTCAGATAGCTCTTTCTATGAATATGAACATGGACCTTTACGAAACTGTGCTGGGAAGAGAGAGAAGGAGTAGAATAGACTGCCTGGTGGGACTCCAGCTTTGTATCATCTGAGAAACAGTAGTGAAAAAGAACCCAGGTATTGAAGTGCAGTTGAACAAAAGTCCATCCCTTAAATATGTGGAAAAAAAAAAAAAAAAAAGCATTGCTTTCAAATTTTAAGCGATCAGGCATACCAATATGCTGAGCCCCCGTCAAAAGCACATAATAGAATGAATATTTTTAGATCAAAAGCTGCTATCATTTCATATAGTTTTTCATAACCTGGAGTTGTACAGACTGAATATTCAGGGCAGAAGATTTGCCCCGAAGACTTTGCATGTCAATCATTTGTAGTGAAAGAATGGATCATATCCACATTGGGTCACATTTTGCTTCAGTTACTACAAATTCCCCAACTTCATATTCAATCTGTGTTATACTGAAAAATATTTTTGATCATGTTTCTGCCATGTTATGACTCTAAGCATTATGTTTTCCACATAGACTATGGAATAAAGTCCTTGACCTGGTTAATCCTCAGGCTCTGGTCTGTCTCTGCGTTGAAGATATGCAGACACCTCCGGAGCTAAACACGGAAGATCACACTACTTGTTCTATTGCTTCAATTCTTTCTTTTTTACTAAGAACCATTTGTAGGAACTCAGTCTGTGCTACTTCCTCTGCTTACACTGCAGGTATTCAAAAGATAGTCAGTCTTAATTATCCCATCCCCCTTCACACATCCCCACACCCAATTAATAATGTTCAGTGATGTATGAAGCTGAGTTTACATTAATGTAATTTTTTAAATACATTAAAGTGGTGCACAACTCAGGCATTTTATAAATAAATGTCACTAATTTATAAATACTTGTGCCACCCTGGGGATCACAGGCTGTGAAGGGGAAAGGGCAACAGGGGTGCAATCCTCTCTCTTCCCACTCCCATTTGTAGCTCCTGGGGATGCTCAAAGAGATTAAAACTTGCTCTTGCCAAATCCCAGGGCATGCAGCTATTACTTACTGTGCGCAGTGCAATATAGTTTAGGCTCAGAAAAGAGCAGCCTAGGAACTCAGTCTTTGCTGCCACTCTAAGAAAAATTGAGGTTTTCTCTAATCGAGGAAAGGAAAAAGGTTCAAATACATGAGAATCAAAGTTTCTCTGTCAAATCATATTCCTGACGCCTTTTCAAAGCCTGGAGCTCTGTAACACCAACAACAAATGAATATATGTTTCATCTTGCATGCGGAGACTTGCAAGATGGAAAGGTGTAAAATTCAGATTCACAGTTACCAGATCACTGAAATGAAGATACCCTGTTACTTAAACCACAGTTTATTGGAGTTAATGCATGAATTTAATTCCACATGGTAACTTTGGGTGAGAGAGCAAAATGGCACAGAAATGCCCGAAAAAGAAAAAGTATTGTCAGAGGAAATTTTGAAAGTATCCGCTGATGCTGTTTGGCTTAGTTTTGAACCTGACTTCTGCATGTATGGGGAAAGTCAACAAGATGCATTGCTATGCAAATGCTCTTCAGGAGCTCATCTCTTTTGTTGTCATTGCTACTAAATTGCTAAGAACTCTAATAAATTTTTATTTTATTTATTACTGTAAGACCATACATTTCTGCAGCAGAAAAATATCACATTTTAGTACAGAGTCTAGCACTTTTGTATAACAGCCATAAATTCTTCTCCAAACCAAGAACTAGGTACATGATATAAGGGGAAAAACAAAATTTTGTTTTGAATATAATACACTAAAGGAACAAGGCAAAAAAAGAAATCATGTTTCTGTTCCCAGATATGGGATATGCATATAGAATGAATATTAATCTGTGGTGATGACAAGAGATATTTTGGCCTTTTTACAAAATATAACAAATGATTAAATTTTTTTCCCCATCTATAGCTGACCTCTACCACCTTTGTTTTTTTAACAAGCAGAAGAAAGCAAACACTGTAAGAAGCATTTTGTTTTTGATCCAAGCTCAAGGTGAAGATTCTATACCAGTAATTGCACAAAAATGTGAGAAGTTTTAGTCATTGCCTACAGTCCTTTCGTCCTGCTGCGCTTCCTGTGAGATGGCTTGCGAATATGCAGCTTCATTGTTCTTTTTGGGCTATGTTTGCAGACTATTTCTAACCCGCACCAATGCAATCCAAATAATCCTCAGAAGTTGCTTCATTATTTATTAGAAAAAGCAATCTGGCATGCGGTGTGTTATTGACAGCTGAAATCCAATACTCAAAGGTCACCAAAACAAATACCAGAAAGAAAAGGTGTTAAGGCAAATAAAAATACACCTTTTTAATTTTGACTGAATTGATTAAATAACAATTGAGTGGTGTCACAGGTCATAAGGCTTTGAGACATAAGGTCAGCTTAATAGAAAAGAGCCTGGGGCCATGTCACAGGGTATGCTCTGAGGCCTGGGACTGAGGCCACATCATTGTGCTCATTCCTGCCCTTACCCCATGTAGTCTGAAATGAAGAAACGCCTAAACAGAATAGAGAACAGTCTAAATAGACTAGTGCTTATCGCTGAGGGCTACCCCCTGAGTCAGTGCTGTTTAGAACTGATTGCTTTATTTGAACTGAGAGTGCTGAGCAGCTCTCAGTAAATGTTGTATAAAATTCAGTAGACTGAGAAAAAAAAACAAACAACAACTACTAAGAAATAAACCAAGAAAAAACCTTTCTATACAAGCAATACTCTATAACATATGCACATCTCTTTAAAGTCCCACAGTTCAGCCCAGTGATTTCAGGACTGACATAAAATGAGTGAAGTAGAAAATGAAACACTTTAATACACTAAAATCAAAAGAGCTTTCTATGACATTTTGAGAAGAATGAGCCTTGCAGTGGTTTATACACACTAACATTAATTAAGTCTACATAATTTGTTTAGTGCTGGCTTTTTGTATGCTAAATTATTTTGTTGGTAAATATGGCTAGGCCACGGAATCTATTGCCATAGAAATTCATAGCTTCAGATGCTGTGACTGATCTTTTTAAAAGGGCATAATAATTTGACATTTAATAACACAAATGAAAAATCTTGGTCTGTCTTTAGTTCAAGGAGTGACTTAAACCTATGTCCCATCAAAACGCAAGGAATTAACTACATTAACTTCAGCAGGTTAAGTGAAAAACAACACGTAGGAAATTCAGTATAGGAAAGTAAAAAATTTATCTAGATTACTTACACTTTCATAACTACCTGCTGGGTCCAGCAGAGACTAAGGCATATCTGCCACTCCTGCAGCTGAATCTTCTAGCACTATTCTCTCCAACCTTTCCTGTGTCATTCCCACCTTGGACTGATGAGGTAAACAGCTGTTACTGAAGTGTATAACAATATTTCTCCATGGAAGAGCCTAGTCTGGAAAGAGTGCCCTTGTCTTTGAATGGATGTGTATATTCTATTTTGGTTCACTGGTACTCCAGCATCTTTTTGAAAATGAGCTCCTGCGATACCCGTCATTCCCAGGCTTCCCATGACAATGAAGTTGCTAAATTTTGCCCCAGTTTTAGGCCTGATCATGTTCCCATTTAATGGCTAAACTGCTGTTGATTCTCAGGACAATGATCCTGATTTTCATTTATTATTTATTACCTAAATTTTAATTTTGCACACTGACACATTGATTCACTACATAACTCAAGTGCAGGAAAACTGCTACATATTTTTTCATTTTTCAAAATTTTTCCTAATCTATAAAACATGTAAGAAGATTCACAAAAAAACCCCATTAATCTAGTTATACAACTATTAATGAGTTATGACTTTCAAATGTAAACAAATACTTAAGGAAATAAGGTATGGGATCAATTATATTACAATAGTCGTTGTCTCATATGACTTCATGGCGGAAATAATGCTTTTTGCCACTGAGAATTTGGTACTACATTTGATGTATTTTCTTCATAATGACAATTTTAATTGCCTGGACTTAGAAAAAATGGCTTTTGTTTTTAGATTTCTACTTTACCTATTTTCTATGCTTGTTGTCCTGTAAGAGTTTTTTTCCTTTTCAATCAGTTTATTTTAAGAAATAACCAATGGCTCCAAAAGATAGTTCTTTAAAATATAATTATACAAACAGTGAAGTTCAGGACCTACTCTGTCTACAAACATCAAAAGCTAGGACTTTATTCACAAACATCTTTATCAGCAGTGGTAAAGCCCATAAATCATTAAATGAAATGGACAATGTTTAGTACTCTTAGGAGAGAGTTTGAACAGTTGATCAACTATAGAAACTGCAAAAATAAAAAGATGTGTTTTATTTAAAAAGCCATATTTTTATGTGCACAGTTTTCCAGTACCTGGACATAGACAAAATGAAATCTAGTACCTATACTTGAATGAAACTTAATGTTATTTGTGAAAAGTCATTTGGGGAAATTTTTCATTCTGTGGAAATTAGTTCTTCATTCTGTATGTTCCTATAGCTAGTGCTGTGATTTGTGCTCATAGAAGAAAGACAGCAGTCCTTCAAAATTCTTTCGGACTGATGCTGTATTTTCTACTATGGTGGGTGGAAAATGGCAGTGGAAGAAAATGTTATGTCAATGTGCAGAAAAAGTGCACAAGTGCTTGATGGCTGGAGTGTTCCATCCTGTGTGTCTTGGACAAGGTCCTCTTGGGCAGCTCCTGTGCTCTCCACCAAACCCCAAGGCCAGGGAAGAGTCAAGGAGGAACTATGAAGTGCTGCCTCAAGAACAACCCGAAGACCTCTGATCATTCACTCAATAGGGTTAATGTAAACACTACTAGTTCACAAAAATGCTGCATTTTCAATGCCCTGGTGCTTTGCAGGTTTGTATAATGATCTCCATGTCTTCATAACTCACAAAAGGACTTTGTTGGGAATCTAGACAAAAAGCAAACGATCTAGTGTCCAATCTAATATCTGTATTTTCAAATCTTTCTCTTTTGAGGATGAGCTGAAACATGTGAACATGAAGGCTATGTACCCACTGCCCCACCTTTACTCTTCAGGCTGAAAACCACTGCTTTTGGCAGCAGCACTTTTTCTGGATTCAGGCAGAACATTTCTGACCTACTTCGTCCCCTTCCTGTGAGTCCATTGCGAGCGATGGGGAGATATAAGTGTGTTGTAGGTAATTTGTTACAATCCTGCAACACCTCTTGTGAGCTTGCAGCGTTGGATTAGATTCTTGTATTAAACAGCTGAATTGTAAAGAATTTGAACACCTAATTATTGGGTTTTCTGTATGAGTGGGCAACAGGATCTTGTACTTCTGGCATTGCGCGGTTTTGTAGCGTGTCTGATATTGAAAGTTTTAAATGGTTTTGAGAGATGATCAGCTTCAAAAAACTGGTCATCACTACAGCATGCCCACATTAGGCATCTTCAAAAGTATTTGCTTAAATCAGGATTCATGAACTGAACTTCAGTCTCCTTGGTTTGCTTATTTACATTTATTAACTGCGTTGTTTAACCTCCTGACTCTTTCTTGGCAATGTATTTCAAATTACACCTTTTATCTGATTTTGCATTAGGCTAGAAAGTCTGCATAATGGTAAGCATTTATGCTGAAATACTGGCATAAATATTCTTAATTTTGCCCCTTCTGGGTCATATTCTCCATTCCTACTTTAAAATCTATATTAGTTCATGTTCTTGTATCTTATCTGGATTTCTTCAATTCTACTTCATAGATTAAATAAAATTGGATAAATTCTCTGAGGTTTCATTCAGTCTTTTTTTTCAGCAAATTAATCCAGGACATAATGTCCTGCAAGTGGATAGAGGGTTAATCAGTGTTTGTGTAACCTTTTTCTGAACTTTCATAAGTTTTCCAATTAACTGGGGTAACTGAAAAAACCCACACATTTTGTGGTCTACAGTGTTTCCTTTCCCTCTTCACCAAGTTGCTTTAAGCAGTGATCCATATTTCTAAAGACTCTAGCTAAAATATGAAAGTTTAAGTTGTCATTCAGTGTGTATAGCAAGCACCAGCTGAGATGGATTTCTGTGGCTACTCTTACTGGCTGCTTACAAATTAATTTCCTATTAGCTTATGAGAAGTAAAAAGAAATAAACCTTTTTTTTTCTCCACGCAACAAAAGGTCTTTTTATGCAGAGAATTTTATAAAAGCTTTCTTCCCGCACTCTGTGCCCTGCGAGATGGTGCCCTACAGCCTGAGAAGCTGGCATTTAAAGGAGATGTAGGGGAGGTGTGCAGCATTCTGATGAACTGTACCAATGAACAGTCCTCATAGTCCATGTCTGCAGCTGTAGGCTAGGCAGTGAAAAAGTCTAAATTGTGGTGGAGTGGTCCAGAAGCACAGTCTGTCTGAATGGATAGATGGACATAAATATCTTGGTAAGAAAATCATATAACTGCCCTGATCTGAACTTAGCTCGTCTCCTGAAAGGTGAAAATTGACTAATTTCTGCAAGGTAGAGATGAAGCTGGTACAAAGAGCTGATAGGTTAATTCAAAATATGTGGGGAAAACAAGCATACTTGTCAAAAATCATTACACTTAAGAGCAAGCCAGTTTATGCAAAATTCTATATTTTCAAAACCTTCTTATTAAGAATTTCGAGTCTGACTAGTGGGGAAGTGAAGCAGGCCTCCAGCAAAGAGGATTGAATAACATCTTTATCACAGAGAAATATGTGAAAGGTACAAAATTTGCCTTATAAATTTCAATGCTTTGGATTCCTATTACCATATGAGTAAAATAATAATATAATAAAATTTTTACTAAGTATTAAAAAAATGCTACCTATATTGTTTGAGTGACAGAGATTCTCTCTTTTGTCTCTAGCATAATTTCTCACACAGCTGCCATGATGCTGTGTACTTTCTCATCTGTATTCTTTGATTTATTTCTTTGACTTTCTTGTATTTGAAAATAAGAAAATAAATCCTAAAAAGAACTAAGGAACACCATATAGTTAAGAGGCTGGATAGTTTTATCTACACCTGATAATATGCTCTGCTAGTTGTCGTCTACAGAAAGAGTTCTTACTGGTTTCTTATCACCTCCAAGTTTGTTCCTAATTATGAGGAAAATTCTGACTTCACTATCATGAACTCAACAGTTTTTCATTGTCTTCATTGTGTTGCGAAACTGCCAGAGTTTGCTCAGTAACTGAGATGTCTGCCCAGGTATGTTTGTAATTGAATAATTCGAGACATTCCAATCCTCATAAACATCCACAAAATTTTAAAAATAAGTAAAAATTAAAAAGTGCCCTCTCTAACAGGTCTAGTGGAAAGCTAGAACATGTTTGAATAAAATATTCTTTATGACTCCTTTATTTGAAAAAAATTCCCAGACCATGACTTCCTTTCGTAGTTCAAATGTCAAGCATCCTTTCCACTGTCGTCAAGGTAGCATGCAGGAACAGAGGGAGACCCTAAACAGAAGCCTTTAATGATGACAAGTCTGGTTGACTCAATGACCCACAACATCTTTTGTCTCCCTTTCTCCCCATGTTGGCTCCTGCTGATTTAGATGGGGGAAGCCAACTAGCAGAGCAGTTGCTCATGCATAGTCTAGGGAAAATACTTCCTTCAACCCTGTGCACAGGGTGCAAAAGGCCCTTCAATTTCCTCTGTACTGTTTTTGTGGGTTTTTTGTCTTTTTCTCTGATTGACTAGCTTTATATTGATTGAAAAGTCATTTCCTTTGCCCAGTCTTCTGAGAAACAAAATAAATGTTTTCTGTGACCCTAACTCCTAGATTTTTCTTTGCACAGAAGTAAAGAAAAATTTTCCTGTCAATTATATTGAAGGAAAAATTATATTGTTGTTTTGTAGCACTTTTTTTCTCCCTATGTGTCAAAAGGGAGCAAATGATGCATTAAAAGCCTAAAAGCTGAAATAAAGATTAGGTGTAAAGTGCTATTGATCTCTTTACGAAAAGAAGCAAAGACAGATTCCACTTCTCTGTCAGGTTACATTTTCAGTAAGCTACCCAGATGCAAGATTTGAAACTTCTACAAAAGAGTCCTTAAAGTGTTGTTGAAAGTATCAAATAAGATTACACCAGACAGGAGAAACAATCATTAAAAAATGTCAACGGTTCAGCCGAGGTGTTGCCGGGATACTTTGTCCCAGTGTTTCATGGAGCCCAAAGCTTGAAAGTTTAAGACGCCAAAAGGAAGATACAAAACTTGAAAAACATCACTTATTGCATTCTCTGTGTCTCTGTGTGTACCTGTCTCTCTCTTTCTCTTTCTCTCTCTCTCTCTCTGCACAAATATATGTATCTTCATGTCCAGAATCTACATTGTCTTAGACACATAATGTAGTTTTCAAGGATGGTGCAGAAGAAAGCTCTGATTTTCCATTCACTAACTTGTTATTCATCCAAAGAATAGTCTGACCATTTTTATACTACTTCTAATGAGAGAACAAACTATTGCTATAAGTCAGCAAAGTAGATTTCTTCCAATTACTTTACCTTCTTGTTCCTGAGAAACCTTTCTGATGTTTGTTTGCTCCAAACAGGAAGGTGGATAACAGCTGAAAATATATGTGACCTGTTAGCAGAGAGTATATGTTCAAATATCATCATTCTTATCTTGCACTGTTTTGGGTTTAAAGTTTATTAGAAACTAGCTACTCACGGTATTTATACTACTTTCTGCATCCATTGGTAGTTAGATTTAGCACCTCAGTATACAATACAGATCAGATTATGAAACTTTTTGATTGTTATTTATATGAGATGGAAACACCATGGAATGGTAAATCTAAGGAAGAATCAGTCAGCTGATTAAATTCTATAAATTAAAAAAGATTTCTACCATGCTAAGGCAATGAATTTCCTGATTCTAAGTAGGGTAACTTTAGAACATGTCCAGCAATTATTTTTCTTGACAAAAAAATAAGAGGACAAATAGAAACAAATACCAAATAAAAGCATGTGATGAACCTTCCTTCTATACTATCACATCTGGAAATGTACTGTTTCTGGATAAGGTAGACTCCCCTCCCCAAGAAACACTACCAGAAAGCAATTTTTGTAAAGCAAGGGAGTGAACCCCTCATGGTAGGTGCATAAGTTCAACAGAAGTCTAAAGATTATTTGGGGTGAACTGCTTTGAACTAATACCAGAAGAGGAAGAAAACATCAGAGATGAGTTTTAAATTCAGTTACTGGAATGTAAAAGGAATTTTTAAGTGGCCTGCATAACTGTATTAGAAATCCAAGGAAGAGAAAACACTTATTTCTCTTAAAAAATCTATTCTGTGAGTTTGTGGAACTAGTGAACTCTGGGTTCACACAGGTGTGTCCTACATTCCTTTTCCTTTTCTATTTGGTACGACTGGCCTTATGTGCCCCCTTTATAACACAATGCACCCAGGTCATTCCGAGCCACCTACAGGTCGCTGTAAATAAACATACAATATTCATGGACTGTCCCATGTCTCCTAACTACTTTTTGGCTTCTGATTAACCAAAAGGCAGAGCTGTATCCTTAGCTAGCTCTTGGATTAGTTCTCTCTAGTTCCAGAAGGCTTCTACCTCTTTTAACACAGCTGAATAACAAACTGGGGATTCAGCAACAGCTGTAACAGGAACAGAAGTGAGGAGTTTGAACAAAATTTTCATAGGTCTAGCTGAACAATTCTTTTTCCATGTTTACTGTAGCCTTAAATGGTGAACAGAGCCAATGCAGTGCCAATGTTCTAATAGGGCAAAAATAACCCAAATACTTATAGAACAGAAGCCCTTAGACAATATCTTGGAAGACATATTAGAACAGCTGATATGCGTTGTTAGATGTAAAATTTTCAAGAGTAGACATGTATTCTGTTCCAATGTATTCTAATTAAATTGAACCTGAAATGTCTCCATTAGGCAGTCCTGTGGTGCAAAAGGAGCAAATCTTTCAAGCAAACAGCTGAAGTCAGGACCAAAAATCCACACTTTATGCATTTTAATCTTTTATTCTGTTCTAATTCTTGCTACATTTAATGATATTAATGCCTTTTACCATCAGGAAAATAATTGGTGAGCTTCTTCAGCTTCTTATTCTAATTCTAGTGAAAAGATCTAGTTCATTTACTTTTAAACTGCTTCATAATGTAAAGAGGATTCTACTTCATAATGATTATGATATTTACTCACTATGAATTAATAAATCATGGACAAATCAATACATTTTGATCATATCTGCAATGATATAACATTTAGTGGTTGCTTACAGCAAAGCCTTTAGCCAGTCCTTTATTGTACTGTATACTCAGTAGAGGACACAGAGAAGGAGAATAGGCTGGGGTTTGGTTTTTGCATTGGAGTGAGTTGGCAACTTCCCCCCCCAGCACGTGGAAATCAGACTATATTGCTGGGCAGCTGATAATCTTCCCAAGCATCCCACAATAAATTCCTGCACTGTATTTTCCTGTCTGAGACTTTTCTCCTTCTGAATTGATTTAGACCATGCACCAACAATGGGTATAGCCCATAAAGTGAGACGAGCCCGACATACGTTCAGGTGAAGCAGCATATTTATGGATATTCAAGTGATTGAAAAAAAGGTGCATGTGTTGGAAACTTTCTTACAGTTTTTCAGATCTAAAAATGCTCTTTCTACCAGATGCTGCTTTCATTCATCCTTTAAAATGTCTGCATTATTAGCGATTGTTCCAGTTAGACGTTGCATTTTAGAAATATTTTCCTCATATCTCTATCACTGAGAGCAGCTTTTGTGTGAGACCAAGGAGAGAAACCTGTGAATCTATTCATTTTAACACACTAAAAGGACCTATACAGAGCCTAGTGAGGAACAGCTATGGGTGAAATTACTTTTCTGACCACAAGAGAGACTCTCCACTTCCCATAGGCTGGTTATGATCAACTATGTGATGAAGATATAGCACTGTTGATGTATAACATGCCAGCAGCTGATGGGAAAATCAACACTGGTGAAAGAGCAGCATAGACTTCAGTATGCACTATGATTCATGTTAAATATCATGGGTTAATGCAAGACCTGCAGAAGATTCAGTGTGCTGCTTTTGGCTAGAGTAATGCTTTTCACAATTGCTAGTATGGGACTGTATTTTGGGTTTATGCTTGGCCCAGAGTTGGTAAGTTTTCATTTTTTTCATGTACCTCCTTAAAAGAGGAAACAACTTATTCCCTTCCAATTCAGCACATTTTGTAGTCTATGATCCTGTGTTAGATGGCGTTTGATGCCAAGGATTGATTCTGCTTACCCTTTGAGCAAATTACTCTCCAAGAGAGAAGGCTGAGAGTCATGAAAAGCTTAGATTATGCAACACAGAAAATTATACGTCTGAAAGGAAAAGGGACAAAACACCTTCCCATGAGTGACACTAAAAGAAGTATTTTAGGGACAGAAGAAATTATATGGACTTTGACTCATCTCAGAAAGCCCTTCAGTTGAGTGAAAGCAGAACTGGAAGCAAAAAAACCTGTCTTGCAAGGCTACAGCAGACAGAGCAATATTTATTTGGAAACCTTAGCTTTCCGATGAGTACTGTCAATTTTTAAAATGGGTCTGTTGTCATTCTAGTTTTGAAAGTATTTTTGATCTTTTTAGGGCAAGCATTCTTTCTTTCCACTGCAAACTCTGAAAGAGAGCAACTTGTTACAGTGTCGTCAGAAATGGAGGGCATTGATGGACCAGACCATTGCTGCTGCTCTGCATTCAGCTGACTGCACGTCAGGGGAAAAGTATTCTGCTGTTAATTGAATGAAACTAAATAGAGATAGAAAAGATACAAGTGGAAAAATGAAAACACAAGAAGTATCAGCTTTGTGAAAAGTATTGATAATATCAGGGAAAAATAAAAATAGTGAAAGTATTTTCTCTGAGACTTTCCACACTTATAAAGGAAGGGAAGGGGAATGCAGGAGGAAACAGAGACTGCAGGAGAGTGTAAAAGGAAACCACTGCTCATAGGAGACTTCTATTTTCAGATTTAAAAGCACACTGTCAGTGTCTTCTGTGGAAAACAACAACAAAAAACTATTTAACATGTTTCAAAAACTGAGAAAGAGTAAATATATACAGTAAGAAGGATCTGAAGACATTTGCAGGTTTTCCCATAATATTTTCCACATTCTTCTTCAGAGAAATGTGTCACAGGGTTCAACCTCTGTAACACCCAGCATTTGTCTGTTCACACTGACCTAATTTTCAGGAGGCTTTAGGATTTCATGTGTATAAGCAATTTATCATGAATACATACACTGGAGTTTGTCATGCATATACAGACCACAGTTTCCAAAGAAAAAAAGTTGGTAATGGAAAAGGTGTATCATTAAATCATTAAAGCTTTCTTGCACACAGTTCCCTGTAAATCCAAACAATTTAAATACTAATCTGTACTAATGCTTTTACATGTAAAATGAGTAAGCGTGTTTTTATTGCATTTTAGACAGCCAATCCTTCTTTCTTGCCCATATTTGCATTAAGTGCATATAGTTTCACACATTTAGATAGCGATCCTTCAGTTGAGGAATCAAATGCTACATCAAAGCAGAATAGAATATTTTCATCATGTATGTAATGAAAATATTTTGCAAGTGTATTAGAAGTAATAATTGCTCATCAAACTAAATAAAATGAAACTTGGAAAAAATGTAGAGCAGTTTTAATAAAGTATTTGAGCTGCAAGGAAAAATATTTAAATTTGTAATCAACACATACAAACAAATCACTCATCAAATTTCCTAATATTGTGGTGCTAAGTGAGCTAATTATCCATTCTAAATGTTATTAAAATAGCTTTTTTTCCTTTGAAGTTAACACATTAGTTTTAATAGAACTATCAGACATGAGAAATATAAAAAACACAGACAACAAAACATCTGCAGAATACAAAGTACCTGTTCTTTCAGATGTTTGGACTTTGTGCTGAAGACTGTCGGGGCATAAGAGGATGGTACTGTTTACAACAAAACACTAGAAATACAGAGGACACAGATCTGACTTCCTATGAAATATGATGAATGAAGTTCAAAGATAAAAATTCTGGGGTCAAAAGACGAATAAATTTTTTTTTTCACTTATTTAGAGCAAAAATATCTCTCCTAGATTCACTGTGTCTATACTGATATTAAAATGAGGAAAGACATGGAGACATTCTACATTTGTAGAGCAAACTTACTGGTACATACACACAGATGTGAAAAATGAAACTATCAAACTAAAATCACATTAAGAATTGAAAGGATAGATTTTTACAATTATTCTTGTCCCAAGCTACAGCTGAAATCCATTTCAACAAACAAACATTTATTAAAAGCAATAAAACTAACTTAAATCCACTAATTCACCAGAAGCATGTAAGTATGACTCAACTGGATTTGTCTTAGGAAAAAATATCTACTCAGAGAAATACAACCATTGTGATGACTAATCATAATTCTGTAAAGTATGTCACTAAAAGTTGACTTTGAATAATTACTTTAATTAATCTTGTTTCTTCAAATGCAAAACAGCATAAATTTCATATATATTATGTATATTTCATGGGAAATATGAAATGCTAGCATTCTCCTGTCTTTTTATTTGGGACAAAGAGGAACAGGAGAGAATTGTGGCATCTGAAGGAGTTAACTCAGGACATTTTCTCTTAAAAACAATCAGAGAATGTTTAAGGCTTTTTATTTGTTTGTTTGTTTGTTTTCAGCAGCATTACCTGGTAATTCCTACATGTAATCTCTAAAGGTGCTCACCTATCCAACTATCACTTTATGTAAGTTTGAAATGGGCTTCATTGTTATTTCAACTAAAAAGCCTCCAAAAGTACACGTTTTAAAAACTCCACCAAGGTTTGGTATGATTTTACCTTTGGAAATATGTATCTCTTTGTCCCTTATACAGATAGATTATAGAAAACCTGATTAGATCAAATATTTAAATTTTTCTGGTTAAGCAGGATGGACTGAACCAACACAGTGATAAAACTGAGGGCTGTTGTCAGTACAGGACACAAAATAATTATCTCTGGAAAATACATGAGATTTTAATCAATGGGTTCAAGAGGTCTGATAAACTGCATTGACTACAAGCTCCCATTTACACCACATTTGGTAACCCCAACACCAACTGCACTTCTAGCTTTAGTAAACCTTATATATACCTCATTTAAATTGCACTCAACTATCTTGAAATAGGGATAACAAAAAAAATTAGCTGAAACTTTTTTTCTTATGAGCCTTTCACATGAGCCAGCCACTTGTGACTAGCTAGCTTTTGTCATTATAATGACAATTCTGACCTTTTTTTACATCTTCTGCTCTTCTTCACATAGTTGAAAAAATATTAGATGAAATGGAATAGTTCTTTCCTAAAGTTCCCAGTGAAGAGGTACAATATATGAAAGCTTCAGACATAAAATGTGCGTACAAGGAAATGAATGGGCAAAGAAGTAATAAAGCCCTTAAGTCTTAAGGCCCAAGCTTAAATTTGCAAACTATGTTTCACTTAGGAAAGGAAAATAGCCTGAGCTTAAAAAACAAAAAAGAGAGGGGAGAAAAAAAAAAAGGCAAAACCCCTCATGAGTGCTGAAGTCTCTTTAGGATCTTGTAAAAGAAATAAAAGAAATTGGCCTTTGGACCTCCTCCAGTTTACTCATATTCCCACCCAAAATTGAACAGTTGCCCTTGACCACATATACTTGTTCCTGAGGATATTATGTCTCTTTTTTGAAAGTGTTTCAACTGAAGCAAGAAGAAAAATGCTGTATAAATAAAAAAAAATCTCAAACAAATATCTCAGCATTTCTGATTTGAATTTTCTCACAGTCTTTTAATGTGTCAAAAAGTTTGATTTTCTTTTTCTCAGTGTTGTATTTTATTTTGTGACAAACATTAGTAAAAATGTTGTTACTGGAATTTCCATGGGATAGTAAAGCTGTCTTTCAAGCTGTTTCTTAATGGCAAGATGGAATACATCCTGCTGAAGTTAAAATAGGTATTTGGTCTTTTAACATGTTGGTTCACAGCATCAGTTTTTTAAATCTGGATATGTCTGCTAAGGTCAGTATAGCAGTAACAATTTATATCAAATAAACATAATCTCTGCTGTTTGACAAAATAAAAGCATCTTTTTCCACTCAATTAATTTCAGATTTCATAATATTATATTAAACTTCCTAATGCCTTGTTTCCATATAAATCTATGATTGATTTCTACAAATGTGATCAGTAAGTAGGAGGGCTTTTTATACCTGTGATTTTGCAAAGCTTCCTGCAGGAATTTAACTGGATAAATGAGAAGTAATCTTTTTTTTTGTAACTGCTTTGCAACTTTTACTATTCAAGTGCTTTGTTGGCAAGGAGTTAAACATAATTTTCCTGAAGCTGAGGCATATAAATTAAACAAAAAATAAATTTGCATTGGAAGTTCATTCTGGTTTATTTACTGTCTAGCCGACACTGTTTATGTCCGACAGTTAGAGCATATAGGGAATACTTTCTCAGTATCATTCAAGGATTTGTCATCATCTGAGATGGGGCTTCAAAATTAAGTCTTTAGCTGGTCTGCTGTGAAGAATTCAGATTCCTGGAGGAGTTCAGTGTGTCTGTGGATTTTGAGGCATATAAAAAGTGTACAAGAACTTTCAAAGCACTATATTTAGTGAATGCATCACATATAGCTTCTGAGGTGCAAATTGTAAGCATCTGTAAGCAATACATTGACTTTTAATAGCCAGAGAAGTAATAAAATAATACTGCCCCCCAAAAATTGTATTTATATGTTTCTATAACGTCTACATCATAGTTAAGATACAGTTATGGCTGAGGGCAAACTCCACCACTGACCTTTTATGACATTCTGCAAAGCTCACTGTCAGCACTACAAGCTGCAAAGTAATGGAAACAAAACCCAA
>VXBU01015034.1:152621-166376 GCA_013400315.1 Bombycilla garrulus | reverse complement strand
AAATCTATGATTGATTTCTACAAATGTGATCAGTAAGTAGGAGGGCTTTTTATACCTGTGATTTTGCAAAGCTTCCTGCAGGAATTTAACTGGATAAATGAGAAGTAATCTTTTTTTTTTGTAACTGCTTTGCAACTTTTACTATTCAAGTGCTTTGTTGGCAAGGAGTTAAACATAATTTTCCTGAAGCTGAGGCATATAAATTAAACAAAAAATAAATTTGCATTGGAAGTTCATTCTGGTTTATTTACTGTCTAGCCGACACTGTTTATGTCCGACAGTTAGAGCATATAGGGAATACTTTCTCAGTATCATTCAAGGATTTGTCATCATCTGAGATGGGGCTTCAAAATTAAGTCTTTAGCTGGTCTGCTGTGAAGAATTCAGATTCCTGGAGGAGTTCAGTGTGTCTGTGGATTTTGAGGCATATAAAAAGTGTACAAGAACTTTCAAAGCACTATATTTAGTGAATGCATCACATATAGCTTCTGAGGTGCAAATTGTAAGCATCTGTAAGCAATACATTGACTTTTAATAGCCAGAGAAGTAATAAAATAATACTGCCCCCCAAAAATTGTATTTATATGTTTCTATAACGTCTACATCATAGTTAAGATACAGTTATGGCTGAGGGCAAACTCCACCACTGACCTTTTATGACATTCTGCAAAGCTCACTGTCAGCACTACAAGCTGCAAAGTAATGGAAACAAAACCCAAAACAATTCCCAAACCGAGATCGGTTTCTAACCACATGTAAGCTCAGCTGTGTTACATAATAAAATGTTCCAGCATGTATTTTGCATCTGTAATTATTTCCCATCATTCCCTATACAACCTTTCTAATGTGTAAAATAGTCATACCCATATTTAAGTGAATGTTTGTTCCTTTTCACTTTAGAATTGATATCTTGTGTATGCAAACAGGCAGGGGCAATTTAATTGTCCCTCAAAGCAATTTTGTCACTCAAGTTATATGAGTACTCAATAAAACAGAATTCTCTCATATCACCTATGATCTGAGAGGGTAAGGCATGAACGCCATCCATTTAAATCACACTTTACATAGTTCAATCAAATATAGTAAATTTATATTTTCACTTGGAGTAAGCATGGTTGAAACATTTTTTAAATGGGTCTACACTCAAGATTTTATTTTCTAAATGCTGTAAAAACAGCTATGCTGACTTTACATTCATTTAAATATAGTTGTATGAAAACTGTCAAAAAAGATTTTCAGCATAGATGCATTTTTTAAAGCACAATTTTAATCTTTGAAATATAATCGGGTTGCAAAAAACCAAACAGGTACATATTCAATTCAAAATATTTGAGCAGAATTTTTTTAAATTTCATGGTGATCACGGGGTTTCATGGTTACACAGGGTTGAACCTTTCTCCACAGAAGACAAGGTGGTATCTTGTAGGAGTTGTCACATAAGAAATATTGGAGAGTAGCCAAGATGTACCAGCTTGGTTCAATGGGCTGTACCTGGTATGAATCAGCCTTTAAATGAGCTGATGTAGTCTGATGAGCTGGGTTAAATTTCAGAAGTTCATGGAGAGCAAGGTTGGATTTATTAATATACTGATTTTCCCACAACTACACTTTGATCACTGACTTAAACTGATGTTCTTGGAGTGAGGAAACATATGCTAAAGAAGAACTTGTCATGCAGGACATCTATAATTAAAGAAGGTCTTCAATGAAAGCATTTCACAACACCTCCATTAAGCTTTGTCATACTGCAAAAAGAACATGAGCCTCTGTGTAAAGAAAAGTTAAACAATTGTCAGCTGAAAGCAGATGAGGATTTTATTGAATACCTGTATTACTAATGCATGAAGAGGTACCCATGCAGAGCACAGCAGATACAATAATTGCTTTTAATCGTTGTGCAATTTTTATTACCATTGGAACTACTAAACAAAAAGTGGAGGATAGCTTTCCCTTACCGGTAGCCAGAGTTTTGTTTCAGGAGAAATCAGTGGCCTAGGTCATTGAGTTGCCACTGATTCTATCGCCAGGGTCGCCTCCAAATGATGAGACAGGTAGCTTTACTTTTTTGAAGACAGTACAGATAAGGAACTCAAACCCCACTAGCCAGGATCATATAAAAGGTAAAGTATGGATTACCATTTCCAAATCTTCCCACTGTGAATAAATAAAACGATTTGACCAGGCAGTAAAAAGAAAAAACTTGGCGTGCACTTATATAATCTTTAAATGAAAGTATATCAATAGAGAAAGTAATATAAATTAATCATCAATTATCAAAAAGCATTGTGGCAATTTCTATACTCATATGAAGATTCCACTAAGGCCACAGTGATTGTATCTTGAGCCATGGTGCAAATATGCAAAACACTGGAAAGCAGTTTTTGAAGATTTGTTCAGTGTAGGCTAGGGAAGAGACACTGCTTGGCAGCTGTCCTGGCAGAAACTACTGCTACAAATCATGCTTCAGCTGTAAAGATGTACTTTCATTTTTTTTAAGTGTTGGTATTAAATATTGAGAGGTGGATGACAGACAGAAATAGATGTATATATGAAATTTATTTAATGCCCAGTGTAAAATTGGTTTAATATTTTAATTTTATTAATTCTCAGTGCAAATTGTTTTCATTCGATTTTTAGATGAGGATCCACACTATTGCAAGTACTACTGAAGCCATTACCTACAAGGGTAGCCACAAGCAAAGCAGGAATATAATGACTCTGGACAGTGGAGATTCCCACTTTGAGAACTTTGCTCTTCAGTTGTCATTACTTCCTTTCTCTATTCTACTAAGCTTACAAAAGAAATTTTTTCAAAATTAATTCAAGTGTTGTCCAGAACCTCATTCTGCACATGGTATCTGGCCAGAGGCTCTTTCATGAAAAGATAAAAGGTTCATAGGTCTTTGTTGAAGGTAGTGTTAAAACAGTACCTTACACCCTTGGGTGAAAGAAGGGAGAACTGAGTGTCTTGTCTCCGTTATCCTTGCACCTGGAAGACTAAGGTCAGAATATAGAAAACAGGCTAATACCAAGGTACAATTATTTTTTCATTCATTCATCCTTCTGATCCAACAGCAGTGCAAAAGGCAGGAAACATACTTTCATTTATTCCTGGTTTTAATCTCTTCTATGGTTTTCTTATTAGCTCTTTTTCCTTGTCTACTGCTGTTTCATTTACAGATTTTCTGAAGTACCCTCATTTTCAAAGGGAAATCGACCTGGTTTTCATTTGATATTCTCAAGTCCTGTGGTGTCAATAAAACTCATCTACTCCCATCCCAAGTACTTTGGGTTTATATATTAAGCATGGCGAAACTCAGGCATGTATCATTTTTCAGGGGCTAGATGGAAAAAATTCTGTTTTAAAAGGTGGTATCACAAATTTGAGTTTAATATTGTGAAAAGTCAACATGAAGCAAAATCACAGAGATGCTAAGTATTTCAGCTTTATCAGGGAACAAAAATATGAACATCAAAAATATACATTTCTCTTTTGTTTTCAAGCATCATCAAAAAGAATCCATTCAAAAGGCCAATAATCAAGCATGAACAGAGGCAAAGAAACAGTAAAACATAAAATTCATTGAAAACACATAGACAGTGAAAATATTAAGTCTTCTTCTTTACATATGGGGATTTGTAAAACCAGGAATAAGTGTCACAAGACTTAAATGGTGTCCTGAATCAATTCAGAAGTTTGCCGGTTTGAGCTTAAGCCAAATGACTACCCAGTGAAGAGTGACAGATGCACCTGACATAGCATTCCAGTTCAAGGACATAGCAGAAATATCACTCTAGCTCTCCCCAGTGACAGAAAAACTATTGATTGCACATTTACAGCTCAAATGCTTTTTTTCCCTCCTTTCTAGAGTAACAAAAGAATTCTAAGTGTATTAAGAGCTTGTGGGTTTGGCTTCAATTCAAGGCCAAACAAAGGGCTCAGACTTCCACCATAGAATACAGAAGAATTTACAAGTTCTGTGTTCAGATTTGTGAAAACTTGTTTATCTTTTGAGCTACCAAGCATTTTCAACAGTAGGAGCACACAATAGAAAAAAATTCCTTTTGTTTTCTGATGGAAAGGCTTACAGGTACCAAAATCCATCCTAGAAAAGGTTATCTATAACTTGAATTCAGGTTTGTCTTGTGCATTATACACTAAGAACCTGAATCACTGATAATTGATCTACCAAAGTAGACCAAGTAGTTTGGATAACCTGGAGGCATATACTGTTTTTCTAGGGAGGAAATAGAAAGACAAAAAAGGGAAAAAAAGCCCAAACAGTTCATATTCTTTTAACTGCATTTCATTCACTGAAATGAATTAATAATTTGTTGAGCATATGAGAAAATTTATTATTTTCTTATATTTAGGATGAAGACATAAATAAATACATAAGCTACACAACAGCTAATTAATTAAAAATGGCACTCAAATTTTTTTATTATTATTCTTTTCAGATGTTTACTCAGTCTTCTCTACTGTTAGGTAAATATTAAAAGAAAGCCTGCATATTAACCAGTTTCCCTTTTTTAATGTTTATTTTTACTTTCATGGTAGAGAACTGGTCTTCACACACATAAAGACATATTTCTCTTCCTTTCTCTCTCTTCTACTTAATTTTTCCCAAAAAGGTAAGGAGGAACTATGAAAACTTGGGTGAATTCACAACTTCTAAGTCACAGTTATTAATTTGTGATTTATGTTTTCAGTTTCTATGGCTGATATTAATGCAAAGGTTATATAGTTTTTTAAAGCACAAATCTCAAGAGGAAAACATCTGTCAAGCAGTCTCGCTAAGAGACAAGAAACTGAGCACAGAGAGCAACTGAAGAAGAGAAGCTGGCTTTTAACAGGAACTGAGTTAAAAAGACATGAAAGTAGGCTGCCAGAGACAAGTGGAAAGAGTTGGATATGAGTTTCACTTCATTGCCTTGGACTGGAGCTGGAGCTCCTGTAAGAGGGAGAGACTGGAAGCAGAACAGCACAACAGGATCAGGTCTGAAGAGCTTCTCAAGGGCCAGTGTCCACACCAAGCATATTTGTGGGGAGTTCACTTCAGGATACCTCTAATTTGTTGCCATCAGCAGAGCCCCCATCTGCAGATAGAGGGCATTTGAGGGTTATTTTTTTTTCTCTGCATGCAAAAAAGCTTTATACTTTGAGATGGCCATGAGTTCTGAATCACCAGGGTTTAAGTGGGGAGAACCAGGAAATTTTCCTCAAAAGCACTTTGCTGATTAAAACTTAAATCTCAAGAAGCTTCTAGTTGAAGATCAAGAACTTCTTCAGGATTGAGTAATTGTCTCCTATCCATGATATTGAGGTACTGGACTAAAATGATATTGCTCTCCTCTATTTCCAGCTCAATACTAAGCAAAAAATTTACATTTATTTTCCCTTTTCCTTCCTAAAGAAGTTTGATTATTGTAGTGCACTTCGGATGTAAACAATCTTGCAGTTAGAGTTATGCAGTTCAGAGAATTGTGTAAATGGTAATGCTTCAAAGGGCAGAGTTAAAGACCTGTTTAACTTCTACAGTCATTTTTAGTCCGTACCTTTTTGTGATCTCAGTGAACCAGTATGCAACTTGACTTCTCTAACACCCCAAATTTTACCATTTGTTCAAATATTTTAATGTCTCTCATGATGTAACTGAAATTATTTTTCTTTTGTATGCTAAATTGTTGATGAAAACACATAAGAAAAATGCTATATATAACAATGCTGTATGGGAAGGAATGTTACAAATTTGAGTCCGCTTAAGAGTTGATCCTGTATTCAAAGAAGTCAAATGAATGAAACCTAAAGTTATTGAGGCTGTTGAAGCTGCCTATTCTCTGAATACGACTTCTGATGAGCAGAGATCATTTTATGGTGGTTCTTCTACAATGGAAACAAAGAATATAGCATTATGGATTAAGCCTGCTTTTGAAATTGTTTGCAGCTTTGGTACAGCAGTATAGAAACACTAGAAATACGGTAACAAAGAGACAAACAGGACAGCTATAAAAGGTTCATAAGTTATTTAAGGTAGATTACATTTATTAACATAATAAGTGACAAATTATTTTTGGGATATTCTTTTTCCTGTTAGTTCATTCCTTGTTGAATATATTACATCATCAATTCTCTCTTCCTTACCCTTCACAGTGCTGCTCAGGTTCTGTGGGAAAATAGGTTCATCTGGCCATCCCAGGCAGACTTAATTTATGTAATGTACCAACCTAATTAGCAAACTTTAGGATATAGTGGTCTATTTTTGTTTTCTGTTAATTTCCTTTTTTTTTCTATTAAAATATTGTGATGAAATTTCTTTCATTATTAATTTCCGAATTTAGAATTTGGAAAAGATACTTTTTTTTAAATGGTCCTTCAGGAATTTTTCTATCAACTTATATGTACACACCAAACACCCAAACCATTTTTAAAAGAAAAGAAAAATGCATATAATTTTTACACTGGAAAATTGTTAGTCACTCCACTTTTTTTCTTGTAAAACTAGAATATAGTGTTTGAGATGGAACCTGACTTTTGCATACATGGACACATAACATATACAAAATATACTTTACATACACTTTTGTAACCTTAATGCTTAAAAAAAGTCCTTGAACTCTTTGCGACCTGGAGTTTTTGTTCATTAGTCTTCATCTGAAGTACACGCATATTTTAGATTCCCTGTGTTGCTTTGTTTGAAGCTAAAATAAGATTCAGTTGCTAGAGTGAAACAATCTCATTTCTGTTTCTAGCACTTCTTGTGAAAAATCTATTAAATAATCTTTTCCTTCTTGTTTGTTAGACTGTAATGACCAGTTGTTTTCTATTGCTCCCTTCTTCTCTGTTTCCCACCTTCCCTTTCCTCCATTCGATTTTATTTAATATTCCAAGGGCAAAGACAGTGATTAACAACCAGCATCTCATCTGAGCTCCCATTTTCAAACACAGCAGGTCAAAAAAACTGGTTTAGCTGAGATATTATTCGGAGATACGAAATTCTGGTCCCAGGTGAGTCTCTCCAGGCCACAGAAAATGAAGCCTGAGGGTGCACAGTATTTCTTAGTTGTACTTTGTGTGACACTTATTTCCATGATCCTTTCAAGCTTACTTATTTTCTACATTCAATAATATTTTTTCCTTACCTTAACGTCCTCCATTTCCTTTCCCACCTTAAAAAAAATACATTAAAAATATAAATTAAAAGCGAAAGAGAAAAAAAACAAGAAAAGCATGCCTCTAATATATATGTTCTATTTCTAAAATTGAACAGTCCTCTCAGGAATCTAAAAACAATATTTTACCTTTTCATTTATGAATTGTTTATCTCATTTTTTGAAACACATATTTTCAGAATAATTTTATAGGAAACCTAAAAATAGCAGTAAATCAGTATGAAATGCAGTAAAATGGAGACTAAGTTCTAAATACTTATCAGTTTCTACACAACTTCATTATGTTTTCTCATTGGTTATTTCACAGCAGTAATAATGCTAATAATGATAAAACATTTTTTATTTTATAATCTAAATACGGTTTCCATTTTAAAAATTGCAATTAATCATACTATTATTTCTCATATAATAATGCTTCTCTTTTTACACCTGACTGGTTTCCTCCAAAACCTTAGGATTCTTCTAAGGTGAGGAACTGCTTGCCCACAAGTGCAGAAACATGTGCTACTAGGGATATTTTGAAAATCTCAAATACGCTACAAAATAAAACACTCTAGCACACATAAATTGTCTTTAGAGTCTTTAAAATTTTGATTGCTTTATTTCCTTTGACAAATATTATTTCAGGCTAAAAAAAAAAAAAAGTAATTACAATACATGCCTCAAAAACATCTATACTCTCCAATACATTGCAAGTACAAAATGAAAAGATTAATACACCAAGTAGTTCTAAGTAGGCATATTAATACACCAAGTAGTTCCAAGTAGGCATATAAGGAGATGAAAAAATGTAGATGTCTTTTATTTTATTTTACTGAAACTTGATCACAACAAGAATAAGTGACTGGTCTTAACTATTTTGTAATGCTCAGTTCACTTCCTGGATGAGTACATTTCTGAGCTCAAAATATTGGAACAAAAGGGGTTTTATCCTATTCCTGCATGGAGAAATAAAAAACTGGTTTCAAAGCATTCAAATTTTAAGTCACCAAGAATCGCTACTGCCTTCAAAAGTAGCACCTTTCAATAAATTCTTATTTTTCCAATACAAGTACACATGTACATTGGAACATTTCTACTGTTTCAGACTTGCTCAGATTTTCCACCACTACAATTCAAATTTAAAGGTGGTGAAAATATACATGTCATTATGTGAATCTGATATCTCTGCAGTTAAAAATTCTCACTGCATTACTTGAAGAATTCTAAAATGAAATACAAAGTCCTCAGATGTCTCTAACATGTTTTTATAATCTATATGGCCTGCCTTTGTCTTTTCCTAAAGTCCTGAAAAGCTCACAGAATATTCTGCATGAAATTGGGATGGAGATTTTCTCCAAGTGTATTGAGTTTTATGACAAAATCAAGAATATTCTTAAATATAAGAGCATGTGTTCACAAGATTGCATGAAGACTGCTATTGCAAATAGAAAATCTTTCTCATTCTAATTTTGAAGAACCATTTGGACTCTGCTGAGGCAATTTGATGCTTCATTGGATCTGTCACTACAGTAAGGTCCAATATATCCTGGTACAAATCTAATTTTGGATTAAAAATTCGTAGTACATTATGAAAGAAATCTGCCATATACATTTTCTCTTCAACTACTTTCCTAAATGAGAATTGATTTGACTTGCTGAATCCCACCCTATATATTCTCCCTTTCTGGTACTTTACAAGCTTTTCTGCTTTTGAGTAAATAAACAAAAATTCCTATATCATTGTGTTGTATTCATAAACATCCGCAATGCCTAGACGCTGCACACATTTGTGCTCACACTGAGTTCCTTTTGTCAGTCTCTGGATCCAGCACTTGGGACAATGACTCAGTTTCAAAACAGAAGTTGTTGACCTCCTGTTGTCAGTACCACTGTAGATGTTTTAACTCTGAGGTCTACGTGTTACTGTGGAGTATGCATCCTTAAAAAAAAAAAACAACAAAAAAACAACCTAAAAAATTAAAAAATAATAAAGAAAAATTTAGGAAGATTCTTAATTGTTGTTTCATGCCAGAGTGCTGCTGTATTCTGTGGTTTCTCCTTAGGGAGGGCTGGCATTCTTTGTATTCGTCAAAGAGATTCTCCTTTTAGAACTATTGTTTCTGATACTCATCAGGTATTCCTGTGCTGCTGACAGTTCATATTATCTTTGTAAACCTAAAAAGTGCTCTGCCAATGCACTGTAAGGACACCAGCTACATAAGCAATGAGTATATAATTGAGATTTGTCTTTAGAAGTGTGCAATGAATGGGTGTGTGAGAGTTAAACCCACTGGCAACTCATAATGCTGGCCAAACTTATTTTACATTGAAATGCCACTTTCTGCCTATGGTTAGAAATAAATGGAAACAGCTAATAGTGTTGTAGTCTCCAAAGTTTCACCAGTTTCTCTATTTAGATATATCCCTTTTCAGCTCCTTTCTTGGAACCAATGCAGATATAGATGATGACGGAGAAAAGTCAGGAGCTGCAGCAAAGTTCACTAGCTCTGATTGAGATTGATGGGCTTTAATAACATTCTCATTCATGTTAACTACTGATAATGCTCACACCGGCTACAGATTCCAGATAGAACTCTACACGGCTGTAAACCAAAATATATAAAAGTTTATACCTTCCTGAGAAACTTCATATCTGATGTGAGCTTAGTGATGAGTATTTGCTGTTAACATAGAGCTGACCACGATCTCCATCCATTCATATTCCCAGAAAGCAGCACCAATATTAGAATTTTCAGAATGGAATAAGCAGTGAGTGGATGCTGTAATATAAGAAAATGCAATATACCTATGACAGTAGTTTTGAAAGTTATTCTTATTGTTCATTGACCATAGTGTTGGGATTTTTTATTTCTTGAAGGTTTAAAACAAATGTTCTTTAATTTCTTGTTGGCTGTTGGTGTTTGGGGGAGAGAAGTGCTGTTTTTAGATAAAAATTGTTTATTTATTAATTGGCTGAATACAGGAATATGGAATAAATCTGTGACCCAAGTGGGTGATTTTTTCTTTTTTGGGAAGATGCGGAATGAGAAGTGAACAAAGCATGTAGTTGCTTGTTCAAAGTATTCACAACTGAATGTGAAATAACATGAGAGAAGATATCTTTTGGCATCTCAGTTAACAGCTCAGACTGCACTAATATGACAATATGATATATTGTCTTTGTACAATGTAAGTCTCTTAATGTGCAACTTCTGGTAATTAGAGTATTAACATGTAGACACATGAATGGATTGCACCCAGCCTAGCAGATCTAAAAGCAAAACAAGTTTTTAAGAATTAATAGTAAAATTATCAACATAAAATTAAATTTTCATACCATTATGATGTTATTATGATGTATACAATGGCAGTGTGCCTATCGATAAGCAACATAAATTCATCTGTCTCTGAATTGGACCATGAATTTCATATGCACCGATTTCTTGGAATAAACACATCTATAGCTTGTAAGCTCGTTGTATGTTATGCTTTACATTTAAGAAACAAATGTTATTATGTCCTCCCATTCACTTCACAGGGCAAAGATGGACCTCTGCTTGGCTGTGTGACTGTTTCCCAGTGGCATCCTTTATTCACAGTATAAAGAATTATTTGCAGGTGGTCACAGGACTAATCATGACCAAGCTATGGTGGGACCACTTAAGATTGTGCCACATACCTGCCTAATTGTCCAAATATGTAAACTTATCTATCCAAAATTCAAGTTGAAATATTGTTTTTAATACACCACTGAAACTTAGATATAGCTGCTAAGATGTTGGGAGGTGATCTACCTCTCTTGCTTAACTTGACCATTATTCGTATATATATACTCTAAATTTCACAGCCTCCACCATAATAAGAAAAGCAATTTCTTACTTCTGTCTTCTTTCTGTCAAAATATATTTTTTATCAAAATACCTGCTAAATCTTTAATCTATAAAATATATATTAATATTTCTTAATATCAATGTTAATTTCAACTACATTTGTCCAGAATTCCAACTTTTGCTATCTGAAATATATCAAGAAAGACTTTTTATGATGGCACATAGACTGCGTCCCCCTTGCAATAGTCTGTTTTCAAAACTGCAGTTGCCCTTGACAGGAATAAGACCTTTTAGCAGCATGTTAAAAACAGACATAAAACATAGTCATACAAGTCTCATAGCCGTGTATACCACTTATTTTCTCTAGAAAACTAATACCAAGTACGGGTAAATTAATGTCTTTCAAGGGTTCCAGGGGAGAGAGGTTACTACTCTTTTGCTCTTCAGTGAGATCACTTAAGAGAGCTGTTGAAAACTCGGTACAGATAGTGGATTCTAATGTCACACAAGCTGAGAAGAAAAAAGTGTGCAATTTACACATTTTGCTCTAGTGCCCTAGTATTGATTCTGTCCTATAAACCAACTTGTTCCCACATAAGACAAACATAAAGCTGTCTGAACTGAAATGCACCAATCTATCTAAAGCATCTGTTTCTGGGAGAAGAGATACAGAGGGAAAAAAACAACCTACAAAACTAAGGACATAGCTTTGTTTTTGTTCTGTTAATGGTCCCATCTGTGAAAATAAAGGGCGTGAAAACCATCAAAAGCATCCAGGAACTTTTGCAAGGTGGATAGAGAAATATGCTTTCATTCCGACAACCTTGAACTATCAGAAAGATGTGATAAAGAAACTAGATGGTGGGAAATATGGAAATGGCAAGGAGGGCATTGGATGGTGGTGTGGTGTAACCCCATGGGGCAACTAAAACCCACACAGCTGCATGCTCACTTCCCTCCAGTGGGATGGAGCAGAGAATCAGAAGGGTAAAAGTGAAACAACTTGTGGGCTGAGATAAAGGCAGTTTAATAGATAAAACCAAGCCATGCACACAACCAAAGCAAAACAAGGCATTAATTCAATACTTCTCATGGGTGGGCTGATGGTCAGCCATCTCCAGGAAAGCAGGGCTCTACCACGTGTCATGATGACTCCGGAAGACGAATTCCATTGCTCTAAATATGTCCCCCTGCCTTCCTACTCCCCCCCACTTATATGTTGAGCCTGACAACATATGGTCTGGGATAGCACTTCCATCACCTGAGCTCAGCTGGCCCAGCTGTGTCCCCTCCCAACTCCTTGTGCTCCCTCAGCCTCCTTATTTGTGGGGTGAGGAGCAGAAAAGGTTTAAACTCTGTAAATACTGCTCAGCAATAGAGAAGATCTCTCTGTGTTCTCAACACTGTTTTTCTTACAACTCCAAAACTTAGTCCTCTACTAGCCACTACAAAGAAAATTAACTGTATCCTAGCCAAAACCAGCACAGATAGATTTACAAGTACAGACACATATGCGTGAGAAGTCTCTTCTGGATGAAGGCCTTCCATTTGGTGTAGTGCCACAAAAAGTGAGTTTTATTCTCAGGTAAATTAACATAAACATTGTCATCAAACTTGTCAAAATAAGTAAGTAAAGGTAAAAACTCTGATTTCTGGAAAACAGCAAGAAAAACTACAAAACACTTCTAAGTGCCTTAAAAATAAGAATAAGGTGAAAAGCAGCCCACACTGATTCATTAAGAACAAAACATGTCAAATGAATCTAATTTTTTATGTGAAATTTATCAGGACTTGTGGATGAGGGAAAGTATGTGACACATGCTGACTTCAGTAAGGCTTTTTACATTGTTGCACATGACATTTTCATCACTAAGCCATGGAAATATAAACTAGATGATACTGCTGTTTGGTGAGCCTAACTGGTTGGAAAACCATACAGAAAATAATTATCAGTGACTCACTGTCAAACTGGAGAGATGTATCAAATTGGGCTCTTCAGGAGCCTGTCTTTAATTTAATATGATTCAATATTTTCATTACAATGGTGGATGATAGCACAGAGAGTAAGCCTATTAAATCTACAGATGACACCAAACTGTGACAGATGTGAAGACATTGGAGGACAGGATTAAAATTTGAAATGGTCCTGTCAAATTGGAGAAAAAGCTGCACATGAACCACTAATGGCAAATGCAAAACTCCATACTTAGAACAATGGACTCAACAAATGCATAACAGGGAATATCTGTGTGAACCACAATATTGTCTGTGCCAGAGATATTTCTGTTTAAATAGAACTGCCCATGTCTAAGCACTACAGCTTCTCCCAAATTCAGTACCTATTCAACGAGACCAATTTGACTTGCCCGAACATCCATTGTTCATTTTCTTCTCTGACACAAAGTGCTTTGGAACAAGTTCCTTGACCGAGAGATTTTCTCTTTTATTCTTCTGTCTCATGTGCTATACTCCTTACCAAAAATTACTCTGAACTGTAGAGGGGTATTCCCTTGCTCCCTAGAGTCTTTGAGTCTCCTCTCCTTTTAAAATGCTGGTATTCTCATCTTTCACCTCCTAGTTCTCACCAGCTTCTAAGAGAGATAAACAATAGTCCTTCTGCAAAGTGTCTATTATTCTTCCTTTGTATTTTATCTTTTCCCAGTTCTCTCCTGCTTCCCTCTGGTTTCTCAGGTAGTTGTGCATCCTGTAGATCTTTCCCGAACTTGCAATATATTAACATTACTCAAAGACCTGTGCCTTAGCTTTGTAA
>VXBU01015034.1:113056-152547 GCA_013400315.1 Bombycilla garrulus | reverse complement strand
GCCTTAAATACCTCAGAGCAAGCTCTCTGTTCTTCAGTTGTTTGTTGAAGACATGACCAGAGCAGCTGTGTGTGTTTATACCAAGATCCCGAGGAAGGTGGAAAGTGGTTTTACAGATACATATCTCCCAAGTTCCAGATAACCCACAGGCACAATCTGGATTTTCCATCAGCCACGCATCGCATCTTCAACCTACCTCTTCCACAACGTGAAACACTAATATTCAGTTATGTAGACAAGATTAAGTAGTGTTTTAAGTCTCAAGTTTGACAAGGAAAAAATTCTCCATTCATCCCTTTTCCTTTGGCTAAAAACCATCACTTCACAGACCATTCTGCTCCCACATAACCATGTCCCCAGAAACTTTCAGGTTGGTCATTAGCTGTAATGCTGCTGAATATGGATATGGGTCCACATCAACAAAACAAATTAATTAAAGTAACTCAGAGAAGGATTGATTGCCAAAGTTGTAGTTAAACACTAAGAATCTGAGATTGAAAAGCTGAAAATGAGCCATCAGTTTCATTCTGCAACAACAAAAAAATGAAATAGCTTTAGTGAGATGCAAAAATAAGAGATTTTCTTGATAAAATATGCACAAAACTGTAAAGAAGCTGTGGATGAGGAGGAGGAAATCCAAAGGGAAGCAAGGGGAAAGATCAGAGTCTTAGAAAATATGTAGGATAAACAGTGAAATTGTTCTTCCTAAAGAAGAGAATATTTGACAATACTTTCCTCTTAGTTTTGCGACTTTCTGTCAATATCAGCACCTGCTCATTAATTAACTACTGAACTTTCACAGCTGACACATAGCAAGACAAATCCCCTGTAAAAGGTGTGCATTTGTAAGCCTTACTGCATTGCAATATTACTGCAGAACTACTGGCTCTTATAGATCAGTCTTCCTATCTTGTTCTACGTCATTCTAAACAATTGTTATATAGATTTCTTGGGGAAAATGACTTGGATTTGACTGATAAATTTTTAAATGACATCTCTGCTTCCTCACCACAAGACTCATCTGACACAGTTTTGAAGCCCGATGCAAGAACTTAAAAATAAGTAGGAGCTGCACAGCCCTATTTAAAACAAATTCTTATTGATTATCTACTCTTAAATGACAAATTTAGATACATTTGCAACTCCTTTTAGAATAGTTTTTAAGAGAACCTGAGACCAAACTTGATTACAAAACAGGACTTTTAACTTTACAAATAGTTTTTAACCACATTTCTTCACAACCAAAAATGTAGGAATTATACCCTTTCATTTTTCATTGTATATATTTTCTCTTTTTTCAGAATAAAAAAAGGAAAAATAAAAAGGCCTATATACCCTGCAATATTAATTAGAAAGATGAGAATATAAGTCTCACTTGACACTGTAGAAGGGGGATGAGTATTCAACCCCTTTAATTAAAAGCAAACATCAAATTGAGAAACCTACAAAAATATGCTCACATAGTTAAGATAAGGCATGACAATCCCTGAGACTGATCTTATTCCCTATCTTTAATTTTATGCTGAAGGTGAAAGTCATGCATAAGTCAAATCATAAGGATTTAGATAAGAAATTTTTTAAAATTGAAAATTCAATACAAAAATATAAAAATGAAAAAAACCCACAAGATTTGTTCAAGCAAAGACTACAGCATTAGTGATATAATGATAACATTTGCAAATGCTGGAAATTTACAGGGCATAAATATGAAGATGCGATTAAGTAGCATATTTCTTACATAAATATTTTTATTCCACTGCAACTTAATGAAAAATATAGATATTTTGCCTGTCAGTAATTTCTACTGGATAGTACAGATTCATACTCAACAGTAATTGCCCAAGACTTTTTGTTCCAAAATCATTTATGAGGTTATTTCTTGATATACTTTTTTTTCCAACACACATGCATCTAATTTGTATATAAAATTGCTAAAGGGAAAACCTCCCACATGAATGTTTTTACAAAAAGCATTCTCACTCGGGTAACTCAGCTGGAGAGACTGAAATCTAACTGAATACCTCAACTAGCATGAACATGTTTATTTAAATCAGATATGAATTAGTATCTGTGTGTTCCTTCTATAAAATCAAAAGTGAAGGAAGATTATTACATTGCATAGGTGGAAACAAATTTGTTAAACATGAGGAGTTTTTAATGTTGATAAAAAAAATTGTACAGGACTACAAAGCTCGGTTGTGCCAATTCTTAGTTAAATAAGATTCATTTCAACTAGAATCTTCAGCTCACTCTTTTGGATATATATCCCTTTGTATTCTGTGAAATTTGTGGCTATCAGCTAGTAATCATGTAATCACACATTAGAGTTTGTGCTTAGGTATGTTTATTTGATGTGTTTTGAAATTCTATGTTTTGCTTCCTGATCATTTCAGAAAATGCATTAAATTTACCATACAAATTGTGTCTCTGAGAAGTTATAGTACACGTGTTAAAAAATTAAAAGCCTTGACAAAACAGGTGAAAACATGTTTTAAGAAGCACATCTTGAAATCTGCTAAATGGTGGAAGATCTTGCCAAATATTGAAGGTTTTCAGGGCAGCTTTTTAAAACATAAAAGCCAAATCAGCCAACCATGCACTTTTCATATAGACCTGGCTCCTGGCATAAAAAACTTCCAGAGTTTAGGATGTTTGCTGCTAACAGACCATTTTTGTAATAGAAGAGAGACTCCTAAAGAAAGTAATGCATTTAGATACTGTTGGCTACTCAGGATTAAAATTAAAAGAACATGAAGTCAGAAGAGAGCTGTGATGTTATTAATCAGAAGAAATAACATTTCGTTGATGACAACTTCCTTGAATTCTCAAGATTATTATTAATAACTATTATTGAGAAAGTTGTGCATGCTTTTTGATTTTTTTTAAATATTACAGAGAGCAAAGTGTAGGTACACTGACGACATTCTAGAATTTTGTTAGGAAAACAATTACAATGAAAAAGTGTACATTGATATTAGATATTTTTTCTCTTTTTCTATCTACAATCAAAAATATGCTTGAGTCAAAGCCTCTACCTTTTACTGCACAGAGCAGACTCAGAGCACACAGAACTACACATTTCAAATTAAACTAATTTGGAACATTCGCTCCAAGAAAACACCTAATATCCTTTAGCTGCCAAGAGTCTTCCAGCACAGGAGACAGACTAGACCCAGTCTGAATAACCCTCCCCAAGACATCTATCTAACTTGGGCCTTGGGCTCTCGGCACCGATTGCTACATATCACAGATCCATTCCTATTGTGTGTACTTGGTAAAGTCGTGGTAGGGTCTATCATCATTAGCAAAACTGCTTCAGGCTGTGAGAGTTTGAAATTCAAGTACAAAGCATAAGATGCAGCTTATTAGTGTAGCTCCCCTGTGCAACCAAGGCCTTTGAGACTCATTGTGCTGGTGACATTTTTCCCAGGGGGAAACCTACACAAATCTACCATTCCTGATGTCACGTGTTCACTACGTTCATGGTAAAACAGCTTCAGCAGAGCAGAGTTTAATCTCCAGCATCCACTTTCTTGCTGAGTAGTACATACTGCACTTGATGAGAAAAACCTTGGGTTGGGTTTCTGTTTCAAACCAGAGAGACTTATGGTTAAAAAGCAGATCTTTCAGTACTTGGATTTATCTTCTAGGACACACCACGAGGAGTTGCTTCAGTATCAAGTTATATTTGCACTAGTCCCGTTAAAGAGTGGGGCCAAAACATCAGAAGGCAGCTTAACTAAATGGGAACTGGGCAAAAGGATGTTCTGTGCTTTGAGAAGTCAGGAGATATTGACTGAAGTTACTTCAACAAATTAAAATATCCTGTTTAGAATTTATAATAATTATAACCATTCAATTAATATGATTGTTTCAATATTCAATTCTTTGCAGTATACCTTTCCAGCAGCTTTTTTGTCATTATTCTTGATTAGCTGTAATTAGACAAAAAAGACATATTTTGAAAAGCAAACACTAATAAAAGATGAAAAAAAGTAGCTGTGATCATGCCTGTCTTTCTCAATGACACAGAAAATCCATTGTGCAAGTCAGAATAGAAACTATATTTTCTGAGCCATAGGCCTGTAAATTTAATCAAAAAGTTATTTTTATTCTCTATTTAAGTGTAATTATCATTGGCTATGAAAAATCCTTTACCAAAATAGTTTGTGGAGCAACAGGTAAGGAAAAAAGAAACTTGTAGTTAGTTTTTGAATTAATAAAAGGAAAAGTTTAATATATATGCTTGGAAAATATGTAGCACAGTTAAACAAGATCCATGTGAAATATATCCAACCATCTAAAATTGAAGGCAATTAGCAGCAATTATAGAGCTTCTTTCCCAAAACTATGTATTGTAAATCCTTTTAATCAGTGAAAGCACCAATAACATCAAGCCATTGTGTGTCTGAACAGGAAGCCTAGTATGTAAGAACACTTTGCTTTTAATTAACTTTTGGATACCACTTTCTGCAGATTATTATCGGGAGAGGTGCTGCATAGAGGAAACTATGTATTTTATGTTCCTATTAAAGGATTAATTGTATTTTTAAGTGCAATATGTTAATGAGAAGTAATAGTTGCTTGCTGGAGCTATACTGTACTTAATAGGTTGGTGGATTAAACAGTCCCTGCATTAAAAGGAATTATTGTATTTGTCATAAATACCTTTGAGGATAAATTTGCTTTCAACTGCTGGAGGAATTCTTTGATACAAAACATGAAGGATTACATGAAGGTGACAGGAGAGGTAGTCTGCATCTGTCAGGTGTGCTCCTGATCACAGGCCAAGAAAACTTACGAAGTAACCTGGGGCATATTACATTTAGAAACCTAGCCCTGTTATCAAAAATCAAAGAATCCGATGTAGTTGAATGTTTTGTATTTGGAAAGGGGAAGGGAAGAAGTAATGCATTTGGAATTTACTGTGTTTCTGTACTAGCTGCACTTTTTCTGCTGGGCTCAGTAACCCCTCAGAGGGAACTGTGTTTATAACAGTATCTGCTACTGCAATGCAAAAATGAAGCCGCAAAAGCTAAGTTCTCAGTTTTTTAACACAAGCCCCAAGCCATGACCACAATGGGCAATTTAAGAAGGGGAAAAAAAACCACCCAACAAATGAACAGAAAACAAACAAACAAAACCCCCCCAAACTTGAGGAAAAAAAACCCGAAGGACCTATCCAGAGTGAATACTTTTCATCTGCTGCTTCAAGACTGGATAGTTTTGTATGAATTATTTTTCATGGGAATTTTGCAAGAATGTCTTCTAACCCCACCCACACTTTCATGTTGGATATGGTTGTTAATTGTGCAAGGGCATGGGTGGGGGGAAAATTACTACTGTGATTTTAGAGCAATTTAGTTTCTAGAGACAAGGGGTTCTTTTTTAGCAAGTGTATAATCTAGACTAAGTCTTTTTCTACAAAAAGTGTAGACTTGATTTTCTTTATGTCAAGTATACTGCAGGTATATTTTGTTGACATTGCTGTAGACTCAAAGAGTGAGACAGTAGGGTGAAAGGGGGGGCTTAGGTTTGATTTGGTTGTGTTGGAAGGATTGTACAAGTGGACAGCCACTTATGAAGTGAGTTTGTACACATACTGGTATAATGCCAAGGAGATGGAGAAAGGGATAAACAAACTTTAAAAGGACCCATAAGGAGAAAGAAAAACAATTTTATACTATAAATTGCAACATAGTTGGAATCACAGAGAAGGAAATATAAAATAGCATAATGCAAGAGAAAAATTGTCTGGATACTAGTAGAAGGATAAAAAAGTGTATTTATGGTTATGCAAAACATATGCAAACAAACTTGTGAAAAAAACTAATTTAACCTCTTTAACCTAATTTAAGTTTGTATATTAGCATAGCAGTGCTTGTAGTTTTCCAAACAAATTCTCAGTGGTACTCTAAGTGTTGAAAGTAGATGAGACTCTCTCAAGTGGTACAGGATGAAATTAAGGCATGCTACTGGAGAGATCATGGATTTAGAGTGAAAGCACTGATCCTATAACCTTCTCCCTGAAAGAAATCTCTCCTCTGCAAATCTGCGACACTTCCTTTCCTTTTCCAAGGTATCCTTCAGCCCTCACACTTCATTAGAGATGCCTTTTTTCAGAATAAAAGCTTAAACTTCCTTTAAGTATGCTTAGACTTCAAAAACATAAGAAAGCTACAGTTGCCTTTGTTTATTTATTTGATGAGGCCTTTTCAAGCTGAAAGTAGCCTGTCAAAGAAAACAGCCTGTGAGGCCCAAACAAAAAGTTTAGTAGCTCTTGATGAATGATATTCTATTTTTTTCCTAAAAAGTTCTAGATGTCTGTCATAAGGAAGGATATAAAATCATGCAAGTACTTTTGACTTGTCAGCTTCTCCTATGATTTTTCCTGTGAAGTTAGAAAAACAGAAAAGTGCAAAAATTCTATTATGTTGCAATGCTAAGTTAAAAGATCTAAAGCTGTTTCTCTTTAAAATATGCAAATAAAATGCTACCCGGCTTCAAGATGTAATTTATGTGTTATTGTTTCTTGCATGGATATGACTAGAATTGTAGTTTCATAAGGTATGATATTAATTAAAGCTTAGTGTTAAGTATATGAAGGCCACAGGAACCAAATTCTTAAAAATTCTAAGAGAAAAGAAGATAAATTTATAACAAGTCTAATATGCACTAAGTATGAGTAAGATCCCTGTCTGGGGCAGGAAGGTGGGAACTAGATGATCCTTACGGTCCCTTCCAACCCAAAACATTGATTCTATTATTATGACTGCATGCTTTAAAAAATGTAGGAATCAATAGAATGTTTACTCAAAGAGCTCAGAAATAGAAATTGTTTCTAAACAGCTTAATAAGAAATGTGCCAGCGTAAGTGTTAAATCTGTTCCTCAGCCTCATTAGTATTTGTCATCTGAAAGTGTTACCAAGGGAGAGAAAGTCTAAGGTAGTCTAAAACAAGGCCAAAATGATTTACATTGGCAGTCAGAGTCAGCCTGCCAGTGCAAGTCAGTTTTTCCGACTCTCAGTCAGTGAGTCAAATAAAGAGAAGTGAGTCTGCTAAGATGGTTATTCCTGAAACCAATTAAAGGCAATTCTGAGGTTCTTTCAACTTATCCCATTATAACCTTCAGTAAACCACCACCTAATTTTTTTATTATAATTATTTGTGTAAGTGCTAGCTCATAGACAATTAGTGTTCTCTGTAGGAAATCACATACTGGATTGACTTCGTAGAAAAGCATTGCATAAAAGTTAAATGACTTTAGGGATAAAGGATCTTTATACAGCATGGTTTTCTGAAACTATTCAGCAAGCTATAAAGTTCCAACTAGCTAGCTTTGAAAACAGTATGTCTGGCTTATGAATTTAGTGGCTTGAGAGTAGAGCTAGTGGTAAACCTGAAACACTGAAAATTTATGTGCAGTCTTTGAAATTAAATAATTGCATTAGTCTGCATAATTTGGGATGCTTTATAACACTTTCAGCACTAAAACATTTTTATCTGTTTCAAATTCTTTATGTTCTCCCTTTTAATCATAATTCCGTCTCTGCATGAGCTGGACAGATTCAGAATTCTAAATTTTAGGACATTTATTTTCTCCTTTGTAGTCACATGATCTGTGGGAGGTTTCTAGGGATTTTTCACAGGTTTTTCAGTATTAGCAGAGAACAACTTCCCTTAGTCCATTGTTCTGATTTAATTCCAGCTGACAACCTTCCACAGTCACACTCTCATTTCCTCCTGATGGCATGGGGCAGAGAATCAGAAGGGTAAAAGTTAGAAAATTTGTGCAATGACATAAGGACAATATAATAGGGAAAGCAAAAGCCATTCACACAAGCAAAGAAATGCAAGACATTTATTCACCACTTCCCATGGGCAGGCAGGTGTTCAGCCATCTCACAGAGAGCAGGGCTTCAGCACAACATAGCTCCAAGGCTTGAGGAGACAAATACCATCATCCTGAATGTTCCCCCTTCCTTTTTCTTCCTCCGGGTTTATATGCTGCACATAATGCCGTATGGTATGGAATGTCCCTTGAGTTTGCTGGGGTCAGCTGTCCCTTCTGTGTCCCCTACCACCTTCCTGTGCACCTCCAGCCTCCTCCCTGGTGGGTTGGGTGAGGAGAAGAAAAGGCCTTTACCCTGGGTCAGCGCTGCTCAACAGTAACAAACATATCCCTGAGTTATCAACACAATTTCCAGCGCAAAACCAGGACACCCATTTATAGGTTCACACCTCTTCTTCATTAATCACGTTGATGATTGTACATCCACATTAGGATGTCTGCCTGATTTGGAGAGAATCCCCAGAACAAGTCACAGGTTAGTCTAGAAACTTATTTACCTTTAATTTACTAATTTTAAAGATATTTACAGACTAATCAGCTCTCATACCAGAGATACAGAGGAATGACCTCCCAACAGAGGTAGAGACATTTACTTACCCACTTTTACTTACCTTTACCTATATCCTGTCTCTGAAATGATAAACCAGGCAACAGAGATATTTGACCTCATGCAAAACCAGGGCATCTTCTAATGTGTGGTTAATGGACATTTTTCTGCTTACTAATTTGCTTCTATGAAAATCAGAAATCTATATTTTTCTTTCTGGAGACTGATCAAAATATCCTTGAATTCTCTTTTGGAGTTATTTTTAAGGAGTGGCCTCAACTTCGACACCTTCTTTTCTTGTAATATTCTGTTCTATCTTAGAAATTGATGGTTCATATCAATAGCTTTTGTGTTTAAACTGTAAATTCCTTTTGAACTATTTGATTCATTCCACTTATCCTAGTAATATATTATTATTCATATAAACGGTTTGCTCTACAACCTTTCTCTGCAGCTCTTCATTCTGAGATTTCTCCCATTCATCTTTTGGGGGAAAAAGAAGACATGGATATAGTAAAATCTCTGAACTCCATCTTAGTGAATGTCAGTGTAGGTAAATGACAACTTCTGTGATGTTGTCTTATTATCCTCAAGTAAGTCAGAGCTCAGTCCAGGTAACTCTTTGCCTCTTCAGTTCAACAGGCTTGAAGGAGAGTAAAGCCAACTTAATATTGATATAAGCATAACCCTTCAAATTCTTCTGTGGATTCCAGACCAGTGGAAAAATATTTTCCCATTAATCCTTCCATGTCATTACACAGAGAATCATCTGTTCTCTTGCATATCTTAGAACTGTAGGGAATAGCATGAATCAGGTTTAGATTCTAACATGCAGCCTGCATTCAGTTTGAAATGTAAATATTTAGAATTGTGAAATTAATTTCAAGTGAGCTGTCTGTGGACAAGCACTCGCAATGAAAATAACAGTTAGGACTTACAGTTCAACTGCAGCTCTTCAAACTGTGAAGACCACACAGATGACACAAAACACTGGTGCTAACTAGGAGTCTGTCTCTGGCACTGGGGCAGGGAGGAGGCTGTGTAGCCCTGATTATGAGGATAACAGGTGTGGTAATTTGGTAGACTGAAAGATTATACATATTCTGCCACACAAAGTGAATGTGGTTTCTTGTTTCAAGGATTCTTGTGTACCAAGAATGCCAAGGTGGAGGTGCTCAACAGTGTTTTTCACAGCTGTTCATCTTCAGTTGATGAGTTAAACCAAATCAACACTTATAAATGCCACAGTTGCAAATGATCAATGAGGCAGAGAACACTATCAAGAGGAGTTCTCAAGAAAAAAAAAAAAGCATATATGGAAGAATTATTTTAATCCTCCATTCTCTTTGCAAGTAATGCTAAAGGCTAAAATCCAAACAGCTACTAATTTGTCTGTTACAAAACACTGTGGTGTTTTGAACCAGAGTGGTGAGAATACTGACAAAAAAGTGAATATATGTACATGTAACTGTATGACAACCTTATGTTTATATATTTTGTGTGTGAGATGTGTAAACACTAGTACCAGTGCAATAAGGTTATTAAAAAAGACCTTAAAATTTGTTCCCTTCCCCTCAGTGGAGAACTTCATTCTGAGACCACTATTTTTCCAATTATTAGAACAAAATTTATCTTGTACCACAAAGCAGATGAACAAAGATTGTAATGCTGGCACACAATTTGAAAAGGGGCTAGCAAGATTCCAAAAATTCTAATTACCAGCCACAGAAAAAAAACATAGTAGAACATAAATTTTTTTTTTTTCTGAGTTCCTGAAGCCTGTTACCTATGCTGTTTCCTTACATCTCCCCAGTATGTATTCTGGTAGTATATCTTACATAGTCATTGTCAACATTTTAAAATAGTGCATATTTAACAGCAGGTATCTAGTGTTTTGGTTTACTTGCTCATTGTTTAAAGCACACTTTTCATCATATTTACAGTATTAATTGAAACTACACTCTTTTACCAGTGAGAGAGTGTAACATCAGCCTCAGGTTAAGCTTTTCCAGACTTAAGATGCTCCAAATTCTTTTGCTTCTCCACACTACTTATTGGGTGGGATATAGAAGACATATAGATGCATCATCTAGAAATGGGTGGCACACCAAATTCTCTCTGACAGAGTTACTTGGTTGACCAACAACCTCACAGGTTAGTACAAGACTGTTCACGTGGTTGCACAGTGCAGTTGCTGTGTGCCATCAGCTAAGGAGGTGTTATCTTGAAATGTACAAAGCAATGCACACTGAACTATTTACACTGAAGTGATGGCTGCACTCATCAAACGTGGCTGGGAAGGAGAACAGGTAACTACCTAACACTTAGACGAGAAAAGGTGAAGCAGGAATATTCAAAATTGTGAAGAATAAAGCAGAAGATGCTGAAGTATGGTCATGTTGTATCTACAAAAAGATGATTTTGCACTTAAGCCAATACAGCCATCTGCATGCCCTCTATACCTGGTTCATCAGAGCTATTAACGAGACCCCATTTTATCCATAGTTTTTTCACCCACAACTGCATTTCAGCAATGAAAGAGGGACAGGAGCTTAAACAAACAAACAAGCTAGCAAACAAACAAACCCAACACTTGCTATTCTATTTTCAAAATAAGTTCTCAATAATTTGTCTGGAAGGGATTACTTCCCTCAAATACCTACCCGAAATTTGGTAAAAAGATATGACTAGTCAAATTACAATGATTTTTTTTTTTTGCTTCCAAGCAAATTATATTTTGTTTTAGATAAAACTTATGTATTACTTCCTATCTTTATGTTCCCGTGAGAAAAATGAAAGAAAATCATTTCAGGTTGGTCCAAAATTGATTTTTTCCACAATTTTTCAGGTCAGCTAATGAAGTGAAAAATCAATTCTTCACAGAGCTTTAACTCAAGCCCTTCTTGAATATAGAATTATTACTTTCCTCATGAGCATTTTCCATGGCATTCCTCACCACATAAATTAATTTATCTTAATTTGGCATAGATTAATTAATTTATCTTCACAATACTTTTGCAAAGAACTGGGACTGCTATTTTGATTTCACACAAGAGAAGTTAAGGTATAGTTACATTAGAGAGCAAAAATTGCTCTTTTTGATGCTCCCCACAACTACAATCTAATTTAGCAGAGTAGTTAGCTGTTGCATAAAATCCAGGGCTCAGAGCACAGACTATCTAAATGGTCAAAGCACATTTCTCACAGACATCAGCTTTCTCTATGCTTCCATAGTTCTTTTGTGAACTGGACTACAGGGCTTGATACTGGACATCAGAGACTGGAATCCAGTTGGCGGTTAGCTATGAGAAATTCACTTTAAAGGGACATCACAGAGGAATCAGTTCAGAAGCACAACAGAGTTAGAAATACTTAAGAAGGATAATAATAAAATAAAAGAATAGATATCCCCTGTAACAATAAGACACTCGCAGTTTTGGATTCTGCTGTGCTCCAATAGATGCAGGCATGCAATACTCAACTACAACACCTACAACACTCTGCTACAAGTCATCAGGAGCTGCTGCCAGAAAAAAAAGAAAACACAATGAGGGATATAGGATAAGACCATGCATCTTTAAATAATGTATTCTGCAATGATAATGATGATGATGAATGTTTGAACATGTATCTGCACCCAGATACAACCAGGACATTCCACTGACAGGGACTGCAGGTTCAATGACGTGCCAAAATTTGCCTATATTGGTCATTCCCCATTCAAATTTTTTAAATTATGCCTTAATATTTTGCTTGAGATCCAAGGTAACAACTCACTTAAAATAAATCCTGTGTTTTAGTATGACACCATTAAAGCAAAACCAAATTTTGAGATTTGTCTGTCTCAACATCTTCCTTTAGTCTCATTACTGCATAAATAAAGTGATTTTCATTGAGATGTGATTAAATTCACATTCATGTGCTGATTGAGGTGTAGAATCTTTTATTGGGAAAAAATATAGACTTCAGAGTTGGCAGTGGAGTGCTACAGTACTACACTCTGTGAGACCATTAAATTTAATCCTTCCTTCAGACTCACTCCAAGGGTGATTTCAATTAAATTTGTTCAAAATTTATCAGTTTCCTGCATGTATGCATAAATGATTCAAAGGCACTTACACATTCACTGAACAAAATGTATTGAAGGGTACATATTATTGTACCCTTCAATACACTGGATTTTTTATAAAATTTACCTGAAAGGAACTTCTATTACACAAAACTCTATTCCTCTGCATTAAATGCTCTCACTGTTCATTTGGAAATCAAATTTATTTTTCAATGTGAATCTGAAGTATTCCTTAGCCAACAAATTGCCTTTTTCTTTGGCATGATGGTACAGCTATTTCCTAGAGGGAAAATGATGACATTTATTTTAATAATGACTTGAAAAGCTGTTTTCTGTCTGCTGCTATGAAATATGATATTGTTGATTCTGACATCATTTTCAGAAGACATGATGGAGTTTTTGCGTACGATTCAACACAGTTTCTTTATTTTCCCAATTAACATTATGGGAGGTGCACTTTTGCACTTAAAATTACATCAGTGGTGGGAAAGACAAACAAAGCTGTACAAGCATCTCAGATATAATATTAGATAATAGGGCAAGGACTTAGTTCACAATAAATGTGTTGCTCTTATCTATTTACGAGAACCTATTAGACATTGTGCCCTGAAGAATTTATATGTAGAAACCCATTGGTAAATGTGTATCTGTATCTGAAAGTAACGCTTGTGTACTTACCTATATACCTGTTTGGGGATGACAGCTTCATGCATGTCACATTTACAAAACTTTTAAAGCCCATACTAGATCTACCTGTTGCTTGGTAGCTTCTCACATCTGCCCAATGGAAAAAGGAGAACGGAAGCTAAGTAGTCATTATGTGTCTAAGTAAAAGACTTCTGCAGATTATGTGAGTCAACGGTTTTACAAGGAAGGGGGAAAAGACCAGAAAGCTGATAGAAAATAAATATTTTTCCAAAATATGTTTGAGCACATTTGGATGTAGCCAAAGGTTCAATTGTTAGCAAGCTGTATGGATTAGGCATTACGTTTTACTCATTACCTACTGGACTCTGCTGCTTCCTCCTATAGAATAGCCCTGACTCAATGGCTAACCAACCTGCTTCAGTAAGACTGCTTATTAAATAAACTATCATTCTGACTAAGTAGGAGTGGCAGACAAGACTAACATCAAGCATTTTGTTTTAATTACCTGCTATAATTCAATCTTTTTATGCTTTTGTTCTGTTTTCTTTTCATGATTATAAACTCTGGGAGAACACAGAGCCTTTCTTAAGTTACACTTTACAGCTTTCTTTCAAATGAGCTTCACCCGCATTTTAAAGATGACATCAGGTGTCATCTTCTGCTTCATCACAAATGTATGAGCCATAAACCACTATGCATAATCTGACTGGCTAAGGCTGACTTCTTGGGTACACCTTCTCTACTCCCTCCACCAGGGAGCAGGGCAGGATAGTGGCTTCAGAGACTTAAGCGGTTCCTCTCTAATGCTGCCAGGACATTCTCAGAAAATTAGCATGCATTTCATCTATCAAGCTACATTGAAAGTCACAGTTGCTCCAAAAACCTGAAAAAGCAGCATTGATAGAAGCCATAAAATTCAAGGTAGCATATACCAAAGTTAAGATGTAGAAGTTGCCACAGTGCTCTGTCATCTAGAAACTACATCTTCTACGCTACTCAATTCAACGCATAATTTTACTTATTTCATGCTGTAATTCCTTGCAGAAGACTAATGATGTTAGTACTCTGGCTTTTAGTCTGCAGCAGATATAGCTACAGTTGTTTATTTTCATTAATTTGGTCTTGGCTGGCATTATAGAAAAAACACAGCTATACATAATTTGTTTGTACAGTGACTAGCACCAGGGAGTATTGGCCCATGACTTGAGCTTCTAAGAATTACAGTAATGAAGATGATTCCCAAAGGATGGTATGCTTGGCAAATTTCAGATATAAGACAATAAATTTTTCTACCTTCTTTGGAGATAGAAATCATAGGGAAAAAGGGTGGTGCAACTGTTGCACATTTTTTATATACAGTTGAGAAGTTTCCTGGAGTAAGTCCAGAGAAATTTTTTATGGCCCAATCGTTACTTATATAAAATAAGCTAGTGCATTGAATAATTGCATGCTTTTTGATCTTTAACTAAATCACATCCTAAACTATCTGAAAATTGAACCTCATGATACTTTTTACATTCGTACTTTTAATAGTTTGGAGTAAAAGGGCCTTTAATTTCAACCTTTATTTTTTCAACTTGACATTTAAATTCAGGTATCTGAGGCAGATATTCATTTGTTCATTTCTACTCCTAATTTTACCAATTACGGTCCTATTTTCACAATTTACAGAAAAACAATTTGATAAAACCCAAAACTCTAGAACAAATGTATTTAACTTAAAATTATGAGGAAGCTTTGTCTGTATAAATTGAGAAAATCCTGACATCTTAACTTTTCAATAAATTCAATTAAAAAGTAAACATTAACATCAGCAAGTAGCTTATATTTTACAGGTAAAACAAATGATTTCTAATGTCTGTTGGGCAAGTGTTTGTCATTAATATTTGAAACCAAATTCTAGTTATTTTTAACTTACAAATTTGAAAGAAATGGAGTATTTAAACTTATAAGAAGGAGAATTTTGTTTTCAGGTCATATTTGCAAAATGAATGAGGTTTAAAGCCCCACAGTGTATTAACATCTGAGAGGTGCTTTGTGTTGTCACAAGTTGTAAAACTTATATGAGAGCCCTGTGTTAACTCTCTTGTGCTTCTGTGCTCTGAAGCTAAACAAATTAGGTATTTCACAAGGTAGATTAGTAGAGCTCTTAATACCTTAGTATATAAATGCTAATACTGCAACTCTTAAATAAGGTAAGCCAAAAGAAAATTAAATCTTAGAGGGAAAAGCAGCAATTTCAATAAGTTAATTTAACTTTCTTTTTTTTTTTTTCTTGTAAGTGAGGAAAGTAAATTGAACACTTTAGCAAGAAAGTAGTTTAAGGTAATCCATCCAGGATAAAAGGTGAAGGGATAAGAGCCCCAACTTAACCCATTTTAACCTGATACATTTACATGGTTCCGTAAATGTACCTGGGTCTTCATAGAGCATCAGAAACAAGTCCTGGATCCAAAAAGTTCACAGCTAATGATAAGAATTTGCATATCCCTTTAGTATTGGACATACTGAAACACATCCTGCCATGACATAACTCCATCTGGTATCACTTCTCCTTCATCACAGCCCCATTTAAAGAACCATACTTTAAGGCTGGTTTAATATATTGTTTTAGAGGAACTTGCACAGTTTGATATAGGGTAATTACACAAATATTAAATATCCAGCATGAAATAAATATAGTGTGCTGAAGTACTGGAATCACATCAATGATAAATCTCAGATAAATTTTATACATTGTCTTTCATTATCACATAATTTAGTTAAAAATTTAAAGAGTGAACTTGAAAAAGGAGAACGTATTCTAGTCAGTGCTGTACTTTTTACCAAAGCCTGTATTGTAAAACCTGTCATGAGTGGCACTGAAAAAACTATTTTCAAATTTAAATAATTATATTACTTTTTAAACTGGCTTTTCTTCTTCCCTCAAGGGGAAAAAAAAATTCAGTATGATTCAATGAAACATACTGAAATTCCCTTAAATTTAATTTACTTACCTCACTTATTCTCAAATACCTAAATGTCATAACTTTTTCTTCAAGAGAGGAAAAGCATATAACCCTCAATTTTAAGTTGCCTCATCTTAAATCTTCTGAAGGGCTCTTGACACATAACAGACATTCATACTGCCACTTTCTCTTGAAAATCATGGGATGCTAAAGAAAATCTTTACTGCATGCAGCCTCACAAAATAATTGCAGCAAAGATGAATGCAATAAAATAGTGCTTGATCAGACACCAGAACATGGTCCTTAAGTGTCTAGTCAGAGAAAAGTGTGTGACAAGCAAATTATAATTTATTTCTGTTATTATGCTCATTTTGCTATTGTAAAGAAAATGAATTTTCCTCAGTCAACAAAATAACTTTAAACCACTTCCCTTTATCCCAGGTCTTCATAATATTATTTAAAGAAAATTTAGTTGGATATGGAATTTGCTGTTATATCAGAAATTATTAAGCATCTAGAGAAGCAGGGAGATAGTGAAAAAAACAGGATAAAAGCTGCAAGGCAGACAACAGTAAATTTTACTGACAGGGAAATGATTGGATCAAATGGTGACAAATCTAAGGCTAGCCTTCTGATTGAGCTGCTTGGATGCTCTATAAAAGATTTTGGTAAAAACAGTGGTTTGTTCTGGAAACAGTTGGTGATACAAATTGAGAAAACATTGTCTACACAGAGGATGATTGGTCTGTAAGCAGGACACTTGCATTGCTTTGTTCCTCTGCCTAGCAAATGCAGATGATTGAAGAGTAAGGGGAAAAGGATGAAATTTAAATATTCATAGAATATGAACCTCACCCTTCGGGCCTAATAGGAATATGTGCTACAGAAAAAGGACCTTCAATGAAATGAAGAAGCTTCAATGACATGAGGAAGAAGATCAGTGCTTGTTTACCTATCACAACACGAACCTGATCTGCTGTAGGGGGAAGTAAAAGGGGAAAAAGTAGATGTATTCTCAGATGGCTAGACATTAATGTCTTTGTACAGCATTATGGAGAACTCATCTGAAATGCTGGTATCCGTTCAGGCCACGCATATTCAGGAGAGCTGAATTCAAGCCAGAATTCAGAATGCACAACAATGAGGAGAATCAAAACTATATTGTAGCAGGAAACCAAGAGAGCTAGATCATTTTCCTAGGAAAAGAAAGGGTGAACACACAAGGAAGTTGCTCAGAGGGTTACTGTTACTAGGATGAATTTAGGCAGGGAAGGACTGAGTGAAGAAAAAATAAAAGTCATCCAAGATAATACTCTTGAAAAGGTATGGGCTGAAATTATTAGATGGTTCTTTGCGGCCAGAGAATTGATCTGAAAAAATATTCCTGTGGTAGAGGAGACATAAACAAATCCTGGCCAGCTATAAAAACTTGCAGACTGTAACTGCTGACACTGCCATTTTCACCATATTAGAAGGAAACTTACTCCTTTCCACTGTGATGTTAATGATTGAAAGGCAATTTTTTACCTCTCAAAATTTTAATTTGTATAAGAAAGGCTATGAAAACTACCTCTATGAAAAATTAATGTTCTGCTTTTGTAAAATGGCTTCTAATACAGATGTTTCCCATGGGAAAGTCCAGCTCCATGACTCTATATGGCATGGGGAACTTTTGGCCAAAGTTCTGGAAGCATGTCACTACTCATATGTGATACAACAAGACATTCAATCCCCACTGTAAAGAAATTAAATGTGTTTTTTTTTCTTGTCTCATCTAAACCTCCTTTAACGGTGGCTCTCAGAAATTTTATCTACCTTCATGTTTGAGAGGGTTGAGATTTTTATGACACTGGTGAATTCCAAATGTAGGGATTTCAAGCACCAGATTTCAGTTCTGCAGAAGCACAGTTTTATAAAGAGCAACATAGTTTTCCATTGCCTTTGGCACACAAAGTGCAACAACAACTCTTAAAAAAAAAAAAAAAAAACAGGAAATATAAAAGGTTACTGAAATCCATGGGATTTGGGAGGCCAAAAATCAGACATATGTTAAATTCAGAACTTTTTTCAGTCTCACAGGTGATCAGTGAGAGTTGAGAAGTCTTCATACTCCATTGAAGATGGATCTGACATTACTATGTTACTGGTGATGTCAAACATAGACCACTCTGGTTTGTTTTCCCTGTCAGTTCATGCACAGGAGACAGAAAATTTAACTACTCAGGGGACAAGCTTGGCAGATGAAGAATCCAGATGCCACTTTATAGATTTTGCTTTTCCAGCAGTGGCATCTGAATCTGGTTGGCCTTTGACTGATTTTTATTGCAGACTTTTTCAAGCTGCTATGTAGCTAGGCTGTACCTTTCCCTTTGGAACAAATTGTTGTGAAGACATTTTTAAGTGTGAAGATTTTATATGGTTTTTAAATATGATTAGTGTTATGCAATTTGTGTAGCTACTGCTCGCTTCATAAGATGGGAATCATTGCACACAAACTAGATATCATAAAATACAATCATTAAAAGAATAGGAAATTACTGGTCAGGTGGAAATAAGATATTTGATTCCTATCCAATGCCTATCCAATGTAACCTACTGGTTTTGATGTTGACATAAAAGATTTGAGGTTAAAAAAGCCTCATATCCAAACAAATTCCTTAATTAGTGAGCTTTCCTTCTACAGATCCATTTTTGGCCTCCTCTCTGCCTTACATTAGTCAACAAGTTTTGTGCTTCTATAATTGTTCCACTCACAGCCACCATCTTGATACAGTATTTCTTCAAGATGAAAAAAAGTTTTTCTAGCTCTCCACTTCATTAATAAAGCTTTTTTTACCATTTTACTCAGCAGGAGTAAGAAGGAGATTTGGAGACAGGACCAGAGCACAGACTGCATGAAATTCCCAAGTAAGCCTAAATATGTCTTGGACTCAGTTTCTTGGACAGCCTATTGGTCCCCTTGAGGTTGCTCTGAGCCCAAAGAGGAATCTGAATCACTGCTAGCATGGCCTGAGTTATTAAGAGTGATTGGAACAGGTAACTGTGTGCCTCTTACTATACTTGTGCTTCCTAAAAAGCGCTGGGAGAGGAGTGTACAAAATGTCCAGCCTTTAATCAATGGTATGGCTACACCCAACTGTGCTTTATTACAGAGGGCCTGGAATGCTTCCATCGGCTTACAGTTACAAGCACAGAGCTGGTTTTGTGGTTTGGTTTCGTTTGGTTTTCTTAGAAGGTAAATGCTCTGATATATCTGAAGCCAGGTAAACATACAAATGTTTGTCTATCATACCAAGGTGAGGTTCTATTCCAGAGCTTTGTTTTTGTTTAACTGAGTAGTATTTCTTTGAATCATTGCCTAAAAATTTATTACTATCTCCACCTATAATTATACTTTAAGAAGTCAAACACCTTTTTTACTTTCTATGTTAAGATACTCTGAGGTAAATGACTAATAGAAAAAGAAATTCTCTACCTCTTCATACACATAAAACAGACCTTGGCACTTGATGTTGCTTAGTTACAACAGATGACTGAGATTGCACCTCATTTTCCCTATAAGTATGGCAATCATGTCATATAGACTTTAAAAAATTCTTCTCCAATGCATTTGGATACAAATATACATTAATAATCCTTTCTTCCTTTCTGAATTATGTGTATCTTTAAAAATATTTGTTTTTATTAAAAAGTAATCTTCTAAATCACATGATATTTACTTAGGCTCATGCTTTCATCATAACCTAATCTGTCATATTTCAGCTGGATTTGCTTTTCATTCAGACTTCTCAATTGTCCTAGCAGCATTTAGAAATAAAATCACACATAATTTACAATATTTTTCATGCTAAATTGTACATTTAAAATATTTGTGGCATTATCACATATTCACTCTATGTATAATTGTCATAGTATAAACTTATAAAACCATATAAAATTGCTTCATCAAACCAAAGAATATGTGTTCTTTATTGACTTCTATGTCCAAGTGTCAGATGAAAAAATATTTTTTATAATTAAGGATAATGCAATTGTTTTCTTATTAATTTTCTTGCTTTAAAACTTACCACTCCGTCTTTTCAAATACAGTACTACAGTGAACAGCTCTACCAGCCCAACAACTTCAGGTCACCCTATCACAGTTGGAAATATTGTTTTAACTATCCATAATCTTTATAGCATAACTTTTTTCAGGCATTACTAAATAAAACTTTATAATCATGGATATCATTAACTTAAAAAAGAGGAAAGCAAAGCATAGTGAAGTTAAAAAAATTATTTGGATTCTAGTAACTTTCCATTGGGATCTGTGATACAGCTACACACCAGTACTGTGTTTTTTCCTAGAAGACACTTTCCCTCACAGTCATGAAAGGAAGTGAACAGTAAAGAAGATGGATAACAAAACCTTGCTTCACAGTTAGAATGTATACAACTAGAAATTATGTTTCTAAAGAGAAATATTTGAATCATGCACCACCTCAAACACAACTCATTCACTTGCATACTCGAAGAGTGGTTTTCTTCAACTGTTTTGTGTGTCAGGCATCCTACCCTATCCAGGTAGCATAATACCTCACCCACCTTGCAGCCTAATACTGAGCAACATTAGATGAATGGGATGAAACAATTTCAAGTTACATTCTTTATCTACCCAAATTACCACAGGGAGATAAATGCATTCTAAATTATCTTATAATATCCAATGAGAAAATACTCACATACAACAAATGCATTTGTTGATGGTTTGCCACAGGAACAGATATATGTGCCTAGTTCCCATTTCCTAATGGTAGATGTTTGGTAGGAGATAAAATTAGAAGTGACGGAAGATACTGGTCTCACTCATACTGGTGAATTTCACACTCGAGCAAGCCTTGCTCTTCTGGCTGGAAAGAGACCTAAGACCACAACAGAGTGTTGTGCACATGTAAGGCCACAGATTAATAAAAAATGTCATCTGTTTGTGCTAAAAGTGGTTCTCATGACACATGTTGTCTAAGATTTCCCGAAACGTGCTTTCATCGTCAAGTGCAGCTCTTCGACAGCATACTGAGACACTGCCACTTCACATCAACATTTGCAATCCTCCACCTCCAACAGTATCTCAAAGAAATAAAGAATTAAACTTACCTATTAAAAGGGGTTAGTGGTTTGGGGCTGAGTTTTCTTCCTGTCTAAACCCCCATTTATTGCTTCAAAAAATGTACTTTAAAAGGGTAAAGCATGCTCAATCTGATATTCCTAGGTAACCTATGGAGCGCATTAGAACTGAATTGTGCTGGCAGAATTTGAATGAAGCTGTTTGCATGAGAAGTCTGCCTGTGTGAGTGATTCTCTGACTGCCACCAGTGCTTTGCACTTGCCATGGTGCAGACAGATTCCTTGACCCAAACTTTTGTCACAGACATATTTTCTCCTTCCATCTAGCTTTCTCTTTCCTTTTTTCCCCTTTCTCTATATTTGCTTCTGATGGACAAAAGAAAAAAACATATTTCCAGGCAACTTGCTATATATACAATCAAGTGACATGGCAGCCAGACCATTACTTATCAACTCTCCATTAAACTTTAATAGATTAATCATCAATTATTGAGGGATTAATGTTCAGATCCAGCTGTGCTGTCCCAGTTCAGTTCACAAGTGCCAACAAAGATACTTTATGGCCTACTCTGTTGAGCATTCAGATTCTCAATCACCTCTTACTCTAACATCTCAGCTTCCTGAAGAAGAAAAAAATATTTTTTAAGCTGAATATGCAGACAGAATAAGAGAGAAGAATAAATTTCAGCTAAAGCATAATTTTCCAGTGCATGGGATTGTTCTGAATTTTGTAGATAAACAGCTGCATTAAAAAAGAAAAAAACAAAACAAAACAAAACAAAACAAAAACAAAACAAAAACAAAAAAAAAAAAAAAAAAAAAAAAAAAAAAAAAAAAAAAAAACCCCACCAGAACACCAAAACCCAAAACCCCAACACATGAAGAGCAGCTTTTTAAGCTAGGTAAAAAAATGCTAATCTGAAACATACTTTGCACAGATTCCATAACATGAACAAATGCATATCTGCCACATAGCGTCAACAGAAAGAGACAGTGCCTTACTGTTATACAATAAAAGTAAATTACCATTCTACATATAGCTGAATTTGGATCTAAACCCCATTTTTATAATAGCTGTACACTTTTTTAAAGTTTCTGAGACACATAGGGTACTGAGGGTAACAGACGTTTTGAAAATTATAATTCTGCATCATATATATATTTTGTCAGCTATAAGTACTAAAGCACAGGTCAAGAGTCAATAAGACTTAAGTGTAAAGGAATTGGTACTTATGCATACCTTACTTTGAAGATCCCTGTGCACATGCCGTAAAGACAGGCTCTGTCAAGCAATCTTTCCCTTCCCCTGCCCCTGCCAATATCAGTCTACCTGTCAATCCACCTACCTATTAGTATGCTGTTCAAGGTTGAAAAGAAATACCAAAGCACTGTTTCTCAGTCAGTTTTCATTGCCACAAGGAATAAACAATGAACAGAGAAACTTCAACACTAGTTCATTATAGTCACTTGCAAACAATTAAGAATTATAAGCAAACTTTGGGAGTAGGCAGGTAATTAGTAAGATAAAAATTATATAAATCAGGGTACTAAAACTGTCACCTCCAAATTCTACAGGAAAAAGTGAAAATGTATATTCATATATAAGGAAGGGCACTATCATGAAACGCTAAGTATATTACCAATCATTTTGTTACCTGACTGTTTTTTTTGATGAGCCTGGAAAATACTGGATGGAAATAATTTTGTGTTTGACTTCCCCAGATGATGCAAGTACATGGAAGAGGAGATTGGAAAACAGAAATTCAGTGCTGTAAATGTAGGCCCCAGATATGTTATCTGGAGCTGCAGTATGAGGTTGACCACATGAAAGGTTATTTAGCAAAAATCTGCTGTACTCCTGAATATACAGGCTCCTGGTACTTTCCAGACTCCATGAGCTGTGTGCATTGCTCTCACAGATATGCTTGCACAAGAGTTTATGCTCCAGTATATTCTCCTTAGAAGAGACAGACATGTTGTAAGTGTAACTGTAGACCAATGTCTACCTCTCTGGGCTCAGGGGAAAATTTTATCAAAGTGAGTCAATAACTGGTACCCAATTACTTACTTGTGCGTGGAATTGTTATGATGTCCTCAACCACACCTATAAACTAAAAAAACCCTGATAGAGAAATGGTGGACTTTGCTTACAGCACAGCCTTCTGATGGATATTATGAGGGAAAGTGAGTAATGTTTCCTTCTGTTCATTTGGCAGTGTACTGTAAGACTAATAAAATCTGAATTAATTCCAGAAGAAACAAATGTGTAAAAGGACATACATTTAGACTACCAAGCTGGTTTGCATTTCTGACTGTTCTGATGCTTTGAACAGTTATTTTAAAGTGAGTAGGAAAGCAGACTGGTCAAAAGAAAATTTGCAAGTGTATTAAAATAATTTTACAAACATTTAATAAAAAATTGTCATTCATTCCTCAATTCTGAAGGAAAAACTAGACCTGATGAGTCTTTTAAGGTGAAGAAGATGAAGGCAGGGTTTATGACTCTTTCAAACATATATATATATAATTTGGTTTTAGCTTTGGAATAATTATTTTTTTCTCTTTCTTTCATACATTCATGTACAAGACAACAATGCATCTGACTAGAAATCATTTGATACATGTATTTGACATAAATTTGCTAGCAAGCCAAATACACAAGACAGTATAAGTCTGTAGCTATACCACCTTGGGCTTTGATCTTGTCAGATCTCATAAACTAAGCAAGATTGGGCCTGCTGTGTAATTGGGATGGAAGACCTCCAAGGAAAACCCAGCTGTTGTAGGAAGTGGTGTTGGTCACTCAGTAGGTGGTATTCTTCACTCTGGCTCCACACTGAATCATTGCCATACTAAGATGCTGCTGGTGGTATTATTTGTGCACCATACATAAATCTAAGATGCTGACCAAGTGGGCTAATTAGATATCCCTTGGCACATTTCACAAGAGCTAAAATTGTTAACTGTAGCATCCTGGATAAAGTCCAAACTGAATAAATACATTATGCCAACTTAAATATTCTCTACAGTTGCAACTAAATAAAGTATTTAAATACCTTTAATTCACTGTATACTGCTTTGTATCATTTATGTATATTGTTAAACAAGTGCCACATTTTACTCTAGAGGTGATGACATTTTACTGTTGGTTGAACTAATTCCTACATGGCCTATAAAACACAGCCACAGTGAAAAGCATCTTGTACTAGTAAATATTTATACAGAGCAGTTTTACTGCTATGCAATTTGTATCTCAAAATATACCTTAATTAGGCCAAGTTCTTTTTGTGAACAAAAGATAAAATTAGAAGAATTGTCTTATATTTTTAGCTCCTTACTAATTCATCATCCAGGTAAAATGTATCATCACGATGTAAATTTTGACAGAAGGACAATATTTTCCTTTAAAATGACCTAAAATTGAAAACAAAGCTTTCCAGGTCTTCAGAGCTGCAAATATCTGAAGATGGGAGAGAACTGTATTAAAGTTTGTATTGTGTATGCAACTCTACTCCACACTGGTACAGAAGTCACTGAGCCATTAAATAAAGTGCATTATTAAAATCTCAGCGTTATGTGACACAATTATGATGAAGTTTGGAGTAACATCTTGAATTTTTATTGCTCTAAAATGTACAAAGTTAAAATTAAAGCTCCTTACTCAGCTTTGGATTTTAGACTTCTGGTAACAATGTAGGTAAAACATCAGCAAGAAGCGAGATTAATGGCAATGTAATTTTCTCAGGAGAAAGAGCCTCTGCTGTTAAGATTCCAATTTAATTATTTAACTGTCATTTTAAAAAATTAACACATGATATAAAAAGCTATACATTGGATTACATTTGTATAATTTTGCCAAGACTGAAACTGTGTAATTCAACACAATTTTATTTGGCAGTACTCATGTGAAAGGAAGAATGTATTTAAATGTTCATTTTAATGACATCTTGTTTGAACAAGTCGTAATAATTAAAGATATAATAACTTTATCAGCAAAATTAGCTGTCAGATCACTATTTTATTGTTGATGCTAGAATATGTTGAAATAGCACTGTAGAATATTTTTGAAGGAGGGAGGGAGGGAGTGAGGAAGGGAGAGAGGAATGCTGAAAAAAAATCAAGGATTCTTAATCATGTTGAAATCACAGATATGGAGAAATGTGGGCCATCAAAACAAAAGCATCAATTCCTGTATTACTCTGTACTGACATATTCTGGTTGTTCTTGAAGGAAATTTTGTTGGACACCCTTAAGATTCACACACAAAAGGAAGGTGTTTTTTCCAAATCAAATGTGGTGCTTTTTCCAAAGTAATCAAACTGTATTTTCTTAAAACTTTTTTATTTACTAAAATTCTGGAATATTTTACTGGCTAAAAGAGCACTTCATCTCACTCAAGACTGCAGGAAAATGCCAAAACTAATTTGTTAGCTGAATTCCAGAACCTTTTCTTTCATCTAACCAACCAAGGTAATCTTTTTCTTTTTCAACATGCACTTTCTGGCACTTTCTGTTTTCTGGCACATTTTATACTGAAAAGTGTACAAAACATAAAATGTACCAGGACAAATAACTGGAAGTGAAATTTCCCAACCCACAGTGAATGCTCTGGACATTAAAGTGCAGTAAAGTGCAATAAATCCATATTGATGGATTTATTCTTTATCTTTCATGCAATTTTATGAGGAAAAAAAACCAAAAAATCATGTCTTTCTCTGTTTCGTTGTTGTGGAATGCCTTAGGTCGGAAGTGTACTACAACACCCATATACACATATATATACAAAAACTAACCTTCACATTGGTCTTTCTTCCAACTCTCTCCCCTCTTGACTTCTATCTAGAAAAGTTGAAAAAAGGGTTCATCTTGTTTTAAAATATAAAACTCAAAAGTTTTTTTATAGAACTTTAACAAAAGATTAAGTGAATGCCCCTTTCCAGCTATTTCCTAAAATAGACATGTAAAGAGCATCCTTGTCTTTGTCATTATTTGTATCTAGACTAGATTATTTTTTCTTTAAATTCAGAGGAAACAATATTTAGTCACAGAAACAGAATTAAGATAAAAACGGATATTAACATTAATTTGCCTATTATTTGTTAATTCATATACTATTTAAAAATGGGCTCAGGTAGGCGGATTGAAGTATTATACAAAATTGTGGGAGTTGGGGAAGAAAAGGGGAAACCCAAAGCTGAGAAATTTAAATTCAGACCTCAAATAAGCATGAATTACTCCTCCTGATGTTAGCGGATGTTTTAAAATAGATGTGGCCACAGATTTCAGATGCAGATGCCTAAAGGTAGAGTTCTAATCCACATTTAGGCACTTAAGTAGCACTGGCTTGATTTCAAAATATGTGTAGAACTGTAACTCCTACTGCTTTTGAAAAAAAAACTTTTGTCAGGTTATAGTTATGAAATTATCTTAGTGGAGAATTGGAAGCTTTGATATGTAAGTCTGAATGTTATGAGCAGTATTAATTAATTTTTCCAGAAATATAGTGATACATTTTAATGTGCAGTCAAAAAATTTATTTTAGGCCCTTTTCTAATTATCACACATATGGTGAAAACACACACAACAAAGAGATCTCTTTTTCCAGTGGTAAAACCAAAGACAGGGCTTGGCAGAATGCAAATGTTGCTGATGTCTCAGGGACACAGGTGCTTCACCCTTTTGAGAGAGAAACAATCTAGGTGCTTAATTAAGGGTTCTAGAGAGCAATTGTGGGTACTTACAAAGAAAAATTCTTTTCTTGGTTAGTCAATAAGGGCATGTCTTACCACAATTTTACTGACCTGAGCGAAGCATTCACTGAGACAGTTAAAAACCAAAGGATACAAGAAAGCTTCTACTAATTTTCCCCAAATTCTGGGTTTTGTAGCAATATTTAGAAAACTTTCAGTAGAAAAAAAACAATTGCACTTTAGGAAACTATATGGTGCAAGCATTTGAGGATTTGATCATAAAATTATATCCAATTGATTAAAAAGAGCAATGGATTAAAACACTCTATTTCTTATCTCTGCATATATTGAAGCAAATTACTTAAATATACAACTTGTCTTTTTTCCACGTTAGATATTATTTTTCTTCATGAAGAAATTTTAAAAGTTTAGGTTTGAGCACACTAATGAAAAATATTTTATTAATTTTATTTATTTCAGTAACTGTCTTGCCTCATTAGGAATTTGTGCTTTAGCCATGGTGACAGGTACTGGAAAAAGTGGGACCAATATTTAGATGCTACAACTCTGCATTGTTTGGTGAATCCATGGTGAAAGGAAGTTACAGCTGTTTGCATCCCTTTAAAATCTGATCTTTTGTCTGATTTTATATCCATCCATCCATCCATCCATCCATCCATCCATCCATCCATCCATCCATCCATCCACACATCCATCTATATGTTTAAGAGAGAATGTTCTTTAATCAACAAATTTACATTCAGTTACCCCAAAAAAAAGGGAAAGGAGGAACAAGAAGAGTCATTTTGGCACAGTTTAAACAACTATGCTGAAATTCCAGGAGTCTGAATAAAAAATCTATAAATGAAAATCAAAATTTCCTTTAAAAGCAATTCACATTTGCTCAGGTCCACATAGCCCAACAGTGGATTAGGAAGGAACAGACCAATGTCCCTTCATTTAAAAAAAGGATGAAGTCAAGATATAAGGGTTAACCCAAAAACATGTGTTCCACATTATACAGAGAAGAAGAGGAACAAGAGGAACAGGAAATTGACAGCCCAAAGGACAAGAAAGCCTTAAATTCAATGTTGGGTTTAGAAGACAAATAATACCAGGACAGAATAGCAGTAGGAAAGTGCTTATACAACTAAAACAAAATATTTAAAAGGACCTGACAGCTGCAGGAAATTCTTGCACAAAATTATACCTGCCAAGTTTTCTTTCAGGATTATGATGTGTTAAATATTGCCAAAATGATCATATATAGATAATGTAGACACCCTTTGGAAATGCAGTAGGTTTCAACTTTTATGTCTATAGAGAAAAAAAAAAAAGTCATCCACACTTCTAGAATTTACAATATTCTGATGAGCAACCAAATGGGTGATCTCCTAAGTCTACATATGCTTTCTGTGCTTACTTCTGTAATTATTTTATTCTCAGCATTTTATATCAACCCCCAACTAAGCTTTGGTCCAAAATATTTTAATATAAACCAGAAATACTCACATATGATGATTCTTAGAAATAATGAATTCAACATATACATATTTGTTTTAATTGACCACAGACTAATGTCACAGATTACTTGAGATGGAAATGTACCTCTGTGGGCTTATTCTTGTTTCCTTATGCAAAACACCCAAAATATTGCACACAGTCTGATGCTGTTTTTTCTCTAAGTTACTACTGTTGAAGACTTAACCTCAAATCACTTGCAGTAAGTTGTCAGTAGACAGAACAAAAATGTTTTGATGTTTATGAAAAGCTACCCTGAACTCTCTGAAGTTATGTTTTTTCCCAGATTGGTTTGGAAGTGCTTCAAATAGAGCTTTCTTGTGGGATTTTACTCTTCAAATTCCTTCTTCAGACACAAAACAGAGGTGGCAAAGATGTTTTAGAGCCTTAAAATTCACATAACTCAGAGGCAGCCCCAGAAATCAATGCTAGCAGAGAGAAGGGAGTTGTTTTCCAAGCTGACATTTTTTCCACTCTACTTTCATTCATTCTTAGAGTCTTAATGTCAACACAGAGAAACTTATTTTTCTCCTTTAAAGCAGAGCTCTCAAAGAAGATAATTTCAGCATTTTATCATTGACCTAAGTATGATAACTGGCTGAGTTCTTCTCAGCTTGAGGACTGACAGCTATATACAGTTAAACTCTGGTTCATTTTCCTATTTTGTTTGGTTTGTGTGTTGTGGGGACCCTACTAAATTATAAACTGCCTGTTTGTTCTGTATTGATTTTTGTTTGTTAAAGTTCTCAAGAGGTTGCATGGCTTCATTCACACTGAGAAATACTTCATGAAATCTTAATCAAAGTGGCAGCTACATTGTCAAAGAAAGGAAATCACATTTTAATTCTCACTATTTCAATTGAAATTAGGTTTTTGTTTACTTTACCAACTTTTATAATGTTATTTTTTTCCCTTTACTTCCTGTGTTTAAGAATTTATCATTAAAGAGCAAGTTCAATGAGAAATAATTCAGTATTTTAATATAGACTATTCATTTCTTGAAAAATTTCTGCTCTTGGAAGGGATCCATTCTTATACTGGATGAAGAATTTGCAGAGACATTGCGTTTCACTAGAGTTGTTCACTCATTCAACACAGATTTCCATCCATCATGCAACATAAAAGTCTGTCTACTAACAGCAGTTAATTAGTCTTCCCACTCACTCTTTTGACACTCACATTTCAACAATTATTTTGTACTTAAATACCAGACAGTGCTTAAACCCCAGCTGTACAGAGAAGAACATTGCTTTCCTAGTCTTCTACAAGGATGAAACCATTCCAGATGCAAGTCACCAAGGTAGCTCCCAATGGTGGATGAATTACGGAAAAGTGTGCTAAATATGTTTTGTTTTCCTCTTCAAATCCATTAACAAACTAGTATAAAGGCCTTGATCAAGGGGATGTCCTACAAATGATAGAAACAGCAGAGCAAGGCACAGAACCAAGACATGCTTTTCCTTCCTCCAACCCCCAAGACACCTCCCAGGTACACTCTAGAGAGGAGTCTCTAGCTTGCACTCAGGCTTTTCTAACCCTTCAGTCCCTGTTTACCTCTTCAAAAATAAGAATGACTGACTTACTAGGACAGCATAAAGAAAAAAAACCAAAAACCTGAATTTCAAATTTGTAGAATTTTGATCGAATTCAAAATGAAAACAAAGTTCCAGGCGTCAGGAATTCCCCAAAGAACAAACGCCCTGCTTTCCAGCCCAGTTCAGTGAACTATTAGGTTCCTATATTTTATTGAGTGTATAAAGAAAGCTCTTCAAAAGTGTGTTTATTTTGTTTGTTTCAAAAACAATCTCATTTCTATCTCACATCCATGTCAAACTCCACCTGAAAATTCAGAAATGCTCAAGCAATATCACATGCATTTCAAAGGTGAAGGAACAGACCTGCTCCAGGCTCTCCCATTTTTGTTTTCTGTTTTAAAACAAAATGGAAATCAGACTTCTACACTTTTCAGTCTCTGATCACATACATATATTTAATCTCTGAATAGAGAATGGAAATTTTCTTTCCTGGTCATATTTTCCAGTTGATGTCTCTTGACCTGCAATGTACTGACGCATTCTCATTGCCAAAATTCTTAAATATATGTATAGGCAGTGTTCTTACTCTTCAGTTTTTACCACACTGTTGGATGCATAGAATTAGAACTTGCCCTTTGGAGTTATGCTTAATATTGAAGCTAGAGGGGAAAAAAAACAACAAACCAACCAAACAAACAAAAATAGGAGAAGAAGAAGAAAAAGAAGAAAGAAGAAGAAGAAGAAGAAGAAGAAGAAGAAGAAGAAGAAGAAGAAGAAGAAGAAGAAGATTAGATTCAGATTAAATATTAATTTAAAAGTTTATAAATGAATTGGCAACAAAAGGAAATAGGGTAATTTTAGAAGAATATTGATGACCAGTCAGCTGAGACTAAGGAGGGAAAAGGAGAGGTGTGCAGATATTACTGGGAAGGAAAAAAGAAGGAAAATATTATCATATCAAAACATTTCAATATAAGAAAATATTAAACTGCTAGTAACACTTTAAATGAAGAGCCTTAAATGTTGATTTATATACATGTAATTCTTGAGCTTCCATAGGATCTTTTTAACCTTAATTAAATTTCCATTGTTTATTAAGAGCCAGTTTATGTAAGGTGAACAACTACATAGATGTTCTATTACACAGCTGTTAAAACTCAGTAAATACCTTTTTAGGAATGATTTGGTGTTTAATTAACATACAATAACTCTCCTCTTAAAACTAAATTAAATCTCTATTTGAGAAACCTAATTTAAATTATTTGCCAAACATGCATACCTGAAAGGTGGTAATTTCAGATTTGTGGTAGCAGTCAAGGTCTAGTAATTCTGCAATGCTGGAGGTTAGAAAATCTGAACCCAATTCTCTATAAGTTGATTTTTTTAACCTGGTTTGCCATGTACCGACACACAAATGAAAGAAAAAAACTGATCTTGTTGGTGCTATTTTTCAATCTTTAATTAACTTTGAAATATTATCACTAAACAAATCATTAAAATAACACAGAAATACTTAAATATTATTTTTGCTGTTAGAATTATAATGTGTTTGTGAATATTTAGAGAAAACTAGCATTAATTGCAGCAGCTTCATTTTCTGTTTGAACAATTTTCCATCACATTAAAATGAAGGTTCTTCCGTAGACACAACCCGATTTGCCTCATATACTAAGCCTCTTTCTTTACCTCTCAACATGCATGAAGAGTGCATCGGGTCTGTTGCTGTTTTGCAGGCTATCAAACCTTACAAGTAAAAGTAAAAGCTGGGTCATGATACCGCTACACACTTGAACTCAGAGCACATCAATCTCCTTCCAGCTTTATCGTTAAACTTACTGTGTAAGCTTTGACCAAGCCAGGTTTTGACGTACAGATCCAAAGCCAAAAAAAAAAAAAAAAAAAAAGCTGAAGCCTCCAGGGGTTAGGGCTGAGAAAAACCCAAGACCACCCCACAGTGCTATTGAGATTGTTGGGTTTGCATGATGTCCTATGCAGTTAGCAGACTGCCTGCCTGAAGGGACTGAGCCTGCCAGAACAACATGCCCAGACCAAACCAGGAAACCACTCTCAGCAGGGAAAATTCCCCATCCAGGCTTCTCAGAGGTGATCTAGGGGTCCTGTTGAATAGTCAAAGGACTAGGTGGGAGTGGCACTATCACAGCAGCTCTTCCTATGGCTCTGCATGGAGCAAGCTAGCTTCATGGAGAGCTATAGCCTTTTGAAACATTCTTCCAATGCAAAAGAGAGAAAAAATATCAAGATTTTTGGAAGACAAAGCTTTAATTTTCCAGCAAATTTCATGCATGTATTACAAAATATGGCCTATTTTGTTCAACAAACACGATAGACAAATAGTCTTGAGTTAAACTCAAAGTAGACTATCTCTTGTGTGTAACCACTCGGTCTTCTTAACCTGGTCATCCACTTCCCTTACCACTCCTGCACCTGGAGAGAACTTCCAGAGAGACACCCTCAGGGATGCAGAACATGTGGCAGGAGAGTGTCAGAGCGGGTACTACTAAGTACTGAGCACTCCCAGGCCTCCCAAGTGCACTGGTAGCTCAACAGCAGATGCCTAAGGTCTGCCACTGCTTAAAGCCACAGAGTTTCATGGCAGTCCTTTGGTCAGGCACCTAAATGCAGGTAACCCCTTCCCAGTGCAAAGCATAATTAGGGGCATTTGCAGCTTGAGTTGCTTGGCAGCCTAAAGCCCAAGTGCTGCTTTCCCTTCACCTGGGAATCTACATGCTCAGCACTTGGAGCACAGGCCAAACCACTCAGTTCTTATGGTCTTCTGATGGCTGAACATACATAAGCAATGCCTTCTGCCATCTGTAATTAAAAGAGTAGGATTTTTGCTATTACTTTTAAAATCACATGAAAGTAATGTCATGTCCTTGACTGATGATCTACTGATGAGCTGCATGTGGGCAAGGATATTTTGGAAGTGGAATCGAGCTTATTGTTAAGAAAAACAGGGTGAAGACAGTGCCCGACCTTGATGTTACCTAGGGTGGGACATCACTTATAATATAGTGGGGAGGAGACTTGGCAGAGGACAAAAGGAAAGGAATCCTGCATTTCTCAAGATCAAAATATATATGTTGTACATATGCTTCTGAAACATTCCCTGTAATTTTTAATTAATAATGCATCCATTTTACTCTGATTTGAGACATGGTGCTAGCCAAGGATGTGTTATTGGGAAAAAAAAAAAAAAAAAAAAAAAAGAGTGTGAATTTTCAAAAGTCCAGTATGCCAAGAACATGAATAAGCTAGTAAAAATATTACCCATTCGTTTATGAATTTTATTTCTAGTAGTAGTAAGTAGCATCATCTTTTCTAAAACATCCATAGAAATATGTTTATTTGTTGAACTTTGGCCCACAATTATCATAATTTTTAGATGCTTGAAATCCCAAAACACAACCTGATAGGTTTAGAAAAGCTCACAAGATATCTTATAGACATAACAAATCTTTTTGAATGATGTTATGCAGAGCTGACAAATCTTAATCAAGGATTTTTTTATAAATCTGAACCCTGAAGCCTGGCTCCTTCAAATTAATTTTCTTGGCTATTTTACCAGGCTAATAAATAAATCAATAAAATAAATAAACAATTAAAATTTCCCAAGCATTTTAGTACATATGGCTAGCAAAAGGATTTTAAATAGGTCCCAAATTGTCCGGTACATCTTTGTCTCACTGCAATTTGCCTTTTTATTTAAGGCAGATATGCAAAAATATTAAGGGTATATTGGTTATTTCTTCATTATTTGCATATATATTTTTTTAAATCAATGTCACTTTTCTGGATTGGAAAATAATTCCTGTAACTGTACAGACTAAGCAAAAATTTGCTTTTAAAATGGAAATTGACAGTGGCTTTTCAATCATCATGTATTTTCATAAAGATAATATCTGGTGCTGAGACTGGAGTACCAGCTGTACATACCTTCTCCTCCCCATTTGAGATATAACAGAGAACCCAGAGAAGAAGACTAAGGCTCCCTACAGGAATGGAAGACAAGGACAAATATGTGTCTATAGGATGTGTTTGTAGGCTTCATTAGACCTTTCATGTATGTCTCACTCTTTACATATGTCAGTTGTCCAAACATGTGTTACTAGGAAAATAAAGAAAACTGTTTGCAATTAGCTTCTATGCCTGTGTAAAATAGAACTGAAACAGAAACTTAAAAGCACTGACATTTTTTTACATTCAAACATTTCTGAAGCTTTGCTACAGCTTCTGCTTAAAAAAAATAAGAAAAAAGTTTCTGTAGTGAGAAGAAATATTAGGAGTAAGATGATAATTCTTTCCTTTTTTAACTTATTTTCTCTTTAAATCCTGGCCAGTGTTAAATCTCCCGCAAAAATTTTCTTTTATCATGACAGATTACTTAGAACTGGATCCTGCAAAGACTGGAACAAATCAGCATTGTTAGTTCACAGGGAAAACCAGATTTGTCCTGGCCAATAGTTCAATTCTTACGAGTTGTGAAAACTTCCACTCCTTACTTCCATATGTGTTTATGGTAGTAATAAAAGCTCATAGTTTTAATGAGAAGCCGTAGTGAAGTTTTCAAGGCATGCAGAACCAGTTCTTACAGAACTATCTGTGCTGGGAAGAGTAGTTAGCTGCCTCAGTGATACAAGGATGGGTGACTGTGTTTAGCTCCATGCAGCAGTGGAGCCAAAGATCCATAGGTTGAGAGCTAAGGCGGAAGAGGAAATCTGACAGTGAGGACCAGAGTCCTGGCCCAGGCATGAGAAACACTGAGGCAGTCAAACATTGCAGCATGATGGTGGGACTTACAGGGGAAACAGCATAGCAGGGCATGGGGAACAGGGTGAGGGGACAGCCAGCAGAAGACAATCCAAAGAGAATCTACCCTCGATGTTTGTTAGCTAAATGTGATGCTCACGAGTTATCTTAGGGAATTAAAGTGCAGGTCAGCTCCTTGCATAGAAGGGTTCAGAAAAGTTGGCAAAAACATTCATCCTTCCCAAACTAAGTGGTCTACAGCATAATTTGAATATGGCAAAGTAGGGAGGATGTGCTATATAATCCTTAAAATATGGTGAGCAGAACAGGGTAGGAGAGAGAGACTTAAAAAGCAGTATGAACTGATCTAACTAGATGCCAAAATTTTCCTAAACAAAACAGATATTCCTGTCCTTCCTTCAGTCCTGACTTTTTGTGTTTCTTGGTTTACTTCTCTTTGGCTTTTTGTTTTTGTTTTTTTTTTTTTTTTTTTTCTTTTCCAGAAGGTTGCTCTTCTCTTTGTCTTAAGAAAAGATATTTAATGCTTTTTGTTGGTGATGAAGAATTTGGAGCACAAGACTCGTGATGGGAGGCTGAAGAATTGTTTAGCCTGGAGAGAAAAGGAGGCTCAGTGGTGACCTTATCACTCTTGACAACCATCTGAAAGGAGTCTGTAGCCAGGTGGGGCGGTGTGTGGGTCAGACTTTTCTCCCAGGTGGCAAGTGTTAGGACCTGAAGAAATGACCTCAAGTTATGCCAGGGGAGGTTTAGATTGGATGTTAAGATGAAATTATTCACCAAAACTTTGTCAAGCACTGGAAGATGCTGCCTATGGAAGTGTTTGAGTCATCACCCCTGGAGCTACTTCAGGCATTCATGGACATGATTTAGTGGTGGACTTGGCATTGTTGGGCTTATGGCTAGTTATTTGAGATATTTTTCAGCCTACGTGATTCTGTGATTTTTTTCAGATGTAAAAGGTATGAGAAAGCACCAGAGTCAGAGTTTAAAATCTTTGCCATTGTTTTCACTCACTTTTTGAGTAAATTTTCTTAATTGTCTTGAATGAAAATAAAAAACTTCTAAGCCATCTTAGCTAATAACTTCCTCCTTAACTCTTGCTTCTTTCCTCCAAATTGTACCATCTAAATGCAATCTAAAAAGCATCTTAGAATTAAAAGGTGTCTTTATAAAGGCTCTGAAGTTTACAGCAACCGGAATAAAGACTGTAAAATAAAAGTGTCAACTCAGTAATTTTGGTTTGTTATCACTAAATAATCTACTTTTCTTTCTTTCTGTAGGTGTAGTAAAAGGCCCAGGAAAATTTTGACTCAGTATTTGCAATGAAAATGAGTTAAGTTATTTCTAGAACTTTGAAGCCCTTGCGAGTCATATAAGCATTTAGTATAATGTATCCATGTTAACACCTTCTGCCTTCTGAGCCAAATTGTTCTACCTATTGAAGGTAACAAGCAAATAGCTGCATGCAACAGGAACCAGGAAGGGGTGCATGTTTCAGAGTTTCTAGGTGTAGCTCACTCTTGCCAAGAAGATTCACTTTAAGAGGACCTGGGTAAAAAAGGCACCAGATTTTAACTTTGAAAACATTTGAGAGAAGCCTTATATACACAGGATATAGATATAAAATGATTACTCTATGTATTAATAAAGACATGGCTGAATAAAAAAACTAAAGCCACATAGATTGGTTTAAAAAACAAGGTAATATTTATTTTTTTTAACTGATTGAAACAGTTATTCCAATTTGCAGAGTTTATTCTGAGTTATATAAAACCATATGTTATTAGTACTAGAAAATTGATTACAAAAGCAATCGCCTATTATTATCACCCTGGAACACTTAGAGAACAAGATAAGCCCTAATGATGGTTACATGATCTTATTTTACAACTAACATTTAAAAGAAACAAGCTCTATTCTTATGACTGTAGATAAAAGTAATCTCAACTACAGCCAAAATACCATTATTAATGCAAGATACTTAAGCTGCTTTTTCCTCTGTGACCTATCTGACACTGTATATGTTTAATGCTATTTACTAGTTTGTCTCTGAAATGCAGCTTGGCATATTAATAGCCTTTTTTTGTCTGATAGAGTGAAACACACAGGTGAGATCCCATGCTACTGAGTCAAATGGAAAAAAAACTTCCTACAGCATGTTTCATTTAGTCTCAATCAAACAAACACAATCTTCCATGGTACAGGTAAATGTATTTCTTTACTTCAAAAACTGTCATTAATTTAGGATTTAATCAGAAACTTGAAAGCAAAGTTTATGTGACATATTAGCAAGATTGCACATATCATATTGCCTCTCTGAAGAAAAATGAACAAGCCTTTTATGTTAAAGGTTTTATAAATTAATCAGGTCACTGCGGACCTAATTAATCTGTAATATTGCTAGTAAGGGTGGCAGAAAAATTAATCATTCAACTTTCATAACTCAAATTCAAAATAACTAGCACTAAAGTGATAAAGCCAACTCCAAAAACTATGCAAGTACCCATTAGCTTGTGTAACCTCACATCTAAGAAATACTTTTAGGATAAAAGCGCACACTTACAGATTCAGTGTGTATTCTCATGCCAAGTACTCTGAAAAAAAATAGGTTCAACAAAATACCTTTGTATTGTCAGATCTTTTGATAGCACTTTTATTTTTATTCAGATAACTAAGGATCTGCTGCACACAACTCCCCAGACAGCTTAAACTGGAGAGATATGGTTATGTTATTGTATTCTGAATCAGATAAAAAAGCCTTCTATTGCTTTTTGTTCTGTTTTTCTACTTTTCTCATAGTTTCCCTTTAAGCATAGAAAACTTGCAAATTTCTGAACTGCCGGTAAGTAATTCACATTTAGTCCATGACAGAAGTAGACAGAAGTAATCAGATTCTTAAATGATCCACCTTCCCTGGATTCTGCTTTACTTTCTTTCTCCTGATACTGTGAAAACTGAATCCACACAGATGTTTGATCAAAGTTTTTCCAGACACTTGTGAAAAATAAGGCTGGGCATATTTTTTGCAGTAGTGTCCTTGGTTAGGTGGCCAATAACTTGCATTACATTGCATTTTTATCTAGACATGTTTAGGATATTTTTTTTTTTGGCAGTTGTTTTCTAATAGCAAATCCTACAGTTTAAAGAATCATGCCATTTTCCATTATAAAATTCTTGTCTGTTGCTTTTAGGATGCCAAACTTTAGCAGTTCAGATTTCATTTTTTACAGTAAGCATCTGATCTCAGACACTTTAGAAAAACTCAACACTTACAACAAAAAAGCTTAATATCACAGGCCTGCTGATATAAGAAAGTGAAAAAACCCTTTCATTGAGAGACTTTCTGCATATTACAGCTTTTCAGAACTTCACTCATTAGGTAAAGCATAACTTTTTGTGTCAAGGTGGTCCTAAGATATCCACTTCAGTACAGGCAAATTAAAAGTAGGCAAACCAATGGACATCCTTTCTACAAACCAGTGAAGGCCATGAACATGCCCAGTGTAAGATCTAAAGCATCTCTGGGCTCTTCCTGCATACTAAGCTGGGTAAGTTGGGGGATGAAGCAACAGGTCAAATAGAGTTTAGCAGCAAGGCAACAACCAACTTGCCACTTGAGTAACCAGGGTAAGATTAGAGCCATTTGTAGTCATTACAAAAGTGGTAGCTTTTAAGAAGGGATTTAAATGAGGAGAAAATTGTGGGTGTTAGTGCATAGCACCAATGCACTTGAAGGAAAATGGATAAGAAGGTGATCAAGGCACTTGGTCAGAAGAAAATTAACACTGATGAGACTACCTAAGTACTCAGGGTCAGGAACAAAGGATTGCAAAATTTAACCTGAAGTTTGTAAACACAAACCAAAGAACAATTACCAGCTTAAGTCCTGACAAAAGAAACATGAGGAAGATAAAAGTATTAATGTAAATGTTGCATTAAAAATTAATTAATTATGATATTAAAAGATAAATGTTAAAATATAAGATAACATTATATTTTGCTAATTACTGTGTAGTCATTACTCAATTTAAAAGGGTTTTAATACAAGATAGCCTGTTACAAGGGAACTATTGTAAAGTTATTACTCAACTTTATCAAGGGAGGAAGAATTAAGTCCTATATAAATCATGTACTTAAAGACAATAAATGTAACTTAAACATAGCATTATTGACAAGCAAGGTATCTATTGAGGTTCCATGGAAAATTGTATATTAAGAAAAAAAGATCCAGTCAAAATTCTTGAAAATACAACGTTAGATTTGCCATAATTAAATATTTTACTGTGGATTATAATATTCTTCAAAGGTACATGTTATCATTCAGTTAGTTTTTAAGAAGATTGTACTTTGCCATCACATATGGGCACAGACTCTATTCTTAATCGTTGCCAGTAAAGCATAGAAAAGTTTTTAGTGTTGTTTGATACAAAGACAGAAATATTTTTATCTAAACACTTCAGTTTATATAGATTAATGAAGTCTTTTGGCATGTAGATTTGTCAAATTTATGTGGAAATATACCTTGCCAAGGTACTCCATTTTGGGAGGTTAAAAGTCTATAGTATGGAAGCATAGTTCTCTAGTGCTTTATTATATTATCCAATGAGTTTTTCATATAGAAACCATAGCTCTCAAGATATCTTGATCACAAAGAGAATTTTGATGTTGATGTGAGGTATGTCAATGAACAGTTCTGGTTTATTCCAGGCATCCAAAAAGAACCTTTTAAGGAAACTTAAACTGATAATAAATGTCTTTATTTATTTAAAATAAAAGTCAAAATTTT